>OZ023173.1:4866993-5331993 GCA_963678695.2 Diplodus puntazzo | reverse complement strand
TGAAATAATTCTCATTAATTAAATTTAGAGTTTTCGTAATTATCACTGTTGATCAGTTTCACACTGGTAAATGTTTGCACTCAACAATTCTGTGATTTAAGGCATGCATAAACCTGCATTGTTGCAGTGAATTCATCTCATCTCTTAAATCTTACTTAAAAGTGCAGATTCACATGTCCACTCGCTCCCTGTGTTCGTTTCCATGCTTTATTAATCAGAGAGAATTCTGTTTAAACAGACATGACATTACATTTTTGAAGTTATTTATTTTGATCGATACTACAAGGGGTCAGCTTACCCAAATTGCAATATTCATAAAAATATATGCCAAGAAATATTCCAAATGAAAATCGCTTCCAGTTAGGTCCATGGATTATCCAGGAACAGTGTGGAAGGTCACATTTTTTAAACCAAGTTGTACAATGCTGTGAGAAGCACAAGCTAAATTCTGTTCTCCTCCATTGTATTGGCTTAGAAGCACAAATCTCAGATACAGATACTGAACAAATTAAAACAGAAGTGACCTGTATGGATACAAACCACCCAAGCTTCTGTAATTTGGGTGAACTGACCCTTTAAGCCTCAAACATTCCCCAGTGTGAGTACTGGCCAAAATGTTCTTATTCTCAAGGTGTAGAACTGTAATTGGTCCTCACAAGGACAGTAGGACACACACACACAAACACACGCACTAAACCTTTCGCCCTGGTTCAAGGTGAAACGGTACCTCACCAATTATCTTTCTTCATAAAAACACACTACTGACCTTCTGACAGACACAAGCACACACAGTATTTCTGTTTTTATCACATCCAAGCGTGTCACTATCACACACATGCTGTCTGACACCTGTGGAATCAGCCACAGTTGGTTTGTCCTCTTGCAGAATGTTCTGTCTTACAGTCAGCATTGACGTAACACACACACACAGACACAACAGCCATTCATTATGCAACACAGTCAGGGAAAGTGTGTGTTGTCTTGTCAGCATTAAAACAGTGATAGTTCATGTCACAGGTGTAAACTTGTCTTATAATGAAGCGCAGTTTGCCGTTTTTATACGAATATGAAAACTGTGATATACCATTTTTCACATTTCATTTCATTTTCATGGAAACATTTTCACCTTCTGTCTGGAAATAAAAAAAAACAACAATGTGCTCTGAATTAGTTACCAGGATGTATGCTGTGGATTACTTTGTCACAACAATTTGCAATTCAGAAGAAACTGCCAAAACCTCCCCCGTGTCCCTCATGTATTATATTTGTGGATGGTGGGATTAAACCTTCAAATGTGGTCTCACTTTATTCAGACAATAACAATATAGAAAAATAGAAAAACAATGTCACATCAAGATATTTAATAATATTGACCCAACTAAACATTTAGAAATATGGTAGATATAACTAAAAGGGTAGTTAATTAAAGATTTGCAAGACACAGTAAAATACTAAAAACAGAGTACAAATAAGACTAGGAGATGCAGCCTTTGAGCAGAACCAAAAGTATGGGTAGTAGTTATTACAATTCATCCTGAGAAGAAAATATGGATATATCTATATCATTAACGACTTGTTTATTCGGACCCAAGCAATGGGTTGATTGACCTCCCAACCGACTGCCATTGCTATTTGGAGCTTTAGAGATAGAGTTAAAACATCAACGACATGATGACCGTTTATCTACGGACAATCTTTAAAGTGTTATTGTAATTGTTGTAGTATGACTTCCACGTTGGTTCTTAGCATCTCCGGCGTCAGAGCAGAGTTGTCCAGCTTTGTTCCTCTGTGATGGGTGTTTTGAGTGAAGGAAGCAAGATTTAGAATCAGCCAATTATCACCAATTTCGCAATTTAGCTTTGTAGCCTCTTTTAGCTCAAAGTTTTTAGGTTTCATCACACATTTACTGTATTGTTTAGTCTCACACCCTCATCAACCTTGTTTCCTAAAGCAGTAGGGAGCTGCAAACAAGCTTTGATGAACCCACCGTACACTCCCTACCCAGCACCAAACAGACAACCGTGAAAAAGTGGAATATCTAGTGGCTATAAATCTTTCTGCAGTTGGACAGAAGTTGGTAGGGCAGATTGCAGAAGTGCAAATGCTATTCATCACTACGTCACACGCTACTAATTATGTTGCTGAAACTGGATTTAGTTGGAACTGAATTATGTTTAATGGATAAAATGTTTTCTGATGTTTCCATTGACTACTAAGCTAAATTAGAAGTGCAGCTGCCTGACTCTGCCTGGACTCAACTGGGAGCTCTGAGCTATGCAGTGCTGCTAGTCATACAGCTAGTAGAGGACTGCCCGCAGGAGAAGGTCGTCAGGCCAAAAGTGGGGAATTGTGGTGGGGAGCAATGCTGCAATGGGTGAGCAGGGAACGAAAACAAAAGCCTCTACAGACATCATAATGGAGGTGAAGATACCAAAGAGCGATTATCCCGAGGTAGATAAGAATAGAAAAAGAGAGAGTGACAGACTGGCTGGACAAGAGTAAATATCGGACTGCACTTCTAGTTGTTAGTGAGAGGTTAGGAAAATAAAAGACTGTAAGACAGATTCCAAGCTGGTTTTCTTGGTTTTGGACTAGTTACGGCTAGATTCTACCAGATACGTGTCCAGTCCAGCTCCGCCCCGTCACGGCAGCAGAGCTGATAGGTTTCACTCTAGTCTATGTGTTTACCTTAACTGGCTCTGCTGTGTTGCGTGTCTGCTCTATCCAGCAGTCTGGACCATGCTAGGGTAGATGCGCAGGACTTCTATTTCTACCGAATGCCCGGGCACGACGCAGCAACTCAGCCGAATTCAGCACAGAGCAGACAGGAAGTCACACACCAAAACAACAACATAACATTCAGTTAATTTCCACAACTCCAGCTGCGGGACCCACTCCAAACACAGCCTGCCGGTGGGGGTTGCAGGACAATGGATGACGGGGCAAAACTGTACCGGAGCTGGAACGCCACGGACATGCATCCAGTGGAATCTTAGTAGTTAGTAACATTTGCTGGCTTGCTCGGATGTACCCGCGCATTTGCAACACATTTACACATTACTAATTTGGACTCCCAAGACATTTGACTGATGGAAATACTAGCTATCAATTATGTATTTGATCTTAAAGCAAAGGATTATATACGTAAAAATGTATATTTTGACCTGATCTTAGCGCAAGCCTAACCACGAATGCGATGACGTGACTGACAGACCAACATTGCCATCCACAGAAACACATGGCTAGCATGTCTAAAAAGCAGCTACACTGTAGTACATATAGTTATTATCTTGAAAAAAAAGTGGATATGTTTAAACAACAAGTTAATTCACTCCAAATGCAGCGAGACAACAACTACAATGTCTGCTGCTCATTAACCTTTAACTTTTATAGGTTAACATGAACATTCCTTTCTGCTGGTCCAAACAGCAACACACACATGCATGCATTCGCACGCACACACACACACACACACACACACAAACAATACTGCTCTAAGGCAGACAAAAAGCAGTGTTTCACAGCAACTAATGGTTTTAATAATGTGTGTTTGTATGAGTTTGTGTGTGAGAGAGAGACACCAAAGCACTTTGCAGAGATTGCAGGCAGCTGCTGGGAAAATACCTTAACACACACACACACACACACACACACACACACACGCACACACATCGTGGCCTTTGAACAACCAGATGTGGCTGTGCAGCAGGTTGTGAGCATCAGTGCACCAAAAACAGGGTGAGAGGACGGCTGGGTCTGAAGCTAAACCAGTTAATGGAATACAGATTTCCTCAACCTGCTTCAGCCTGAAGACACACACACACACGCGCACACACTCACACACACAAACACACACGTGCACACACACACGCAAACAAACAAACAAACACATGCAGTTGTCCTCAAGGTGGAGGGCTGAGCTTAAAAGGGTAATTCCTGTTTATTTTAACTTGAGTCATATTTTTGTTGTTTTTATCCAACATGTCTACCAATACTCGTCGAGTTGGTGAGATATGCAAATGCAGCAAGTTCATCGAGGATGTCTCCAAAGACGTGAGCCGTCAGACAATCAGACTTGTAAACAACCTTGGGCTTAGTGTACTGTGGAAAAGAAAGCTAAAAGTAATGCTAAACACGAATCCAAACTGTCCATCACAGACATCCATTATAGCTTGACAGTATCTCGAGGGAACGCTTTGACCTACAGTACCAGGGCCATGTGAATATTAGGGGTAGCTAGTGCAGGGATAGCCATCCATTCATCTATGTGTAGCGATCAGCCACTATATCAACATTGGCCGCCGTGTATAGATTTGACATTTTTGGGGCACTGTGCAGCGTTTCCCACACATAGACTTTTATTGGGGAGGCTACTCAACTGTATTAACAGCTGCCTAAGTATGTTTGCCAACCCATTTAAGCAAGTCATATTTCTATGTTCCTCCGTGTGAGAGAACGCCATCCGTGATCGATTAACGAGTGCACAGTCTCCCCTGCTCTACTCCTCCATAGCGTTCCCGTACCTGCTCTCTGGGGAAACACAGTGTCAGAGAGAGGAGTTTAACAGCATCAGCCCTGGTGTTAACATCTATCCCTCAAATGCACACTAATTGTGATGTACTCTAATAACAATAAGCCTCCTCCACATGCAGCTAATGTGCGCTTTTGGGCAACTTTATAAAACGTATCTTTCGGCCACTGCTACAGTTAATGCATGAGTCTGTGAGAAACACTGTAGTAAGCTAATCCGTAAGCATGTCTACACTACCAGCTGCTTGACCACTGGATAGGTGAGCAGGGATTGCTATTTTTTAAGACCACACCGGCTGTGGGTTTGATTACATTTTTATTTAAATAAATCAGACAATAAGCATAATTTTATAGAAACTGATTATTAAAAATGACATGTATAGTCTGTACTACGGTGGCACTGAGCTGCAGCCTCTCCATCAGATATTGCTCCAGTATTTTGCTCGGCCACACACTCACATACTAAGTATTGATAATGTAATACCTGTAATACAGCAATTGTTAACGTTGTTTACACCTTACACTCTCTGGTGAAAAAAGTCGGACTAACCAGAAATTTTGTTTGCATATAATTGTGAAGGGTTAGGTTATACTTAAAGTCTCAGTTTATCCTTAGAAACAATGGCACATATGAAAACTCCCAATGTAACACTTTCTGAAGGTAACACTTTTGTGTGTGGCTTGTGTCTTACCCTCACATAAAAAAAAAATTGGAGATTGTGAAAACAGAGACGGATCACGATTGAAGTCATCAGTGAGACTTGGACAGAAAATAATCACACTATGTAGAGATCTTGATAAGTCTCTTTTCTGCACAGAGGTACGTCTACATCTCCTCTCACGTTTCACCTTTCAGTGGAGAACAAGGCAGTGTCAGTGAAAGTCCACACACCCAATTAAGACTTATTTTGAGGTATGTATTCACAGAGCTCGTTCTGCTGGTGAGTGAGGGAGGAGAGAGGGAGGAGAGAGGGGAGTAGGTGTTGATGCACAGAGCTCATCTGTGCTGCAGGACATAACACACAAAATGTAGAGAAGACACACACCTTTACAGGTGAGTTTTCATGTGTGTCTTCTCTACATTTTGTGTGTTATATCCTGCAGCACAGACGTGTGTGTCTTCTCTGTGTGTCTTCTCTACATTATGTCAGCTCTCCCTCTCTCATTGATAAGCTTTCTGTTCTCAGAGGCCTCTCCTCCCTCCTGATTTCTGAAACGCTGTCCGCTTTTCGTGTTTTGTCATGCTCATCCTCCCTTTGTTCCTCCTTCCTTCTCTTCTCCTCTTTCTATCCCTGTGTCCTCTCCTGAAGTATTGTTTCTCCGTTCCACCTACGATCTTTTCCAACCTGCCTCCTTCTTTGGTCAGTTTAGCATTGCTCTCCTATTACATGCTGATGGACAGTTTAAAATAAAGATCATCATCAGAGATATTCTCTTTTTATTCTACACATTCTTCTTCTGGTCGGATCTCTTATGGCATTCAAGCTCCACAACCCCCCAGAACAACGCCGGCCTTCCTCCTTCTCGTCCTCATTTGTCCTCACACTCGTCCGTGTCAATTGTTTCAGTTACATTCTAATAAATCCTCAAAATGCAATTAAATCGTACGGCATTAGTGCTAATTACAGGAACAGGATCGTTTTCACATAAATGTAGAAACACATTTTTACTTTACAGGCTCATCTGAACTCCCACTGACTTATTAGTTACATTTATAAAGGCAAAGAGCAAGTGTATCAACAGCAGCATGAGAGGATGAGCAGCAAAAGAAGACAAAAGCTGTGAAAGTGAGACTTTCTCACCTTAAGAATCTCTTTGTAACAAAAGAAAAATGAGGTGTTAAACTGTCATTCAAAGTGAAAATCGCTCAAACTCTCCGGCTGTTTGAACATTTTGCCATAATCATGCAGCTCAGAGTTCGACTGAGAAATCTAGAATCGTGTTAACAGCCTTTCGGAAGGTCCCACATTAAAACTAATAAAAGTTTGATTCGCAAATATTTGAACTTCTGATTTAATAACACTGAAAGTACAACTAGAAAGTACAAAAAAAAATAAAACAAAAACTGCTACAATAGGCAGCAATGCAGCGTGCCAGTCCAAATTTCCTTAAACAAATCAAGTTACCTTCTAAGTCTGAAAATAAACAGTTTGAAGAGGTGATAGAAATGTTCCCTCTAAGCTTGTTATCATTGCCTGCAGCGAGTCAGTGAGCTGCAGCACACCTTTGGGGGAAACTTGGCAAAACTGATGAGGAAGGTGTGAAGACACAAGGAGGAGAGGGGGGAGGAAAGAGAGACTCCCTTTGGGTAAATTTTCACCTCTGATCAGGGAGGAGGGTGAGAAAGAGAAGGGGGAAAAAACTCAAGAAGAGAAGAAGAACGGGAGAGATTTGAACGAGTGCCTGAGATATCTGAAGACCAAGCAGAATAAAAAGCTGTGATGTTGAGCTGATAATTTGATCTCTGCTGGGGGAATTATTTATTTCCCCTCGATTATCATGTTGTTGTGAAGTTGTCAGAGAATAATCGTCCACACTGCTCACCTGAGTGGAAAACTGTTTATCAGTCTCTAATAAGAAGGTAACAGGTTTTACATAAATATACAGATTCCGCCCCACAAGCTTCTGACTGTGAATTGTTCTGTATGTCTCTGCTATTTACAAATGTACTGGCTGTTTTTATCCACAGAGGTTTCAGAAACCTCTTGAACTACGTTTGTATCACAGAGGGGTCCTAATAACACTTTACTTGAATCGGACAGATCTGGCTTCATGCATTTCCCAGTTTCAACTGTTTTGGACTCTCGCTACCAAAGTCTATTATTTGAAATGTGTACATGTTTAGGTGTTTTATAATCTATAAATGTTAACCAATCTGCATGTTAATTTTCATATTTGTACATAAGCATTTACAGGTCTAATCAGTGGCGTACGCATCAACGGTGCAACTGGTGCAGCTGCACCGGGGCCCAGACGCCGTCAGGGGCCCATGAAGGAAAGAAAAAAAAAAAAAAAAAAAAGCTGTCCAAAATTGCTACAGGCCCCTGTTTTTGTGAATGAAATAGCTGGGGGCGGGTCGTTAAGGTAACGCTGAGTGGCCGGGAGAGTTATCATACCGCAAAATACCAAGTAATAGCCAGGGCGTTTATTTGTTTCAATCACTCAACAGACCAGGCGTTTATTTAGGACCAGGAGGCAATTTGGGACAAGCGTTTAATTCCTTTCTCACAAAAATCCGGGATGAAAATGTCACAAACTTCGCCAGCTTCTCTGTGAATTCTCTGGCATCCTTCTGGGCAATAGTGTCTTCTGCAAATGAAGTTGTTGTGGCGGAGGAAACGATTCAGCCAACCAGCACTCGCAGCAAACTCCTCATCTCTGCTGTCACTCACGGTGGCGTACATTTGTTTCACCATCGCCCTGATCATTTTGCGGGACACTCTGTCGTGGCGTGCCCGTTTGCTGATAACTCATCCCTGCGTATTTATCTCAGGCTCCTCGCTGGCCTTCTTCCTCCTTCCACCAGGCAGCCTGGCCCTGCTGCTGTCCTCCTCGGACAGACGCTGAAGCTCAGTTTGATTTTTCGCCAATCTCTCACTCTGGTCGACAGAGAAACGTCTAACAGCTGCTTCTCCCGAGTTTTCCTCTGTATATTTTACGACAGAAAGTTTGAATTTCAAGTCGTACTTTTTATTTTTTTTTGCTGCACTGGAGCCATGGCGATCATCAGTGTGATACTGACTGACAGAAAGCAGCACAATACGTGAAAAAGGCGAAGAGGAAAAACGTGCAATGTCAGTGGTCACATCTTCTTCCTTGATTTAAAAAAACAATAAATTAGACTCGGCATTTATTTGGAACCGGCGGTTATTTATTATATAATATACACCTGTACCTGCGTTTAAAGGGGACCAGGGGCAGACGGGTTGAAATTCAGCCTTTTATCCGATCGCATGACGGATGCAAGTGGAACCATAATTTTAACATGAATACTTTATTTGCACTATAATAACTACAGGAGTGGATGGGCTTATTGTTTCTGTGTGACTGGAATTGGAACATCAACATATGACATCTTAATATAATTCTATGCAAAGACCTATTGCCAACCCAGTACTGCACACTGCACCTGTACCTGGCACTGTTTTTTTTGGTGGTTCCTGCTCCACTTTCCTCCTCCTCCTTCTCCTCCTCCTTCTTCTCCTCCTCCTTCTCCTGTCCCTCCTCATCTGTCTCTTCCTCCTCCTCACTCCTATGACTGGCTCCTATATCCTGTCCCTCTGCATCAACTCCACGACTGACACTGGCCTTGTCAGCTAATAATAACAATAACAGCAATAAAGATAAACGTTATGGCACTTTGCAAAGAATTCACAAATACAACATAAAAATCAACAAAAGCGCCACACACACACACACTGTAAATGAATTACTCACTTTAATGTATTTTTCTTGAGCTGGTAAAAATGTCTATATATTAATGTAGAAACAGAACAGGAAAACAGGATGTATAACCTATATATTCAAATAATATCTTTTTAACTTTGAACTCAGACTCTCTCCTGAAATAAGTTTTCTTTGCAACAAGGAAACTTGTGCGTGTTTCTGGTCAATCAGCAGGAATTTTATTTCTAATTGATAAAGCAGATTAATGATTTATGCAGGTGTAACAGCTGTTCAACACAAAACACGTTTAAACCAATGAGACGTGTTTGTTTTGCTTTGTTTGATTGTTAAAAGCAAAACAAACAAGTCTCATTGGTTTAAATGTGCGTTTTATGTCTGTGTGGCGTTTATGTTTTGAGCCCTGTCACTATGTGACGGACAATAAAGTTTTTTGAATCTTGAATCATTAGCTAGCAACATCATCACTAAGTTAGCAAACATACATGTCGGTGCTGTGGAACTTCTTCGGAGTAAATGAGACATAAAACACAAGCCATCTGCAATCTATGCAACAGGAGCATCTGCAAACAGTTTCAACACGACAATGACGTCATTGATCAGATCGGTGAATTAAGAGATTAGGGCCGATCTCACAAATTGCACAAAATGCAAAATATCGGCCGATCCGATCGGCGGAGAGCCTAGTTCTGTGTGCCCTGAACACATCCAAAAACACAAACTAGAGTTCTCAACGGGCCTGAAATTACAACCCGACCCGTCGCAGCCCGACATACCGGCACTGGGTCTGCTGCTGGGTCCGTGTCTTCACTGGCCTGGCTGAGTGTAGCCGCGCTGACCTTCACCCCTCCACCACTAAAAGCGCTGTTAACATGGCGCATTTGGCTGCATCCTGTTTTAACCGTTCTTTCTTTTTTGCCCTTCATTTTTCCGCTCCACCCACCTCTTTCTGCGGCGTCTTTCTTTTTAGCATGTTTGCTAATTTGAATTTCTCCCGCTCCACTTTCTTTTATTCAAACAGGAAAATAACGGTTTAATGACTGACTGAGCGGCTGAGGCAATCACATTTCAATAGAAACAAGGATCAGCTCAAGTTGGGAGGGGCCGCTCGTATCCCCCCATAATATGCAAAATATTATATTGGATTGACCCAGTCTGACGTTCCACTCTGCGCCACCAGCGGCCGTTTTATGGGGTGAAAAAAACGTTCTGACCACCGGCCGGTTCGGCCTGGAACAGACCGGCAGTTCGGGAATACTCCCGAACCTCCCAATGGCCAGCCCGCCCCTGCCACCAGCCCACCGGCCCACCGGGGAATAGAATAGAATAGAATAGAATAGAATAGAATAGAATAGAAAAGCCTTTATTGTTATTGTACATGAAGTATACAACGAAATGTAGGAGTGCTTCCCCTGTCAGTGCATCGATAAGGATAAAAAAGATATATATGGATAAAAAAGATAGAAATCCCCGGTGTCCCATACGCCAGTCCGCCCTTGAAGGGGACCCTGCGGTTAATTGAAATCGGGCTATTATTTAATAATTTATGGTAGTTAGCTACCAAGGCAAGGCGCAGCAAAATAAATAAAAATAAAATAAAAAACTTAACTAGTTAGCTAAAGGCATTGAGATTCTGACATCTCAGTCATTTATTAAAGCACAATGAGTGCTCTTGAAATGGCTACAAGGTCCAACAAACCTCTCAGTGCAGAATTAGAGGGGTGGGAGTGGCAGCAGCGCTACTTCTCCCCGAAAACCAGGCCTAGCTAGCTGAACCTAGGATTTACCATCACACAGCCAGAGGAACAGCAACGGCCTCAGAATGTTATACGCTTTGAAGTTCTGAGCAATGTCAGCATGAAGCGTTTGTGTCTGTGGCGCCATTTGCTCACAAAGCACCTGTAGGACTGATTTTTGGTCATGAAGTATATATTGATATAGTTCTATATGGTAATAATGTATTTCTATATAATAATGTCAATATGTACTTGTATAGTACTATATAGTAATAATAATAATAATAATGATCTAATAATGTGATCTTTTATATATGTAAAGCTCTTGTCCGCCTGAAAGCTCAGTTCATCACTCTGTCAGTCTGTCAAACCAAACTTTATTAAACCACAGACAAATTACATGTTACAGAGCAGCTGTGTGTGTGTGTGTGTGTGTGTGTGTGTGTGTGTGTGTGTGTGTGTGTGTGTGCGTGCGTGTGTGTGAGATTTGATGTGAAGTCCATATGAGAGCTCTAATAGAGTGGAGTGTGGGATCAAAGGGCTCTGCAGGCAGCCACTGTGGTCTGGTTCACCACCGATACTGACGTCAACCCACAGGGAGATGATGGGAGAGAGGGGTGAGAGAGGGGAGAGAGTGGGCTGAGGACTACCCAGGCACTTCATCAACGCACGCACACAACCGCATTTTATAGTCTACAACTCTTATTTTCTCCTGTATAAAGTGTTGTTGGGGCGAAGAAACCTCTTACATTCAGTGAGAAGGTAAAATTGAAATTATCGTTTTCTATTTACTTTTTCTGTTTTTTATCAAGATTTAGAGTTTGTATTATAAAAATCTGGATAACCAGATGAATATAGTACAGTTGAAAACAATTCATGTAACTAAAATGACAAAATGTCTTAATATCAATCTACTCACTCACTTCAGTTTCTCCATAAATATCGGAGAAAGGAGCACTATAACAGATGTTAACATCTTGTTAAAGACTTGCTTTCAATTGAGAAATGTTCGGTATTCCAAAGATATTCCATTTGTTCTTTTTTGTCATTACAGTAAATGTCCTCAGACAAATCTTTGGTCACTGTCACTGTCACCGGTTTTCAATTTTCCTCAGCCTCATTTGCAATGTATTCTGGAAAGTTTCTTATACCATTGGTTTTGGTTTGGAGTCGGCAAGTGGAACATCTCGGTTTGTAAGAACATCTGGAAGGCTGAATGACCAGAAACCTACCATTTCCAAATAAGGGAAACCAGAGGGAGGGGAGCGCAAGACAGGAAAACTGGTACTAAAAAACACCAAACTGTAAGGCAGGACAAGAAGACATTCAAAAATACACATAAAACATACCAAAACACACAAAGCACACAGTGAGATGTCCAATGAAAAACACATGCTGATACACACACACACACACACACACACACACACACACACACACACACACACGCATGCACGCACACACACAATACTGTCCACAGGTGGCTGCTTGGAACCAGAAAAAAAGCTGCTTATTTTAGATCCTGTCACTCCGGGCCCCTGGGCATTCACACACAGGCACACACACACATTCACACGCACACGCGTGCGCACACGCACACACATACACATACACACGCAAGCACGCACAAACACATATCCAGCCACAAATTAAATGAATTTACCTGTAGATACACTGCTAGTTGTAAGTGTGTGATAGATCCAATTTCTGTTTCTCATTAATACAAACTGACAGTCTGTATTAATTCTCTTATTATTCTCTTATTATCTTGTACAGATCATTTTCTTGTACAGAACGAACTCCAAACCAATGTCAGGACAAGCAGAATCACTCGCCATCTTCCACGAAGCCGTGTTTGTTAAGGCCAAACGGGTCCTTGGGAAATCTCCAGGCATACTTGTGGTGACCAAAATAGGTATTTTAAGATAAAACACAATGTTTTCCTAACCCTAACCAAGTAGTTTTCTGCGCCTAAAGCTAACCAGAACCAAAGATTTAACCTAAAGAAACATAAAGTTCTAACACTTCACACATAACACATGAACATACTTTGCCAACATTTACTTCGGTGATTGGGTTTGGGACATGACATGTTTTTTGATCACTGAATGCCGCAAAACATAACACAGCTTTAGTCGATACATCTGGATGCAGTTCCTGCTGACCACCAATAGAGGTCAACAAAGGTCAAAGATCACAAAGTGAACCGTTGCAGAGCAGAGCTGACTGAGGGTTGTGAGACTGTTCGCTTCAACACACAGCTACAGAGAGAGCATGCATCCTGCCGAATGGTGACCAGATGGGGACAAAAATGCATTTGTGTGTGGTGTGTTTGTGCGTGTGTGCTGTGTGAGTATGTGTGGGCCACAAGTTGGGCTCTAGTTGCCATGAACGTCTCTTTGAAGGAATAAATGCTTTGAAAAGAATTCAAATGGGAGACAGAGATGATGATGGTGCTGTACTGTACGGTGTAGCTCAGGGGTGTTTTGTGTGATTGTTAGTGTGTGTGTGTGTTGGCGTGCTTGTTTGCCTGTCCATGTATTTGTTATGCTGACCTACGAATGTGTGTCTCAGTGGGGTTGACGTCAGGTGCAGCGCAGGTGGGCAGCAGGGGGAAGGGATGAAAAGGTCTACAAAATAAACACACCTGATCTCACTGGACTCGTAGCAAAATGCATGACTGCAGCCATGCTGGGATGTTTATTTATCACAGTGAAGAACTGTACTTTTTTGCTTTAGACTAATAGTGCTGCCAAGCGGCACTAAAACCACAATATAAAGGTGTTGGACAGCACAAACAATATCCTGATGAGTTAGTTATTAGACCCTGGCAAGAAGTGGTGATAAAAACCCTAAAGTGGGTGGGTGGTGCTAGGGGAGTGTGTAAAAACAGTTCATCATCTGGGGAACAGACGACATTTACTCAAAAGACACTGCTAAAAAGGAAAAGGGTGTCTGAGCCCTCATGATTCTCAGCCCGCCCTCATCGGTTACAGAAAACAGATACTGTAGGTCGACTGTGCAAGCAGCTTATAACGCCTATTTTTACAAGTGTTGTTAGGCAGCGACCCCTGGTGGGCATAGCTGGCTAGTTAATCGCACGTCAAAAAAAAATGAACAGCCTTGAGGGGAATTTTGTGTTAACGGATTATTACCACATAACCATATTTCTAAAGATTTTTGCGTAAAAAATGGGAACTTTTTGTGTTCTAAGAACATTTTTAATAGCAACAATATTTATATTAATGTAATGTTAATTGTTAAGGATGTAAAAGACCTATTTCACCACTGTACTTTGGCAAAGTGTAGGTTTGTATATGACCTACATGAAATCATTTTTATAATAATAATAAGAAGAAGAAGAAGAAGAAAAAGAAGAACATCTCTTAGGCCTCTTGCCAGCAGTGGCTCTGCCTATCATCCTATAATCAACATCATGATTACATTTATTTTTTAATTTCTTACATGCATTGTTCCACACTTAAGTGACATTATCAAAACTCTTCACACAGTCAGTGAAACAGAAGTTTATGTGGACCAAACCGTAAATCATTTTTCATTGCTTTCACATAAAATTCCAGTGACCACATTTTCCAAAATCCATGGACTCCTTTTCTCATCCATTCCCCAACATCTGCAAAACACTGTATGTCTGCAGCAAATTTTGTTTTCAAAACCCTTAACACACACTCAAAACAGTATGAGGGCAAATTTAGTGTATTCTGCAGTAACCACTTTGAAACATCTGGAAAATCTTTGCACATGTGCCACTTTTAATTTTTGTGTGAAATGTGCGTTGACTGTATGTTGATCCCTGGCAGCAGTTTCATGTCGCTAATAAAACTCTACAGTAATACCACTACTACCACTTAAACTGCAGCACACCTGTCAAGTGTACATTTTTATAAATTAAACATGACTAACATTTGTGTTTTTATCAAAAAATGACTGGACTCAATTGAAAAAAAAAAACATTGAATTCATAATGTCTATTGTATCCTGGTAGAACAGAAACATGTAAATTACTGTAATGCAATTTTTGTGATACGAGCTGTCAGAGCAGTAAAAGAATTATTTGATATTGGTCCAGGTTTAGTCAAGTTTTGACAGAGTTGTATGTAAACAGGTGTTTTGTATTTTAAGAAAGGTGTAGTTGTTTTTTACTGTAATGGCGAAAATATGCGGTTTTGAGCAAACTGTATGCATCATTTAAACTTGGATGATAAAAGGATAAACGCTCCTGTTGTTAATATTTTTTAGGTCAGTGTGCTATGAGAGGAAATGTGTGCTTTCTCCATGAGGATCGGTGTTATGGCTGCCAATGAACTATTTGGCCACTGTATAAAAAGTTTTAATAAAGTGGCTTCAGTATTGCCTGATGCTTGTTAGCAACTGAAAATGCAAATAATTTCAAAGCATTAACATTCACAGAGCAGCTGTGCAGACGCAGTATGTGAAACGCAAGAGTCTATATAACATGTGTCTTTACACTGTACAGGTGTTCAGATCAGTTCATTTTTTTGAGTGTCTAATTAAATCCTTCACATTTAAAACAGTTGTGAAGTTTGAGAGTTAATAGAAAATCTTTTTTTTTCCACTTGGTAAACAACTTGTCAACAGGAAACAAGGAAGTGAAGTAGTTTTTTTTTTTCCATCCAAACTTATTTGTCACTTGTTTTCTTCTCCTCTTGTGACTCTTGTGTGTGTGTGTGTGTGTGTGTGTGTGTGTGTGTGTGTGTGTGTGTGTGTGTGTGTGTGTGTCCCAGGTTGCTACAAGGACAAACAGTGCCCCCTGGGGATGAGTCTCCTTCTAGTCTCCTCTCCTGTTTTTCTTTCACTTCTCTTTCTCCCTCTTCTTTCTTCCTTTTCAGCCACCCTCGTTCTCATCATCTCCCCTTTATCCCCCCCGCCCCTCCTCCTTTTTGTTCTCCCTCCTCTCCTCCTTTACTTCACCCTCTTTTCCTCCATCACTCACTTCGACTCCTCTGTCCTCCTTTTCTCCTCTTCATGTTCTACCTTTGCCCTTTTTCCACTTACGTTTGCCAGTGGAGGCGGACAGACGGACGGGCGGGGGGGTGACACAGTGAGGCAATGTGAGGTAGACACACCACAAAGAGAGAGAGACAGAGAAAGAGATGGAGAAAGAGACAGAGAGAGAGAGAGAGAGAGAGAGAGAGAGAGAGAGAGAGAGAGAGAGGTCATCCGGCCAAAGAAAATCCACCTGCAGCCTCAGCAGACTGAAAACATCATCTCACTCCCTTCGCTCGCTTTTTTCCCCTGCGCTTCTCCAATTTCCACCTCATTTTACTCCCCCTTCTCTCTCCTTCTGCTGTAAGTGTGTGTGTGTGTGTGTGTGTGTGTATGTGTGTGTGTATGTGTGTGTGTGTGTATGTGTGTGTGTATGTGTGTGTGTGTGTGTGTGTGTGTGTGTGTGTGTGTGTGTGTGTTTGTGTGTGTGAGAGAGAGAGAGAGAGAATGAGAGAAAGAAAGAGAGGGAGGGAGGGAGCGAGCAGGTACGGCTGTGAGAGGAGTAAATAGAGGTGAGGGCCGAGCAAATTTCCCCTAAAATTGACATTGGTTCTAATATGTCACATACAGTACGTGCATGCACATACACAAACAGACACACACACACACTGATTAACAGCAGCTGAACAAACCGACCGAAACAGGGTCAGAAATGAAGACAGGAGGGAGGACAAGTTTTTTTTAAAAAAGGAAACATTATACCAGTGTGACAGATGGATGCAGGGAAATGTTTCACTTTTACAAGTTAAAATGTAAAATGCACCCAGCGCTGATGACAGTCAGAGAAAACAGAGAGGAAAAAGAAGGCGATGAGAGAAAAATTTTAGAAATGTACAGACAGAAATCAAGAGAGGGACTTACTGAAGATGAAGAGGTGAGTCTTAGAGTGACGGAAGCAAATGAGATGTGAAAATGATGACAATGGTTAAATAAAGGCAAAATGTTCATATAAATGCATTTTACAAAGTTGACGAAACAAGGTGAAGGTAGTGAATAAGTACTGAGTCTCAAAGTCTTTAAAAACACGAGAAGAGAAGAACAGAATGGAATCTTAAACTGAACACACTGAACACAGCAACAGAAGATGAAGAGTCAGAATGACACAAGGAGAAATGAGCAGGAGGCCTGAAAAATAAAATTAAAATAATTTTATAAATGCTAATCGGTTGTACGCACAGACTGCAAAGTACCTGCTTATAGAAAAAGGAATTAGTGCTGGTTTGGACATAAGGATCGGCGGTGTGGTTCACACCTGGGCCCGGCCTGATAGTCCTCCCGTCGCTTCAAAATATTGCTTCATGACAGACCTGAGAAGAGAGAACAGCAATCTTAGAATTTCCCCTTGAACAAAGAAAGACATCACATGTTTAAAATCACTCCCAGATTGTTACCTTTATTAGAGTGACTTAGTTTTTACATTTTGTATGTGTGTGTCTGAAATGTATTTGATTGCTAACATACATTGGTCAAAACTGCAGTCACACTTTCAGCGAAACAGAAGTCAATGTGGACTGAACTGTGATTCATTTTGTATTGCTTTGGCACAGAATGCATTCCATAACCACGTTCTCCGAAATCTGTGGTGTGTTCATTTAAAACACAATGTTAGCCAATTTCATGCATTTCTGCAGTTACCATATCTAAATATATAAAATGTCTTAGCAGAATGCTAATGCTCTTTTTTTAACAGTATTTATGTATTTTACTTTTACACATTTGGGGCCAAATTCTACTGCAGCAATTCTGTCATTTACTATCTTTTCTGCTACTGTACATTCTATAAAGATTATTCATTTTTCAAATTGCTTGTGTTACAGCTGCTCCCATTCAAAAATCTTATAAAATATATAGAAAAATAAAAACTATATATAAGCAAGAATAATAAAAATGAAATAAGATACAGTACATTTTTAAGATTTTGTATTGTCTATTGCATGCAGGCCAAACTGAAACATGAGAAGTAATTCACTGTTAGTATTTTGAAAGTAATTGTGTTATGACTGAATATATTTTCCTCAAGGACACAAAACTCTAACCCATGGCAAATGCTTGTAATAACAGTGTGTGTAAAATCATTCAAACTTCAAAGATTAAAGTCCATCATTTCTGTAACTGTTAGTATTATGTAGGTCAGTGTGTTACTGGTCACAGTGTGTGCTTTCTGTGTGGGAACTGTTGCCAATGTGGCCCAATGAGCTTATTTTGAGACGTGTGACACGTTTTGATAGTTTAAGTGAGTTTTATATTAACTGTTTTGCCACGAAGCATGTTGGAAATTTACATTTACATTCAGGGCATTTAGCAGACACTTTTGTCCAAAGTGACTTACAGTAATGCAGACCTACACTGATGGCGGTGGCTGCCATTCGAGGTGCCGACCAGCCCATCAGGAGCAATCTGGGGTTCAGTATCTTGCCTAAGGACACTTTGACAGACCAGGGGAATCGAACCAGCAACCTTCCAACCAATACTTGTTAGCAACGGAAACAAACATTTTTTACATGTTGTGCATTTGTCGTCCCCTTAATGGACTAAAAAATAGTCATGTTCGTTGTTCTGTTGTACAATCCCATTCGTGCAATGCCTTTGAGTTGACAAATGTATAAATCACTATGCAACGCTAAAGCTTTCAGTGATAAGGCAGAATGTGATGATTCATATGTGTCCAAGAGCCTAAATTCAACGCATATGAATCATCATATGATTGACAGTGCTTCCTAACATTATTTGCAAACAACAATTTATGCAAAGTGCCATTTTAATATATCTGAGTGGCCTAAAGAGCTATATCTCACAAGTAATCATCTCATGACCCCTTGTGGGAACCACTGTTGCAGTGACCAAGTGAAGGTGGGAGAACAGAACACAGCAGATCTTGACTAGACTGTGGATGGCCAAATGTCGTACATTAACACATTCTTGTGCACCAAAGTAGAGAGGCAGTGATGGAGGGAGGTGAGACAACAAAGAGGAGAAAAGAGGAGGTGCAGCCCGTACCCCCACCCCCCATCCCCTCCTCCTGTCCTTAAATAAATTCCACTGGCGTCTTGTAAATTTTTATTTTTGTGGCGCTGCCGCTGCTGCTTTTTTGGCTGCGGGCCCCATCTGTCGGCCAGCTGCTAGATGTTTGGGAGGAGGGTGTGTGTGTGTGTGTGTGTGTGTGTGTGTGTATGTGTGCGCACGCAAAGGGTTAAAGGGGGAAAACACACACACAAACACACATTAATACAGGGAGGGATTAAACGCTATTGGATGGGAATGTTTGCAGGTTTATGAATATGCATCACGAGCGAGAGAGGTTTAAATGGGTAGGAGAGGAACAGAAAGGGGGAGGAATGAGGGATGTAGGATGAGCAAGAGATACTAGGTAAGGTGAGAGAGGGGGAGCGAAAAATGGAGGAAAAGAGGGATGAAAGATGGAGAGGGGTGCAGAAAGATATACAGAGAGTTCTGGAGGGAGGAAATAAGAGAGGGATACACTTGGTGTGAGAAAGGAGAGGAAGGATAGGTAGAGGAGGGGAATGATGGGATAACAAGGTAGGAGAAAGAGATTAGGAGAAATGAGGAGAAAGAACAAAAATGGAGGGAATTAGCAGAGAAAAGGAGAAGAAGAAATAGATGAGTGGAGGATGAAGAGAGGAGCGAGAGAGTAAAGTGGTAAGGGGTCAGGAGTGGAATAGGAGTGAAAAGAAGGAGGGCGGAAGGTGAAGGTTATGATCAAGAAAAAAGAAAGAAAAGAAGGAAGGGGAGAAGGAGCTGAAAGAACAAAAATGGAAAAATGATGGAAACGGGGAATGAGTGAGGAAGGAGAAGGGACGAGGACAAAAGGTAGAGAAGAAAGAGGGGAAGAAGAGAAGAGGGAGTAAGGATGAATGAGGGAGGAGAGAGGGAGATGAGCCGAGGAAGGGAGGAGGAAGTAAGAATAGAAAGGGAGTAGGTAGAGGAGGAGATGGGGGGAAAGGGATGGATGGATGGATGTGTTTGGGCGTGGTGCCAGTCCCAGGATGGGGGGACCTTTGGGCAAGGCATCAGGGGGAAACAGAAACAGATGGTTTGTGAACCTTTTATTAGGCAATGGTAAAGAAAAAAAGTCACCAAAAAAACATTAATCAAGCGCGCCCTGGAAACTGCAGCTATTTCCTGTTGCTGTGCAGTTTCTTCTTGAGGTGTGTTTGTTTTTGTTTTTTTTGTCCTCATTTTACCAGGATTGGGTTTCTGAAAGGGTCTTTATCTGATGTGGTGAATATGGAAAATACAGATACAGATACAATACACACATGCTTTTACTGGAAGACCCTCATTGACAAAACAAATCATCTAACCTTTAACCCCCCTAGTTTACTACATCCTCAGCACTACTGGAGTGATGTAGCTATGGACTTTCATACGGGGAACTAGGAAAATATGGGGAATATGGGGGACAGTTTAGGAAAAAGAAGGGTTAACATTGCGGTAGAAGTGACCCTTGCTGTCAGATAAACATCCACTTCTTTCATGCCTCCATATTGTGACACAAACTTGTAATTGTAACTGGTTTCAAGCCTATACCGAGGAGACTTCAAAGTCTATTGTGTAGGACTTGGGGACACAGCTGTATCTAGTAGTGAGGACTGCTGATTGCAACTAACTGAATACCCCTCGTCCCACCCTCTCACACAGTGGCAGCTAAACTCCCTCTCAGTGTTTGGCCTCACCATACTGGATTACTGTAAAAACATGAAATGCTGGACTCCACCAGAAACATATTATGAAATAATAATTATAATATGATAGCGTCACATAGCGTCACAGATTTCGCAGACAAAACTCATCTCTCCAGAGCCACATGCGGAATTGTTCACCTTTTTACTGACAGAAATGAACTACAAATGTATTGAAATAGGAATTTTGAAATAAACACTAAAATATTTCATTTTGACAATGTGAAATGTAAAATGCCCTCACATTCAAAAAATGTCCCCAAAAAAACAAAACTGTCCTCCCTCAAAACTAAAATGAGTTCTAACAAAGAAACTGAGGAGTATAGAAGAATAATCCAGTATCAAAGGACACAGAGCTGGGGCTATCTTGCATAATTGACCCAACTTTCAAAAACTTTAGGCAAAGTTTCTATTTTTAAAGAATACGCTCACTGTTCAAAAGATTTCATCACTTTTAAGAGTGTGCTCAGTTTTCCAAAATGTTGTCACTCTGCAAATATGTCCCTGCTTTTTTTCCATGAATGCCCTCACTCAGCATACCTCAAAAATGTGCCCACACTCCAACGAGATCTTTACTTCAAGAAAATGTTGTCGCTACCTGAACACGTCTTCACCCTTTGAGAATATCCTCACATTGTTAAAATGTATCCATCCCCCAAAATCAAAATGGTCCTCTCCAGGTGCAAACCTAAAACTGGTCCAATGGAAAGAGCAAGAAATAAAGAAATAAATCCTCTACAAACACACCCAGAGACAAACAGAGTGGGAAGCTTCACTTTAAAGTGCAAAAGAATATTTTAATACTCAAGAAAAACCAAATATAAACCAAAGAACACAACTGACCTGTTTGCACACAAGTACGGTATGAGAATGTGAGCGTGTGTGTGTGTGTGTGTGTCTGTGTGCAGCTGTAATTTCTCAGTCCAGGTCAGACACTGTTATGTGTGTATGTGTGTGTGTGTGTGTGTGTGTGTGTGTGTGTGTGTGTGTGTGTGTGTGTACGTGTGACCTACTTTTACTGAACGGACATCCTAAAACACAACATCCTCTTTCTTTCTCTCAGTGGGTTGGATAAATCCGTTCGGGCTGATTCGTTCTCTCTTTTTTATTTGTTTGTTTGTTCCTCTGTTGTTACTTTAGACAGCAGTGGACATGGTGTGCGTGTGTGTGTGTGTGTGTATACTTGGCCCTATTTATGGGACAAAAGCCTTCAGTGACCCAATAAGGAAAACAGAAATCAGAGCGTTTTATTGTGAAAAAGCTCTGCTGTTTCTATCAACAAACCATGTAAAAAAAGAAAAAAAAAAAAAAAATTAGCCCCAACACCATTTTTCCACAAATTACTTGTATGCACTTCACAATTGATACATTTCAGAAAAACTATACAAACTCAAACGGCATTTAAGGTAAAGTAAAGATATGACATTCGACACGTAATACAACTTCAGTGTTTTAATTTCCATTCATGCCATGGATACAAAATAAGAGACGAAAATTAAAAAGAGAGTATAACTGTAATCATACTGTATGACCCCAAAACCACTCAGAAAACCCAGTTCTGCCAAAAATCAACCCCGCCACTGCAATGGATTAAAGGGCCAGAACAGAAACATACTTAATTTTTCACTTACCTGTTGTCGTAAGACTTTGAAACCTGTGTGTGTGTGTGTGTGTGTGTGTGTGTGTGTGTGTGTGTGTGTTTGTATTGCTTCCAATTTCAGTGCCAAATATCTGTGATGCATTCGATGCAATCCCAAAGACCCATCAGGGTTAAAAATCTTTTGTAATATCTCTTGGTTTAACATAACCTGGTTTCTGTTTGTATTCTGTTTGTAGTCCCAGCAGTATTGACCAATCATGTTTAAGTGGGCTTTGGTTGCTCTTTTGGCAAACAGTCCATGTAAAGACCTTGCGTCTCAAGTTGCAAATCGGATCATAAACAATGACTGGCACAGGGAAGAGGAAATTTCGCCTGGATATATGTTATCCAGACTTCCAATGGATACACTGGAAGCCCCAAAACATTGCTTATGGCTGCCAGAATCACCATCATATGCTAACTGATGGGTTCCGAGATTGGACTTGGAAAATTGAGAATTAAATATTCCATGGCTTTGGACATTTTTGGACAAAACAATTCTGAATCCTCCTCTTTTATTGAAATGTGACCTGACTGATGAGCCTCCATGTTTGATTCAGCAGACGTTACATTAGAGACCCGCTCAGGCTTTGGCACCATAACACAGCAGGCTCTCTGGCAGCGGGATGATTTAACATAATGTAGTTCACCATCCAGCCTTTGTAAATTGCTGCCTTAAGCAGCACCTCCACACACACACGTATACACACGTACAGGTACCCACCGGCAGCCCCTTTTTAAATGTCCTCTCTAAAACATATTTTGCTGGTTTGAACGTTTTGACTTTCAGCCTCATTTTAATTAGTGATTTCCTTCGAGAAGAGCTTAAATTAATCATTAGTCAGAAATCCATCAGCAGTGCCAGTTCTTTTACTGAAATAAGAACCCCATGGGCGCACCAACCTGGCATTACCTGCGCAGTCATTTTATTCTAGTTTTCTCCCTTTTTTTCCGGCATCTTTTTCACTTAACACAACTCCCCTGACTGGGCGGGAGACAGGCCCTAATTGGTAGAATATTAGAAACTATTATTCCTAATTAAACATCACAGAACACACTGTCAGATTTGGACCGGCGGAGTGATTTAAGACGTGCTGAACCTCTGGCATCGTAACAAAGTCTATTAGTGGAGACGGACGAGGGACGCTTCAAATTGGCAAGCAGACGAACAGGCACAGCAAAACTCTGCCAGGGTTCCACTATAACAGGTGTGACTGTGTGTGTATGTATATGCATGTGTGATTTTGCTCGGTAAACACACACACACACACACACGCACGTATGCACACCTTTCTTCATTCCCGTCTGTCTTTGATAAGGTGATGGAAACAGTTGAGATGCAGAGCTGGAACATGTGTGATGTATGTGTTAGAGTCAAAATTTATATCGATTCACTGTATGTGTATTATATTACCATTATATTGTGTATTTGTGTAATAACAAACCAAATGACAACGTGCAGTGTTAAACAGGTCTCGAGATCTTTTACCAGCTCCGCAGCTCAGAGGAGCTTTTGAGCCAATTTAGCTGATTGTTGTGCATGTTTTGGTTTTTCGGCACATCTCTTGTTGGTTCAGTCTCAGCGTACTCATCCACCTTACTCCAGCAGCAGCAGGCAGCTGTTTACAGCAAACAGGCTCTGATAATCCCGCTGTAGTGTGCACAACCTGCGTAGCACCAAATGGCGGGCAGGCAAAGTGAGCAACTAGCTGCCGTAGAGAGACGTAGAGAGACGTAATCCTTAAAAGTATCAGTCCTGGTTGATTTGGCAACATGCCTGGTTACCATGGCACCCAAAAGTGTAGTTTACAGCAAATTCTATGCAGCGAAGTTTGTTACATACAACAGGAGAGCAACTGGTGTATCCGTTTACGTTGCAGCCAAACAATTGTTTTAACGAATGAAGTCAAAAACATTAAGTCCTTCATATGTGTAAAGGCAATATGAATCTAGTAAGAAATGGCACTGCCGCCACTAACAATGAAAAATACATTATAGGAAGCCATGGCTGAAACATTGAACGGCTATTGTGGAGCCACAAATATCAATCAAAATGTGGCTTTTTTTCATGAAAATCTTTAAGTTAAACTGAAGTAACCAGCCGCAGAGTAAAATTTGTTTCTAGGTCAATTCTGTACCTAAACATTTGAATAGGTCGTTTGCCAGTAACTCATTAAACAATATATTCCACCATTCCCAAAATAATAGTGTTGCAGGGAACCAGCAACAGGCACACTGGATCTTCATCGTTTAGGAAAAACATTGCTGTTTTGGTTGAAAATAACCATGTAACTTCAGTTACGAACGTAAATACGTATTTTAGTGTAAATAACATGGGGTAGTGAGTGAAATTGATTTTCCGTTGACTTTTGGTTTCACTCTGGACATGAACAGCGGAGTTCAAAGTTGGAAACTTGAGCAAGACCCAACAAGCCCGACTTCACTGACATAAAGGCACATGACATCACAACAGTATGGCGGCATGTATAGTGAACACTTACTATTTATGTCTTCATAAAGTGTTAGTTTAGTGAAATGTGCAATAAATACAACTTTGTACTTGTCAGTTTCACTTTCACTCAGCTGATTTGTGCTCCACAGAGGTCTTTGAGGGTCCTTATTTGTGGCGGACATCTATGTTTTTCCCGTCCAGATGCACAGGGACACTTTTTAGATAGGAAGACGGAAATACGGACTTGGAAATATCGACTTTGGACTTCAACGGAATTCAACAACAGTCCAGTGGCTGATTTATTCAAGCGCCCATCTGCTAGTGCAGACTTTGTCAATCTTTATACTACTTCACCTGACCTACTCTTGACTCTACCTGACAAGGAACGTAAAAATGGGTCATAGTAAGCCCCGGTCACTTATATCAATTATAATGAAAGAATCAGAATCACAATACTAATGTGTTTACATTTTATCCACATTTCCTCTAACACATTTTGGACATATGCTGTGAGATTTTGTAGATATATCCACGGGTGGTCCCAGCAGAGTTAAAAAAAACAAAAAAAACCAACAAAAACAAATTATTTTTTTCCTTTACTGATTAAACATCCAGACTCATGTGGACACCTGAACATTACAAAACTCTGGCCACTCCTCTGGGATACACACAAGGGTCCTCCAGACTGTGTGACACGTGTAATGCGGCTGTGTAATGCGGCTGTGTAATAACGGCGCTGATGTTGTCCCAGAGTTGATGATGTTCAAACTCTCCTTCTGCTTTAGTGTCTCCACGTCTCTCAGTCCCAGCGTGACGCCCTCTTGATGATTTCAGGTTTGGGTTTATTGGTGCTTTATGGCCTCAGACCTGCTGTCACACACATTAAACACAGACGCACACACACACACAATGCAGGCAACGGCGCACACGCTCGCACTCAATGCAATACACTGACATGTGAATCTGGCGTAGGTGCACACAACTGCCAGCACGCAAAAATGCAAGTGTTGGCTTCGTTGTCATTCCGCACCACGGCCTCCTTTACCCTTTAATGACACAGAAAGACGCACACAGGCTGCTGATGGAGGATGCATTGTAAAACCGTGAAATCGGGCTCGAACACGTCGTATAAGACAAGACAAATATCAGCAAAGAAGGAGCTTCTTCACACAATTTTGCGTTGTAAAATACTTACTGTCATGTCAAACCCAACGCATCACACCTTCAAACTGTCAATCTCACAGAGCTTTTTTCCTCAACCACCTTTTCACCTCTCCAAGTCACATATTAATAGATCCATGCCAATTAACGCCAGTGAGCATTAGCACTAACAAGCATCCACTCTGACAAGAGCTTGGTGCAAAATGCTGTGAACACAACCTGCGTGAGAGGCTGTTGGTTTCTTTCTCATTGCTTAACCAGAACTGGAGAAATGAGTCTAAATCTGTCATCCTGTGGTTGGAGGTGAGAGGTGAATGGCAGGGGTGGGAAGACTCGTTCTTACCTGCTGTCCAACATTACAAGAATGATAAACCACTGACGGAACAATTCACAAGGTCACAGCGCTATAAAGGGAACCTGTCACAGATCTGGTCCACATGCCTATTTATCATCAAGCTTTCTTTCTAAACAAATGTTTTAGCTTCCTATTCCTAACCACAGTGACAACACCCCCAACCTCACTCTCCAACATCCTATAGGAGCAGTAGCTTACAAGCAGCAAATCAGAGTTGTCTAAAAACCTCAGCAGGGTTGAATCTGATCACAGTAAAGAGGGGAAACTGCATAAAAAAATACACAAAGCATGACAGGCTGGGATCGCTGTTTTATTATCCTACCCACATCAGGATGTTTTACATTGACTTATACTTTCATTATATATTTTTTTTTTCTCAGGACTGTCCAACAGTGATGTCACTATCAGCAGCTAATGTCACTGCAGCAAATACCACGGCGCAGTTAATTAGCTAAACTAAAAGCTGAAGAGGAAACTTTCCAGAACCAAACTTCAAGTAAATAAATATTTTTGGACTGGATCTCCATGTGTGTGTGACCTCTCGGTGTGGAGAAGAACACAGAACATTAGTTAAAATAAAAATAAAAACAGTTCCTCATTCAGTCGGCGGGTCAGGAGTTTTCCATAATCAATTGCGTTTATCCATTGTTCCTCGTGAGAGTGCACATGTTAAGAATGAGATACACACATGGTTTCTGCTGCTGGAAGATCATTGCAGGTAATTGCGTTAATATTTTTCTCAATAAGATGTAGTTCACCCACCCGCATCGCACCTGCTATTGATCAGTTTATTATTACGACCTGCCCCACCTGATCGCAAACTGAGATCTCCACATCAATATTACAGACAGGGACGCGCTGCAACACTCCTCCTCCTCCTCCTCCTCCTCAGTTATAAATCAGTATATTTTTATCATATGCAGACAAACAGAGTTGTTGGTACAGACTGTGAAACAGCAGACAGAGGGTGTAGCAGCGGGCATCATGTTCCTGTCCCTCAGCAAAAATTTGTGCCACTGTTACAGCAACCCTCCAGATCCCGTCACACCTGGCTCTTAAAGGGAATGGTAGATGACACCCTGAATGGTTAGATTTATCTCACGCCCAGAACACACCCGTCACTAACGAAGAGTTTCAATATAACCCCTTTGTGCCATGCGTCTTACTTTGTGCCCGGATCAGCCGTTGTTGCAAAACTGACTTGGACACACCCTAAAGGTGTTTGCACCGTGTGCACATCAGACTGTGCGCCAGACTGTGTGTCAATACGGCCCTGTCTCTTTTTTTCTCTCTCTCTCTGTCTCAATCTTTCAAGCACACTATTAGAACACACTCACAATTTCTAATTCAGCATTTATAATATTCACACATGGCAAAAACCTAAATTAACTGCTCTCCCGCTGTCAGACTTACTCACACACTCACACATACACACACTGACTGGCCACTCTCATACCAGAAGCCAATTACCCAGTCTGCTTTTTTAAACAGAGTGTGCTGTATTAGCGTCAGGCTGTGTGTTTAGACAGGACTAATAGTTGAAAGGTTAATTACTGATGCAGCAGTAAGCAGTCTGTAGTAATCACCAGCTATTACTTCACACTGTACTACCGAGAAATTGACTATTAAATATATTTGTATTTACCAAAGAAAATGTGGCAACTAGATGCTGTGTTTTCGTGCAGTGAAAATGCAGGCTTCATCCCAGGCCTCCATGATCTACTTACCATGTGGTGAGCTCTGAGATCACTCTGACGACGTGGCTAGGTCTGCCACTTTCAACGTGGAAAAACAAAGAGGACACCTTGCTAACGAAACAGGAGAGTGCATGTTTGGCCTTGAGTTTATTTCTCATACCATCAAGTCAGTCGCTGCTCTCGCACGTGCTCACACTACATAAACTTGTTTCCTCATTATCTGGGGCTGTCAATTGATTTCAGGAGCAGTGGCACACCTTCACTGTTAGCCTGTAAGATGATGCTCTCTTTGGATCCTTTATCTTATCAACAAAAGCTGAGATTTTTGTGCCCCAAAAGTAAACACATATTTGAAATAAATGCATTCTATGTCAGCCATTTGATATCATTTGTTCTGACCCTTCTCACATCTCAGCATTTCCGATGAAACAAATCACAGAAGAGAGCGGAAGGACTGCAAAAGTTGTTTACCAAAATAGGCTCTTGGCTTACTAGTGCTTGACATTGAAGAAATACAAATTGTGTACAAAGAAGATAGTTGGATGGTTTGCATTTGTATACCTACTGTATATGTCAACAGAACAAAATGGCAGCTGTAATCACAGGCTGCAGGGATGATCCACAAAAGATAATATCTTCCATAGGACAGGAGCGTTTTACTTGTTTGAAGGGTTTATTCTGGCAAAAATTAATTCAAAATCAAAATTCATAAAAACATTTTTTTTCAGTGTTTACACTTTATTCAACTTTGATTCAGTCTGCAGGCTGAAGTTGGCCTGCGGGCCCACCAGCTGAATAGGCCTGTGGAATAGTCTAAACACCAAAGACTGAATTATGCCATTGTCTGCTTTTATAAACGTGTTCTTTACTTACATTCACCCATCTCCCCTGATCGAGCTGATGATGGAGGTAAGAGGTGAGACGTCTCACTTCTTTTTCATCTCTGTTGAAAGTTGCACATGCGCAGTGATGATCAGGCAGCTGGCTAGGTTCAGGTTTGGCACAAAAACCATCGACAGCATCACTGTGGTTATTTTTCAAATTTCAGTCTCTCTTTCAAACTCAGTGCCGACCGAATGATGTTCGAGCACTGTTTGAACAGAGATGGATGGAAAAGTACTGACAAGCCAGCAGCCTTAACTTTCGGAGCATCTACTCCTCCTCACCCACCCCCTCACTCCCCCGTCTCCCTCCACACGTTTTGCCTGTACTGTGACATATGTTAATTTCATCAGTTGTGTTTCTCACGGCCAAGAAAACATATTTTAGTCACATGAAGAAATCCACATCACACCACCTATTGATTTCCTCTTGGCAATGACAGGGTTTGTGTACACGTCTATGTGTGTGTGTGTGTGTGTGTGTGTGTGTGTGTATGGGTGTGTTTGTGAGCTATGCAAATTCACTTGAACACAAGGGAGGAAGTGAATATGAGGGTGTGTGCATCAGATCGCAGCACGGTAACTACGCTGTTACAACACACACTCACAATCACACTCTCTCTCTCACACACACACACACATACACACATACACACACACACACAGCGGAGCATCCATTGTCTTTGTGAAATACTTTGCTTTTCCTTCAAAAGGTGAACATTATTCAAATCCTTGTGTTTTTATTTGTTATCAAAACTTTTACTAAAATGATTATTATTGACACCATTTGTCAAAGGGCAGAAGTGACTGTTTTCTGTATTCTATATCGTTGCGTGCTGTGTTTGAGTTGTTTTTATTGCATGGCTTTATTCATTGGTTTGTCTGTCACTGCTTGATGTCTGCACTCCCCCTTACCTCACTTGCTAACCTCCACCTGGAGACCTGCTTGATTTTGTTACAGGCCCTGGCATCCACCAATTGGGTGTCTGAGAAAGGCGCGAGGGACCAATGGCGTGGTTCGATGGGTGGAACCAACAAACTGACCAGAAGGTGAAAGATGAGGGGACTGGCACAGAACAGCAGAGAAGAAAACAGAGGAAAAAGAGGGAAAGAAGGCAGACGCTTGGAGAGACAAAGAGACTGGCAGAACCATGCATAGATATGCATAGCAAGGGTGGTGGTGTACCAGGGAGGAGGTGAGAGGGAGACTGACGAGCCACCACCATTCCTCTGCTGCACTGGATGGCAGGTTTTTTAAAGACTCTTAATCTGGATTTGAATATTTTTGGGACTATTTTCACTGCATTCATTTAAACAACTGTAAAATAAATTTGAACTGTTTTTACCCTGAACCCTGGCTCTTTTGTCACCTTAGTAGCCTATTGCTCTCCGCCCAATTAAAAAAAAAAAACACCTTTCCTCCCTTGCACATACATTGTTATTATTAACCACACTCCTTCTGTTATTAAAGCTTTGCATTTAATGGCAGAAGCTTACAGCTCTTGATCTCCTTGGCTGCTTTTCCACCATCACCATCACATACCTCTGATGGGGAGATCTCCCCATCAGAGGTACTCTTCGCCATTCAAAAGTCCCTGTCTAAGTCGAGAGGTTCTCAAGTCTTTCTCTTTGCCGGCCCAGACCATGGAACAGTGTAGTCGTCACTGTCAGCTCTTCTGTAGCATGATAATCAAAAGTGAACTGTCTTTTCGTTTCACTTCAGTGTTCCCAAGTTTTGCCCTTAATCACTCTGCCATCTCTTGGTTGATCGGTCAGTCAGTCGGCCCACAAAAATGTTCCCACACAATTGTAGCTACAGGTCAAGTGTGTGTGTGTGTGTTTGTGTGTGTGTGTGTGTGTGTGTGTGTGTGTGTGTGAGAGAGCTTGTTAATTGGCTAAAAAGGGACAAGACAATGGGAGTGGCTATCTTACAAAGTTGCATAACTTGGAATCAGATTCACAGAGCATGTATGACCAAACTTTGTAGAAAGACCTACACACATGCACACACACCATTTTGCCATGTCCCCTTTCATAACACATGAACCACTTGTCCTAGAGACCTTTGGGGGGAGTCACTGGAATAAGAAGAAATCTTATTGAGGAATTGTTCAGAAGATCTAGCAAAGTTGTTTCACTTGCCTACAGGCGGAGAAATGCACATACTGCTGATCATCTCTCGTTTCCTCATCCACCCTGGGTTTGTTACATTGTTAACTATTACTACTACTGTGATTAAGTGTGACCATTAGTCTGCTGATTGTTTAGCTTTAAAATATAGTACCTTTGAGTGCTCATGGCATCCTCTCTATGAAATATTTTTTTGGCCAATTCACAGACCAAATCGAAAGCTAAATGTACGATACATACAATCAGAAATGTATTACACAACTAGAAATAATCAGGTCATAAATAAACCAAATTCAAAATGCAAGATGATCATCTGAAAATGTAGGCTAAGGTGAGTGGATCAAGAATGTGTTTAAAATGCAAAAGCTGAAATGGACTGAAAGCATTCGTACAGATGGCATCATAATTGGTAATAGAAATCTATCAAGAAGCATAAAATGTGACACTCAGAATGGGTAATCGTCAAGCCATGATGATCGATTCAACAGAAATCTGTGAATGTAAAAACAACTCAACTCATTCCTGTCCAGTTAAATCAAATCTGTTAGTTTGCATTCAATTAGAGGCTTTTTTAATGCTCTCTAATTATTTGACTAATAACAATAATCAGAATATAAACAAGTGCATAAATAAAATGATACAATAATAAAAAATATATTTGATGGGATAAATAATACAAACAATAGCAAGAGAAATACTCATAATAATCATTCACAAAGCTGTCTCTACAGTCTTACTTACTACAACCATAGACAGCTGGCTGATTTCATCCACTCACTATTTTATGTGGGCATTTTTATGCCGCTATTGAGTTTAGCAGCTCACCTAGCTGCCTATTCCCCATTCTTCATCTTACCCAAAAAAGCTCCCAGTTCACCATTTCTGCAGCCAACGGTAAAAGCCGTTCATGTGGACAACATCAGACCCATCTGAATCATTAAATAACAATAATGCAAACAGGGTTGTTCTTCACTATATTAGCATTTCTAAATACCACCCTCTTCACTGTGGTTTACTGTATCTAAACAAGCGTGTGGCCTGACTGCATGAGCGTTAATTGTGGTGATTCAAACCGAACTTTTAAAGAGGGGCGCGAGAAGGATTACAGAGGAAGTGATTGAGTGTAAAGGAGGAAAAAGAAGAGAGCAAGGAAGTGAGAGAACCGAGAGAAGGGGGAACGGGAGAGATGAATAGATTAGGGCGAGAGAGAGAGATTGAAGAGGGTAAAAAAAGGAGCTGGGGCGAATTAAGGGGAAGGAGTGGAGGATGGAGAGAGAGAGCGAAGGAGGGATGACAGAATGAAAGAGAGAGATTAATAGACGACAGAGGTAGTTCAGAGAGGAATGCTGACAAGTCTCTTTCAAGTGTTGGAAACTGACACACACACACACACACACACACACACACACACACACACACACACACAAACACCTAGACACACACTCAGGTCCCAGTGGAGGGCAGGTGTAGACAGCACAACCATCTGTGTATCAAAGCTTCAAATATTACTCCTGACACACACATTTTAATATAGGTGTGTGTGTGTGTGTGTGTGTGTGTGTGTGTGTGTGTGTGTGTGTGTGTGTGTGTGTGTGTGTGCGTGTGTGTGGGAGTGTGTGATATATATAAATAAAATCAAGTAGCTAAAGTCTGTACAATATCAAAGTGGGGAAACTATAACTGAACCTGACCTGAAGGCCTTGGATCAAACTTCTGTAACGTCTAAAATCAGTGCCCTGACCATTTCATGTGTTAAAACCTTTGGTAGAGACTACAATGGATGTGTTTTGCCACTTCAGTAGCAGAGGCTAGATGGAGGCCGCATAGGATACTGGCTGGAATCATAAGCCAAATATGTAATAGAGGGCCCTGGTATAAAAATAACAGAGGTGCCTTGACACACACACAGGACAAAATGCCAAGCAGCTGAACCACAACCTGCTGTGTATGTGGTTACCTGTACCTTGCTGATGTAGAGGGGATAGCAAATGCTATCATTACTCCTCTGACAAAAGGCAGCATGCAAACCAAGCACTTGGTGGGTATTGCTCTAGACAGAGCAAACGTTAAGGGAGTAAAACATCATCAGTTTTAACTTGGCTCAAAATAACAACAGTCAAGTGTGCAGCTTATCTTGTCTTAGCTGTGTCCTGCTGCACCATGATCTCGAAACATTTTACAATGATACATTTGACATCTTTCACATGCATTTCCTTAGGTCTATTCTTATAGAGATCAAAACTGTATACAAAAACTTTCCGTTTGAAGTGGGAGGCTAACTGGTAGTGTTCAGAGATCTGGAGAGACTTTACATGTCAGCACTGAGGAGAGTTGTGAAATGTGTGTCCATTGAGTAGGGGTGTCATATTTTGGATTCTAGATTAAAAATAAATTAATCAAAATGAGGTTTCAATTTTGATCAAATTCACAGGCTAAGCCGCTCAGTAGAGCCACAATCTGACCTGCCCACGATGGAGCATCTCCGCTTGAGAAGTTGGGGTTTAGTGCCATGCTCAAGGGCACCTCAGTGGTAGTAATCAGAGACGTGGGAGCGCTGCCTTTCATTTTCGCCCACCCAGATGTATGCTGCTGGTCCAAAGGATTGAACCACCAGTCACAAGCTTCCCTCTCAAACCTTTTGGTGACCAATGACCAGTGGAAGTATGAGTCCGCAGCACTCAAACTTCCAAGAATAAGACTAAGCCAAACAGAACTAACCATAACCAAATGTAACATATCATAGGAGACTGAATATAATATATTTTCAGGTTACAGGTTACATTTGAAAAAAAAGGACTAGACAGTTCCATAATAGATAATCAGGTATGTTTAATAAGAGTAATTAAAGGGGGTGGGCAGTCTTAAAATAAGCACTGTGTTATATTTGGAACAGCACAGTCATTAAATACTGTATACTGTAATCTGTCTTAACTTCATATTTCAAAATAGTTGTAATGCAATGCAACATAACATGGTATAGGCAATGTTTCACAATATTGTGTTACTTAAAGAAACTAATACTGCACATGTTAACGTTCGCTAACACAGCTAATTTCATTTTAACCAAATTTAACTAGAAAACAGTGTTTGGCTTGGTGTGTCATCTGTTTGATCAAGTCCAGGAAAACCTTAGGAAGGGTTAATGCGCATCATCATTATTAGTCTAAACCAAGACTATTATTCCGTTATATAAAGTGTGATGACAGTTCAGTTTGAGAGGAGTCACTTCACTGCAGGTAATAGACACTACATTTAAGGTCATAATAAAATGCAAATACTTCAAGTGTCCTGCAAGAAACCTTTCACGTTTAATGTTAAATAGTTGACGATTTGTGTGTGTGTGTGTGTGTGTGTGTGTGTGTGTATTCAAACTCCATAAATTAGAATGAGATGAATAGTTAAATATGAAAATATGACAGGCTGGTCGTTTGACGCTTGTGCACATTGACAAGAGACATCTGCCCTGGCCTGTGGAGAGAACAAGCTCTGTGTGTGTGTGTGTGTGTGTGTGTGTGTGTGTGTGTGTGTGTGTGTGTGTGTGTGTGTGTGTGTGTGTGTTTTTAGAGCGGGGGAGTCGCACAGAAAACTTCTCATTTACATTTATTCCTGGGCATTTAGCTTGCATGTGTGCAGTTGCATAAGTGCGTGCGCTATTTGATGTGTGTGTACGAGCACGCACATGCCAGCTTCTGTCAGAAGAGGGGATGAAAGGATGAGGAAGTCTCGAGAGAACAAACGGATGAGTAGACAGCGGATGATGGCAAGGGAGGGACAGAGCGCGACACGAGGCTCCATGAATGCTGCTGCAGCATTGGTCTGATTAAAACACACGTTCTTCTATCTAATACTTTAATGAAATATTAACATAGTTAACTGTAATTAAATTAAAAGGAGAGCCGGCAGTGAGATTAGCGGCCATGTCGGAACAACCTTAGGAGGATAACCTCCCCCCAAATTAATACCAGAGCATTAGCTTAGTAGCTCTGCTGTCACACACAGGCTCATAATGAGTACACAGATGAATTTACTAGGGCAAAATCCCAAAGCAAACATCTACAACGATGATTCTAAAATAGTTGGGATGCAGTAAAACATTAATAAAACAGAATGTGACAATTTGCTAATCCCACAAGACACATACTCAATTAAAAACATTACAGACAATATATATGTATATATACACAACTTGATGGCAGCAACATTTTCAAACAAGTTGAGAAAGGGCAAAAAAAGACTGGTAAAGTTGTGGAATGCTCCAAAAACACAAGTTCAAGTAACTCACTTTGTATGTAATAGGTCAATTCTGCCACGTGCAAATAGCAATCTGTAGGAGTTATTACATTATAGAGCTCATATTGGAGCAAACTTTACAGTTCAAGATCGAATGAAATTATTTTTAAAGGGCTTTGATATAAATACAAAGTACTATCAAAATTCATCTTTCATGTTAAATTCACAGCCAGTTGTCACTCCCAATGAGTCAATACAGCAGCCTGGTGAGTGGCTTTACACTTCTAAGTTTGAGACTGTAGCTGTCCTAGTCTAGTGCTGTAGTATAAAGACTGATAAAAGTCTGACTTGAAGGGTGGTTGGATGGTTCATATTGTGAACTTTCCCTTCAGAGACCAGATTGCGCATTATGTTTGTTACAGTCAAAAGTGATATCTTTTAAATTGATGATCTTTTCTTAAACATGACCAAGTACTTGAGATGCCTAAACCTAACCAAACTGTGACCGTGTAACACAGACCAAGGAATCTAGGGCGCACGGAGGGTGAATAATGAAACCCTGTGGCACCATGAAAGTGCGTCAGCCAATTACTGTACAATCAGTAAAATCAGTATAATTGTTTTGGAAGTCCCCAGTTTGTGCTCCGAAGTAGGGTTAGGGTGTCAACCAGCTTAAACCATGAGTGGCTCTTCCACTCCCAGCCGTGCATTCCAGAAAATAAGGCCAAGGTGGTTGCTTACGCCCCTCACTGCTGGCAGGTCTAGAGAGACAACGATCATGAGTATTATGTTACAAAAGAGATTTATAGACAGCCCCACTAGCGCCGGAAACGTAACCCCACAGTACAGAGGTCACACAGGTCGATCGGCGGGTCCTTTTCCCTAGTCATGACATTCAGAAAGGAATGCTACTCTTGTCATGGATTAAGAACTGGCGGCCACTAATGACGGGACTATGGCTTCCCGCATCTGTGTCAGTTGGGCTAAGAGTACCATGGGTGCCATTACACTGTAGCCTATGCAGCCTCCATCTAGCCTCTGCTACTGAAGTGGCAAAACACATCCAGAGGACCCAACGGCCGTACAAAATCAGCTACGTTTGTCGGAAGTGCACTGGCACGTTCCCTTGCGTAAAAAGGTCTGCCACCTGCCTAAATGTGGAGTGTCCCATTCCAAGGCATTTGGCTTCTCCACCACAAGGGACTTGTCCAGTCATAAAAGGACCAAACATCCTGAGAGTTATGTCAGGAAGGGGCAAACTGGAAATGGAAGAATCACAGACCGGAGGTGGGAGCCTGTGTAGATTGCCTATCTCAAAGGCCATAGCGGATTGTAGCGCCCTACCCCAAACCTCATCTCGAAAGTGACGATACATTTTATAAGGTAATCAGATGAGGGAGATGAGGGAGAAATGATGAAGCAATGATGGTGAAGGCAACGGTTAAGTACTCCGTTGCACAGGTGCCCAGGGCCATTGACCTTTCAGGTCTAGCAGTTGCCATCCCCCTCCCGACCCCGGTCGTTGTGTTAGTCAAACCCGGCGTAGATGGCTGCCTCAAGGCTGAGGTGAGGTGCTTAGAGCGCTTGCTAAGGAAATTGATTGTTATGCCCGGCGTTTGGTTAAAGGACTTCAGAAAGTGACCTTGGTGTCCGGACCTTAATGCTTAATGTTGTCTTTATCAACTTTGCTTAGAACTTTGACACAGCCACCCAAAACCATCTATAGGAGACACTGGAGCAGATCGGAGTTGATGTTCAGTTGCGGAAACTGATCAAAAAATTAAACAAAGTCTGTATTACCTGTATAAAGCTGAGAGGATAGAACTGTGCCGGGGCATCAAGCAGGGCAAGCCCATGTCCCCCCTACTCTTTGACCTCGCAATTGACTCACTGCTGCGACTGTAGGATCGGAAGGGCGTGGGATTAACATGATGCCGAGCAAACATCACATCTATGGCATTTACAGATATTCTGGTCCTGCTTAGTGATTCCTTGGATGGCATGTCTGGGAACCTGGCAGTTCTGGAAAAGTTCTGCAATTCGACTAGACTTAAGATAAACCCAAAGAAATGTCAGGGCTTTTTGTTGGGGAGGCACGGCCCAAACTACTCACTGAATGGTTGCCCCCCGGTCTCTGAGCGGTACCCCTTTACACATGATCGGTGCAAGGGAATATGAAGGGCGGGGGCATCCTGAGACAAGATATGTGGATTAGCCATCAGTGACATGTAGAAAGATGGCACAGACCATCTGTGAAATCGACCAACAAACCTGTAACAATAAATGGTCATAGGGACCGACTTGAAACATTCCTCTACTCATCTTTCATCTGCATTCATCAAAATCTAACTCAGCCACCAGTGATTTCAGGGAACAAAACGGTTCAGAAAATGCTACTACAGGTGGTTTGGGACTAGTCAAACTATCTGCCCATATCCTCGCAGCCCAACAGCAGCAGATCAAGTGGCTGCTTGACTCGAATGATGAGCATATTCGAATGACTGCACAGACATCTATCTCAGACTCGGTGCTCGTCGGAAGAGTGAGGCAGATGCTCAAACACTTGAACGGAAAAACATCAAATGGAGAGTGGTTAAGATGGAGGATGCTGAGCTGGTGAATGATGTTTGGACAGGTAGGGAGTTCAAGAAATGGTGTTCTCTGAAGACTCAAGGCATGGGAGTTGAAGTCTTCGAGGTGGACAGGGTCAGCAACCACTGGCTCTGCACTGTGGCAATTTGCGGTCTGGAGGAGTCAGAGCTAAACTTTGCCCTGAAGATGCATACAAATACCGTGCCCACTTCCTCTATGAAGAACAGAGACGGCACGGAGGCTAGACAGTGTTGCCAGTGCAAGAACAGATTAGACACCCTGCGACATGTTTTAGGAAGATGCACTTCACTTAAATCCAATAGCATTAAAAATCATAACAAGATATGTGCCATACTGGCCAAAGAGGGTGAAGTCAGAGGCTGGCTGGTATCTACCACCAATCCCCTCACTGCCACCTACAGAAGTTCTCTGACGACTCTGCTATCGTCGGCCTCATCAGGGACGGGGACGACAGAGCCCACAAAGAACTTATTCAGGATTTTGTGGACTGGTGCCAGCGGAACCACCTGCAGCCCACCCACTGGTAAAATGGCGCTCCTACAGGCTGTTCAGATTCAGCTCCTTTCGTTATGTAACGAAAGTAGTCATTTACATAGGCCAGCCTCCTCTGCACAGTGATAGGAGATATCCGAGAGGGTGGCGTCCATCCCCAAGGTGAAGTTCGGTGTGTCCACTGGTAAGATAGCAGTGTTTTGTAGTGGTGTCAACAATAATCGATTCAGCAATGCATGGGAATGCGGGGCATGCGCGATTCAGCATCGATGCGGCAACGTGCCATAATCGATTATGTCACTGTTTATTTTTTGGCCTTGAGTGGACAATAAAGTTGTGAAGTTTCAATCACTTCTGGAGGCATTTCCGGAGCAACGTTTCAACGACATGTGCAGCCTGTAGCTACATGCTAAGCGGCAGCACTAGCTAGCATAACAACAACAGTAGCCCCATTCACACTGCCGTTTGCATGCAGGGATCCTGCGCCAATTCTCTGCACCCTCCTCTGTGTGAAAATTTCAGATGCGGAGAGGGGGGAAATTTCGCTCCGGCTCTGATCTGCCTCTGGAGATAGTATCAGGGCCGCATTATTGGTGAGCCGTCCCAGTGTGAACGGATAATCCAGAGGCGCGGAGCGAGGGCGTGTTGGTCTGACAGTCAGATAACTACACAGGTCCTTCACTCAACTAAATACAGAGAAATGTCCCACAAAGCAACGTTACAGGACCAAACAAAAGTAACGTAGTAACTGTAACTGTCTTTGGCAACTTATATGAGGAAAACAAATACCGCAGTTGTACATGGAGAAGCGTCTGACCTCCCGCCTGTCCTACTGACTCTTACTACCCTACTGACATCGTCACATTTCTGCTCTAAAAACAGCGTCTGTCACCGGCAAAAAACCTTAACTCTCCAAATGTTTGTGATGGAAAATAAATCACTGTGACCGTCAGCCCTCCCGACCGAGACTTCAGGGAACTTTCCCCCAGAAAACGGCCTCCGTCCCCGCGAGTAAGGGAGTCAGACAGCAACCTGTTTACTTATGGTGATTTTGTATAATTTTGTAATTTAGCGCGAAAAACTTAACTCCGTCACTTTCCAGGATGTTTGGTGGGTCAGGATCTCAGTCACTACACATTATAACAGCATCCATATGATTATAAACTGTCCGCGGGTTTGGATTAACAGAGGGGAACACCTGGGGAAACAGGAGAGTGATAATACACACATAGCAGCCAATAAAATCTGTTGTTCAATATCTGACTGCTTGTACTGCCTCATGACTGATGAAAAATTTGCCTTGTGTGCAGTAAAATTTTGATGCATCGCAATGCATCGTAGAATCAAATTGAATCGAATCGTTACCTGGTGAATCGTAATTGAATCGAATTGTGAGGGCAGTGCCAATGCACACCCCTAGCGTTTTGCAATGTCGTCGCTCAGAGCTAGACAGGCAAATTCCTCTGTTGTTGGCTGTAAAAAATCAACGTAAGTGCTCCCGTGTCCCCGCCCTTCTTTCATGCACAGAGAGGGGAGGGGCTGGAACAGACGCTCCGGCACTCTTCAACAAACATGGAGGAAGCGACAACGTCTGCGAAGCGTGCTAAGGAGGAATTAGCAAGTACAAGAAAAAGCAGTGGCTCAGTAATATGGAGATGATTCGTTTTCAAGTTATCAGATGAGCAACAAAATAACATTATATGTAGGGAGTGCCATAAATTTTCATTTCCAGCAATGTGCCTTATGAAGAAAAAAAGTGACAGGTGGTGTGCTATAACTAAAGCGGTGTCCTATCACATTGCTAAAGACATGGTCCCTGATGCAACTGTGGAACAAGTCGGATTCAAAAAGCTACTGAAAACTATGGACCCGAGATATGAGCTTCCCAGCCGCAACTACTTTGCACAAGAAGCACTGCCACAAATGTACACTGAAGTAAGACAGAGCCTTGCTGACCGGCTCGCTAATGTGACTCATTTTGCGTTGACCAGCAATATGTGGTCGAGCAGGACGTGTGAGCCGTACATGAGCGTGACAGTTCACTTCATTCAAGACTGGGAGATAAAAACAGCGTGTCTCCATACAAGTTATTTCCCCCAGGATCACACCGGTGAGCATATAGCTGAGGCCCTACAGGACGCAATTGCAAGCTGGAAACTCCAAGAAAAGCATCTGGTTGCTATAACAACCGACAACGGGAGCAACATTGTCAAAGCGGTTGAGCTGAACGAGTGGCTGAGGATGCAGTGCTTCGGTCACAGATCACACTTGGCAATTGGTGAGTGCAGTGTTGTAAGCAGTATTCAGATATTTTACTTTAAACAAAAACTCCTGTTGTGGGTTCTTGGTTGCCAATTTCGCAATGCTCGGCAAAGCTCGGCAAAGCTCGGCACAGCTAGGCTGACACTGGGTAAAATGCCAGTCTGCAAGCTCTTCAGAGCCCCAGCGAATGGTGCGTTATCTGTCCCAGCAGCTGAGTGACCAGAGAAGAGCAAAAACCAGAGTAAATATCGGTGAAGCATACGCTCGATGGACTCAGGTAAAGGATTTCCACGGCATCAAAACACACGCGGAAATGGCGAACTTTCTCCTGGATCAGTAAGCTAGCTCGCTTGCTAACTTAGCTAACGTTACCTGACGGTCAAATTCCTCTGCTATACTTATTTTCATTATATCACGTTGATCCTAGATATGAGAATACTGATCGTGACCAATCGACCTCCACACCCAGTAAACGGAGGAAACAGAGGCGGCTCAATCCTCCTGCCCTGTCCAGTATTGCTGGTTCACTTTCACCATTGCGGTCAGTGGCTATAATAAAGAATATTCTAGCTAGCTATCTGTGTTTGCATAGGTCTCAAAATAGAGACCTAAGTCAAATGAGCATACTGTGATATTCCATCGGATGTTTATGTGAAATCAAATGTATAAATTCTGACTCTTGGCAACAAACCTGGCAACCCGACCACTGGAATTACCTTTTTGTTGTCGTGACTACGATCTTGAGACACTAGATGGCAGCATTCAGCTCATATTCCATTTTTCACCTTTAAATAAATTAACAAAACACAAAACTTAAAGGGCTAAAAGTAAAATCACTTATAATACAGAATTGTAGATTTCAGAACCATATTTATTAGATTATTACAGCTGGTAACGGTGAGGTAATTATGACTTTAAAATGCTGGTTAGCTTGTTGATATCGTCAAGGTAAAATATCTAGCTATCATAATAAACTATAGTTTTTTTCTCTGGATAGAAAGAGCCAAGTGCGAAGTAACTAGAAAATAATGTTGACACGTAGGCTTACACATTTGTGGAGTAGAACTATGAAGTAGCATTTAAAAATAGCATAAATACTAAGGACAACAACAAGAACAAAAAATGAGTAAATGTACATACAGTATAGTCATCATTTATAAATTATACAAAAATAATAATACATAAAAATCACTTACAGGATTAAAATTCCGACAATAAATAAATATATTATTTGATATTTATGATTAGGACTGGTGTTGATGAAAGAGAAAGAAAGAAACTATTAAATGAGAAAATAATGTTAATGTAATATATTTCTAAAGCCTGACTTTGGAAAGCACTTGTATGAGTGTGTTAAAGTGAAACCAGAGTCAAATTTTTCAGCATAAGCCCATTTGATTAATAGTTTTTTATGATTCTGACAGGACATGGCATGAATGACAAGCGCGTCACCCGGGCCATGTCTCTGTGCAAGAGAATTGTAAGCTGTTTTTCGAACAGCTGGAAGAAAAGGAGACATCTTGCTGAAGTCCAGATTCAGCTGGGTCTGCCAAGTCACCAACTCATAACCGAGTCTGCATCACGCTGGGGATCGAGGCAGCAGATGATAGAGAGAGTCCTAGAGCAGGAAGGAGCACTGGCCAAAGTCCTGTCTAATGACAAAAAGACCAGGCACCTTGTCCCTACCTGGCAGTGCTGCACCTTTTTAACCAAAGTCTCCTGGCATGTGAAGAGGTTGATAGCGAGCTTTGCAAATCGAGCAAGACCAGCATCGTTAAGTGTCTCAACAGCAAGTATTTTGAACCAGCCACTACTGACCTATTGGAGATGGCTTCATTTGTGAATCCACGGTTCAAGGCCACCTACATCCCAAGTGAAAAAGTCGATGCCTTGAAGCAGAGCTGTCTTGGAGGTGGAGACACTACTGGCTGATCAGAGCAGCTGTCAGCCGCCTTACCTACGTGTGCCCACTGTGCCTGAGCCTGCAGATGGAGAAGCAGCAGTAGCACCAAAAGCTAAAAAGACACTGGCAAGCTTCTTCAAGCAGCGCACAGCCAACACCACTGCACCAACCAAGAGGTGGGCTATTGAAAGTGAACTGTCAAGTTACTTGTAGTCAGCAAGTGTGAAGAGTGACACTGATCCCCTCAAGTGGTGGTCATGCACTTGTCTTTCTAGCTCTGAGCCACCTGGCAGCTACCAGTTTACCTTCCGAAAGGGTTTTCAGTTGCAGTGGCAATATCGTGACCTACCACAGAGCATCTCTGAAGCCGGATGCCGTTGACAGGCTGGTGTTTCTCGCACAAAATCTTTAAACGAAGGAGGACACGCTCGTCTGTCTTTTAATGTCTACCTCAAGACAGCACTACTGTTTATCAAAGTTTAAAAAAAAAGAGTTGGGGAATGTTTATTGAATTGATGTCTGTTTCTTGTGCCACTGGTTGAGACGTCAAATAAGAAATTGAGTTAACAAAAAGGAAAAGGTAATCTCAAGCTGATGTTTAAAAACATTTTTCTAACTGAGCACTTTATTTTGTTCTTTCTTTATATATCAATGCTGCCCTTACTAGAGTTTGTCATATTTAGTTCTTTTGTAATGTTTATTCTTTTCTCATATAAATATATTTATTTCAGAAAAAGATTGGCCTATTTTATTTCATAGGCTATTTTTATATAAGATATTTTTTTTATTTAAATGTGCTTTTTATGGAGCTTTGATTTAAAGAAAAGGTACTCCTGTTAATATACAGTATTTATGTTGACTTAAACGGTTTCAATAAAACTACTTGTGACATGTCATATTTGGCTTTGACTTTGACTGAACATTTAGTCTCAGTTTGCGATAAAAATATTGGGATATATATTGTATATCGATATTCAGCCTAAATATATCGGGATATGACTATTGGTCCATATCACCCAGCCCTAGAACAAACTCACATTATTCAGAGACACTAACCATTCTGAAACGTCTTGCTGCAGCCGCAGAGTCTGTACTTCTTCAGGAGCCTCTTCTTCTGGGTCCGATTCTGGGTCAAACTGGTATGGTTGAAAGGATCTCCGTGAGCCATAGCCATACATCCACCGTAAAACATTAGCGCATGCTACCACTAGCGCAAGCGGCATCGTCTTCCTGAGAGGGGCGTGTAGCAGGCAAGTAGGCATTGACAGACAGAGCTCATTAGCATTTAAAGGTGCAGGCACAGAAACAGCCTGCTCTCTGTAGAGCTCACTTGACCGACGTTTAGACAGCTGAAATTCAGGACCACGGATCGGTTTGAGGCAATGCATATCGAATACAGTGTTGTTGGACCTTTGACAGCTGTGTGAAATTGATGAAAAACAGTATAACATGGGAACTTTAACATGCAATCGACACTAGAGGGGTACATAGAGCATTAAAGTTTTAGGCTGAGGGCCACTGACCAAGGTGTCAAAACTGGTAAGTAAACATGTAATTTAAAATTAAATATATAAATGCATGTTTGAATGACCTGTCACTGAACGCTGTATATACTGCAAATTATTAATACAATCATCAAATTTGGCAGACAGCCTAAACGAACGCCGTTTTATTCTGAGGTCGGAGTCATCACTCCCCTACAACTTAATAATTTCACCCGTAGCTATCTCTAAACATGTGTGTACACTGGACTGACGTATGAGTGAGGTACACACATTCCCACCACATTTTCTTTCTTTATAAATACACACATAAGGTCCTCTAATAACAGCCCAATCGGTCATCACTGGCGCCAAACAGAAGCGGACAGTGGGTGTTAAACACATGCACACACATATTGAAATAAAGAGATTACCCATTTTCTGTGTGTGTGTACGTGTGTTTGTGTGTGTGTCATAAGAGGTGAGCTTTTACTGTTAATCATGAAGGGTATTAGGCTCTAATAATGACTAGACTAAATAGACTCTAAATGACAAGTCATAACGTTAAGTGTGTGTGTGAGCGCACATTTGTGTGCATGTGTGGCAGGGGAATAAGTCAGCCTGGTACTGAATTAAAGCTCCCAATTAGCCAGAACTATTTGATTTGCCTTCATCAGGCCTGACCTGTCAAACACACACACACACACACACACACACACACACAAACACACATCTCTGACATCATGTTTGCATTAGAAAGTGTGTGTGTGTGTGTGTGTGTGTGTGTGTGTGTGTGTGAGTGAAAGAGAGACAATATGGTAAAGAGATGAGACCTAAATGCCTGATTAATTAAAGAAAAAAAAAGATAATTATGATGTAAAACCATGAATTTCAGTGGCATTCACATATGAGTTTAAATTCATCTAGTGAGGAAGAGAGCATGGTTTAGAGGAGTGAGCGAGTGTGTTCGCCGGGTTTAACAACATTATCATAATTAATCTGATAACACTGACATTATTGGTGTAGCAATTACCATTACAGTTATCTGTCGCCTGCTGCTTGCTATTGCCCTTTCATTGTTTCTGTAATCATGACCATCATCATCCTTTATATGCCAATTAGTAAAATTGAAAATTAATTTACGTTATGCTGTTATATAATATTTAATTCTTTGGTCTAAACACTGGTGTGAAATGTCTTCAGCTGTAATTAAAGGATAAGATAAGATAAGTGAGCCTTCAAAGACCAAAAACCAACCATGTTTTGGTACGCCTGTCATTACTTTCTGACCTTACCCATCCTGCTCAGTAATTTCCTTAAAGAGATAAATAACTGAACAACCAGTAACCTCTATCCCAAACTAACACAATAAACTAAAATAACAAAACCCCAGCATCTAAACATGCATGGAGGGTGAGAACCAAACCTGCTTGCGGAAAGGAGAACAAGGTGAGGAGAGAACACGCCTCACAAGTTAGCTGCTGCTCGTATGTGTGTGTGATCTCCATGCTTTCCTGCCCCTGCACTCTCTGCCCTCTTATCACCTAACCCACTCCACCCGAGCACTCATTACACTCAGGTGTGCTCAGGTTGAGAGGGAGGAGGGTGGAATGAGAAACAGAGAGGGAGGGAGAGAGAGAGAGACAGACAACAGGACACACATAGCAGAGGCACAAACGCAGAACACAGATCTGTGTATGCAAGCATACTAAGCAACCACTGTAACCTACATTTTTTGTAAAGCTTGCACAAAAGGTTTTGCAGCAGGTTGGAATGTTTCATTGAAGTTACTGTCAACACAAAAAGCCTTTTATTTTCTCATATTTATTACAAAGTTTATAAAATGTACAAACATATCAAGTGACACTCATTTTTTTAGAGAAAGGAATTTGCTGTAAGATCTCGTAATTTTTTTTTTTTTTTTTTAATTTTTGCTTTTTGGGTTAGTGTTAGAATAAATTGGCATTTTCAGAGTGAAGCTTGCTAGCTTGGCAGTTGTTGTTTCCCATAGAAACAGGGATTTTTAAAATGCAAACCTACAGATGGCGGAAGGGAGGAGAATACTGACAGAAATAGTTGGCCAATGGCAAGTTTTAAAACAACTGTCCACATCCAGTGAGTCTCACTAATAAAACCTGAGATCACAGTCAAAGAAAATTGGGCTAACGAAATCCACCGAAAATAGAAGTCCTGGGTAACTCTTCCGGAGGGCTCCACGCTGCCGGAGCTGGGACTTAAAAAGGCCTGCACCTTTAAATGCTAATGAGCTCCGTTTGTCAACGCCTGCCTTGCTTGCTACACGCCCCTCTCAGGGAGAGGATGCCTCATATGCTAGCGGTAGCATGCGCAAATCTTATGGTAGATGTGTATATATATGTATCGAGTTTGACCAGTTTGACCCAGAAGGAGAAGCTCCTGAAGAAGTACAGACTCTGCGGCTGCAGCAGGATGTCATAGAATGGTTAGTGTGTCTGAATAATGTTAGTTTGTTTGTGTGAGTTGTTACAGTTACTACCATGTAGCTAATGGCTAACAGCTAGCGAAAGCTGCGTTTGTCTCCAACACAGTCTCCAAACTCTTGGACACTGCTCGCATCGTCTCTGTCTCCAGTCTGCACGTTTGCATATTATTAACATTTAACTCTTCAAACGACATTGCATAGCGGACCGAAGCGGAGCTAACTAGTTAGCCTACTTCAGACTTCACCATTCTCATAGGCAACTGTAAATACTATCAAACCACGGCGACACTTACCCGGGGCTCGGGTGCAGTTGCTGGGTCCAGTATAGTTGGGACTGATCCTTTTATGAGGGACAGTGTCGAGGCAAAGCCAGCTTTCTACTGACCCTCGTTACTGAAGCAGTCCGATATGAAGTGGTTAGCACACACACACAAACTTGCTCGAACCGTAGCTGGCACGTTGTCGTTAAAAAATGAAATGCATCCACTGTGTCTTCTGTTGTTCTGTAGCTGGGACAGAATATAGGCACTTATGTTGATTTTTACAACCAACAACAGAGTAATTTGTGTGTCTAGCTCTGAGAGACGACATTGCGAAACACTGCTATCTTACCGCGAGACACACCGAACTTCACCTCGGGGATGGATGCCCCCTCTCAGATATCTCCTATCAATGCACAGAGAAGGCCGGCCTATGTAAATGACTCCTTTCGTTATGTAACGAAAGGAGCTGAATCTGAACAGCCTGTAGGAGCGCCGTGTTACCAGTGGGTGGGCTGCAGAGACCATGCAGGAATCGCTTATTTTCCTCATTCTGAGTCGGCAGGCTCAGGGAGGACCAGTTTATATATGTAGAGACCAGAGAAAACGTGTTTTTCATGATATGGGAACGTTAAGGACTTTCTCTAGCTCAGGAAATAGGAGAATTTTCTCAAATTCACACTTTTTAGTTGATTCAAAATCTTTGTTTGGTGATAAATGTTATTCACTGGACAGGGGGGACGTAGATGGAGATGAGATATGTGTGGGGAATGATCTGACTGCACCCTTAAGTCACTAGTTACATAACCGTTTTTATGAGATGCTTGATTACATATATAAGGAGGGTATCCTTGACATATATCCAAATCTCAGCATCGCTCTTAGACTTCTTCTCTCTCTCCCTGTCACATTAGCTTCAGGTGAGAGAAGTTTTTCAAAACTAAAAATGATTAAAACCTACCTGAGGTCAACTATGTCCCATGACAGGCTGTCAGCACTTACAGCGCTCTCCATTGAGCAGGAAGTCAGAAAGTTACTGGATATGGAGCTACTCATTACAAGGTTTGATGAGCCAAAGGCTCGGAAGGTCAAATTTTAGTGTGATAATTTTAAGTCTGTCTTGCACACACATGACCTGAAAAAAACAAAAAAACAAAAAACAAATATGACCTGATGGTACAAGAGGAGAGGAAAGAAAAAGTGGAGGAACACAAAGGAGAAAAAATGAGAAAAGGGACAGGAAGACAGAGAAAGGGAGATGAAGAAAACATCACAAAGAAAAAAGGGGGAAAGAAATAAAGACAAAAGGTACATTTGATAAAATTATACTGTTAAAAGGTTTGTTCTCATAATTGACCTTGTTATCTTCTGTGGTGTCTTCTTTTTTTAGTAACACAAGACACAACCATGGCCGTAACTAGCTGTACCCGAGGTAAATACCTCGGTTACTATTTCCTGGAATTTTTGAAAAAAAATATACATTTTACAAAAAAAATATGAAAATCTAATTCATAGAAAGATCACAGATTATATTAACCGTTACAGCCGACAATCAGGAGTTGTGTTTCTTAAAAAAAAAAAGGAGTTGTGTTTCTGCATATTAGGTCTCGTAACCTTTAGACTTACACGTCACGCCGCAGTGTGTCACGTGTACCGGCACTGACTGGACATGTTTTGGTTTTGGGGTGAAGAAGAGATTCTCCGCGTGTGATGAGACCTAAATGAGAGGTAAAGAACGAACATACTCGCCAGTTCGCGCATCTGTCATGATAATAGCTTTGTTGAAACAAAAAGAAAACACTATTTTGCAGCAGCTGCATGTACTTGCCCAAGACAAATTTCAACTCGGGGGACAATAAAGTTTATCTCATCTCATCGTCATCTCATCTCACTAGCTAACGTTAGCTTAGTGTAATGTAAGGAGGGGGACAGCTCTCCATTCCGACACCCCGCTGTTCCGAAACCCCCTGCTTATTCGGCCCGAATAGCACGGATTGGTCAGATGCCTTCATGTCTCGTTCTGCCTACGCCACCCTCCGTCCCTCTCTCCTCCGTGCGTGCACACGTCATGTTTCACTGATGCTGGAAATATTCAGCACACTCCTCTGCAGAAATACGAAGTTGCAGGAGGAGACATTCATTTGGCTACAATGGCAGAGAAAATGCAGCCAGCGTTACTTGTAACAGCTCACCCCACTAAAAAGGCAAGGAAAAGAAAGCCTGTGGCAGAAAAGGCTGCGATGAAAAAGGCTCTGAATAAAGAAAGAAGTCAGACCGAGTCAACATCGGTGCGGTGTTTGAGCGGTGGAGACAACTGGGGCATGTGAATGGCCTGAAAAGTGATGCAGAGGTTGCTCTCTTTCTGTTGGAGTTGTTATTTTCATTAAATATGTAAGGTTTGCCAACTTGGCTATGTTTGTAGCTCGTATTAGCCCAATGCTAGCATTAGCTTCTTTGTGTGGGCCAACTCATTAGCCATGAGAATGGCTAATGAGTTGGCCCAATTTCCACTGGATAGGGGTCCGCTGCGTTGCGGCTCCGATCCGGTTTTGCTCCACCGTCCGCGGTTTGAATCTGCCACGGCGCAGTACGGTAGACAGCTGGCGTCAGAAGGCCGAGGAGTGCCAGAGATAATCACATAATCACTTGCAAACACAGTTATAGGTCTGTGTTATTAAAAACAACAACACGAAATGTTCCCGACCGAAGGATCAGCAGAGGAGCTTGTGTTTGTCTCTTTTTTGAGATTTGTGTGCTGGTGTCAACACGGAGTTTTATTTTGAGAAGTAACCGGATTTTGTTTGTCATTTCGGTGCTTGACTTCCTGTCTGCTCCGTGCTAAATTCAGTTGAATTGCTGCGTCGTGCTCCGGCATTCCCCTCTCCCTGCTGAGTCCCACTGCCAGATGCGCGTTCAAGTTTGTGTGGGCGTGGCTTTGGACGGAGCACAGACGGGATGGGGAGGAGGGGTGGAACTTAGAGGAGGTGCCACTTTCAAATATTGCTAGCTCTCTTGCAGCTACAGCTCTAGCTGTAGACCCTAGCTTTAACTGGACCGGTGTAGTTGTATTAAGGTTATTAGTTTGGTTACGTTAAAAAATGTGTATTTCAAATGCGTGGACATTTTGTATGGAATTGAAATACAAAATTATGAGGCCTAAATATTTTTTCTGAGTGGGCATATGGTGGAACAATCTGTAACTTACAATTCGTCTGTTGAAAATAAAGAAATGAAGCTAGCCTTATTCTTTCGGGAGTGTTTCTGCTTTTTCTCCTGTTACACTGAACTTTATTACGTTATTACTGAACCGTGCCCCTCAAAACCAAGTAAGCACCAAACTTTGTCTACCTTCTGTATTGGATAGGCTTCTTCTTCTCTCCTTTTGTTCGACATGTAGTACAATGTCATTAACTTTGTTTAGGAATTAAGAAGGCTAGCATTTACTGATTAGACCTCAGCACAAACTTCAGCTGAGGCTGATGGTATCATTACGTTTACAGTTAAGTATTGGACAAATTGAATTGGTTGCGCAAGCCAGAAGGTCAGGGATTTGTTGTTGCAATTTATTATGACATGCACAGAAATGTGTGTGCAAAATGTCGTGGTTATTTTACCAATGGCTGAGATATTTCTGTCTGTATTGGAAACCTAACAACCACTGCTAACGCCACTGAAACAGACATCTCCACTCAGCCACACAGCTAGATTCCACTAGATACGTGTCCGGTCCGGCTCTGCTCCGTTACGGCTCCGCTGGGCTGCGTATCTGCTCCGTCCAAGCTCCAGCAGTTCAGACCCTGCTGTAGCAGATACGCAGGGCTTCTATTTCTGCCAGATGCCAGCGCTCGACGCAGCAAGTCAGCTGAGATCAGCACAGAGCAGATAGGAAGTCACACACAGAAACAACAACATAATGCCCGGTTAATTTTCCAAATAAATCACTCTATGTTGACGTCAGCACAAAAATCTCAGAGAGAGACAAGAGACAAATACAAACACTTCTTCTAATCCTTTGGTTGGAAACACTTTGTGTTGTTGTGTTTATAACACATACCTATAACTACGGTAGCGGGTGATTATGTAATTAGGGCAGGAACTCCTCAGTCTTTTGACTCAGCTGTCCAGTAGTGCCGCACCTGGCCGGACTCAGATTGCAGCCGGTGGGGGTTGCCGGATGACAGAGCAAAACCGTACCAGAGCAGGAACGCTCCTTGTACATGGTACGTGGTTCAGCCTTGGTTTTGATGAAAAAACCAACAAAAAAAATACTTTTTCACCTTGTTGAAGCTTCAAACACATTAACAGATTTTTAAAGAAATGTTGCAGCATTGATTTGAAAATTGTAAGTTCAATGGAATGAGATGTTCCCCTGACAAGTCGTGAATAACAGTTAAGGTATGTTCTGTGGTTCTGTCATTACGAAGCTTTATGTGAAGTGTACAGAATCATTAACTGAAACATAGTGTTGAAGAAAGGGCAACAAAAAACATTTTCCCAGATGGCCCTGGAGGAACTTTGCCTCCTGTTTTCCACTTAGAAACCATCCACCTTGTTTGTCCTGATAAGCGAGACGTAAATCTGTCGCCTCCCTTTTTTCCATTGGTGGAAATAACTTGTTCCGCCCGGCGACCGGATGGTGATGGATGATGATTGGCCGGCCGGATCAGGGTCTACCGTGTATTTCCATACATCATCTGGCTCTCTCTCTCTGCCCCGACAATCTGCACCTGCGCCGCGTCGCTTCCCCCGAAAATACCTCTGATTAATGTCCGGAGCTGGCGAGGGGAGCAGAGCGGGGAGATGCTGTGGTATTAATTAAACCAGCCCTAACACCCCCATCCCTAGTATACAAGTAACGGAGGAAAGGAGGTAAAGAGAAGGAGAGAATTGACGGAAAAAATGAAAGAAAATTTGACAAGAGAAAGACAACTAGGGAATGTTGAAAAACATAAAGGTGGAAGGAAGCTTAATGAAAGACTGATGGGAAATATGGGCAATGTAAAGTGTGATGGAGTGAGAAAGGAAATAAAGATGGAGATATACAGAAGAGGAGATAAAACAGACAGAAAGGGGAAAAGAGTGAGTGATAGAGGGAGTGAAGGGAGAGGGAACAAAAGAAGAGAAACAGAGAGTGACAAGAAAGAGCGAAAGGTAAAGATGGGGTGAGATTAAAGGGAGGGTAGGAAATGGATATAAATATAAATAGATGACAGATTCAATGTGAATGTATGAATGCCTCTCTGCAGCCACGTAGAGGCTGTAGAGCTTCTTTTGGTCAGCAAACATGACTGCTAATAATAAAATCTGCGTGCGTGCGTGTAAATATAGTATGGTATAAAATCTGTGTTAGCAAGGTCACATTAGCCACTTAGCCGCATCCGATGGCAAATATGATATGAGACCTTTGAATGGGAGCTGCAGCATTAAATAAAAATAAGGGATGTGTAATATTGTTAAGTCGTTCAATACACATCTTAAAGACATAATGTGAAAAAACGAGACCTTTTTTTTTGAGTTGAGTATTGGAACTTTACTTTCATTTGTTGGCTATAACTTCTGGGAGAGAGTCAGAGAGTGAGGAATGTGGTAGGTGATGCGACTTCTTGTGATGTGAATACAAGTTTAACCTTTCTGTCACTTAGATGTTCATCAGTAATGGTGGTTGTTTACCTCTCATTTACTATACATTTAGAATGAACGTTACAAACTCTAAATCCTGAACTCTTTCACAGCCGACATTTTGACACATCAAAGCAGGAAATCAGGTGTCAAACTATGAACAGTAGTTACCAATGGTGGTACCTCTATAATTTTAGACAAGGCTTTGCCAGTACAATTAACAAAGCTGTCTGGAATGACATTCAAACAAATAAATCAGATTTCACCACAAAGAGAGTGATTTCCACCAACAACATCATTAGGGCTTCTATAACCAAGGGAAAGTGGAGATATTGTTGCTCATTTGTCATTTACACCTTTTTTCACAGGTCTTCACTTACCTTGAAAAATATCTCAACATCTGTTAGATAGACTGGCACAGAATGTTATAGACATTAATGGCACCGAGTTGATGGAAGAGCCCTAACCCTTGTTGGACAATATGGACACGAATTTCAATTTGTCCAGTATTTTGGTTGTTTTTTTAACAATATTTGTATGCTAGAATACAATTTTTTAATTCTGTCAGGATAATTCTCTTGTGATGTATTTTTTTCCTGTCACATAATTAACAAAACCATATCACGCCATAAACACTGGGCACAAATTATACCGAAGTGTGACCTAAGTATGGACTCCAAAATAATTCTGTAAGCTTTATTATCTCGTCATGGTCGGAAAGACACCACAGAAAGTCCCACTTAGTTACTTAAGTATTTAATTGATAGTGCTGGGAGCTGGCCAAATACAGAAATTCTTAGTACAGTGTACACACTAAAAAATGTTAGGTTATTTTGGTAACCCAATTTATGGGTTTGTTAGTGTTTAGTGTTAGTGGTTAAATTGTTGGGTTATTTTTATAAAGAGTAACCCCGTTTCTGGGTTATAGGGCTATTATTTTAACCCAATTTCTGGGTTTTCAAGGATATGCACCATTTTTGGGTTGTTTTTCAGAGAATAACCCATTTTTTGGGTTAGAGGCTTGTTTCTTTTTTTGTTTTTTCTTTTAATTAAAAAGTTATTTTTTTCTTGACGGGGAGTATTTTATGGAGTAATCTCATTAACATTATTTATAATCACACACCTTATGTACATGAAATGCGTCCTTTACCTTTTAAAGAGGTACTAAATACAGCAATGTTGGTGGTAATAATAATAATAATAATAATAATAAAAGACATCATGATTGGATGTGGCGAAATTGGCTCAATGGCTGTCTGCCGTTTGAAATAAATTCTCTGGAAAGGATGGGCTGTTCTGTTCTGTGGGTGCACAGTGATCATTCCAAACTTTTTTACCATTAACATGACTGCACATCACTTATTCAGTGATGTCATTGGTAGACCAGTTTCAAGCGCTCCCCATGGAACCACAGAATACCAAATAGATCAAATTTCCTAAAATATGGCATACTGAATACACAGAACTAGTTTAGGCTTTATGCCAAGCTCCACTACTTCCTGAACTTGAACAGGCTCCTTTACTTCCTGACATTATTGGACAAACTGATTAATCCAGGTGTGTCTGACTCTGACCTTAGTAGTCACAACAATGGTCAGACACACCTGGATTAATCAGTTTGTCCAATAATGTAAGACAGGAAGTAAAGGAGCCTGTTTAAGTTAAGGAAGTAGTGGAGCTCGGCCACTAGCGGAACAAATCAAAGCCGGGCTGGGGGCGGGGCAATTTAACCCAAATTTAACCCTAATAATAAAGCCCATGATAGCATCATTTTACAACATACACATGCCCGCAACAGCGGGGCTTACAAGCTTCGCCACCACGGAGAGCGACTATGAACACTGAACACTTATAATAAAACAACACAAATTCAAAGCAGTTCAGCACCACGGATAGCAACCACATCATTTTGACACCCATTTTAACTATTTCAACTCAGAGTCTGTATCAGTAGCCCTTTTTAGATAGAAAAGGCGGCACATTTGCTCCAAGGTAAAGGCGGCCATGTGCCAGCCTGTCTTTCTAAAACCGAGGCGCAATATTCCTCCTTTTCCAAAAGCCGCCTCTGAGGTAGGCGTAAACATGTGACCTGACGTGAAGCTCAAAGTTGTGACATAGAATTTATCTTCAAAAAAAGAGCTTTACATTGCACCCCACTGAAGTTTAGAACTGGGTTCTTAGCGGGGGGCTTTTAATTTGAAAGTAGCGACAGCTCGGCATAACCCAACACCATTAAATTTAACCCAATTGCTGGGTCGAATAAGGACGAATCCCTTTTTTGTGTTATTTTAACCCAACGGGTTAGGTTATTTTTTTCGACCCAACTTTTGGGTTGAATATTTAACCCAAAACCTGATTTACCTGCTTTAAAACCTATGAAAGGAGTAGATGATAAAGCATTAACATCATTGCACAGCTGTGTTAGACAAGGTGATGTTATTTATCCTACCCTGTTTACAACGTATGTAAATGATTGATTTACAATTAAATACATTGATTTAGGTATAGATGTGGACAATTTCATTCTTGGCATTTTGTTGTACACTGATGATATTGCTCTATTGGTTGAATCTGAGGATGGATTATGAAAATATATAACACTTGTTTCAGACCTGGTGTAACAGATAGAGGTAAGCAATACATCAAAGTTATTCTTGGTATTCCAAGAAGTAAGAGAAAATGTACTCTTGGACCTGAAGTGTAAATATGCGGGATTTACTCTAGTGAATTTATTAATTATGAAGTTGGAATTAAAGGCTTGGCAGATTCAGTCGTGGAGAGCACTAAGGGTCTGTTGTGAACAGGGTTACAATATGTAAAGATCTGGAAATTTCACTTACAAATTTAGCAGGGGCTTGTCGGTCTGATGGTGTCATAACTAAATAGATCCTTCACTAAACAAAATAAGGAGAAATGAACCACAAAGCAACGTTACATGACCGCACAACAGTAACGTAGTAACCTAAAATGGCTTTGGCAACTTATATGAGGGGGCAGCTGGGGGCGTGTGCTCAGGGATATGAAACTTTTGTTTCATTTATTGTGACTTTCACCAGCCCTTTTTCCCCCCAATATCAAGCTTCCAAATTATTATTTCAACGGATGATGTTGCTTTCATTAGGACACACACGGTGTGAACGGAGGGAAGAGGCTGTGTGTGTCAGACGCGTGAGTGACAAGGAGGGAAAAGAAATGCAGCCGAACGGATATGCTGTGTTTTTAAAAATAAAAAATATATAACGGAACGTCAGTGTGTGGGAAACACTGCTTATATACAATGTGATGTGTCAGTGAAGATCTTGGCATCACTATAATGGACCATACATTGTGATGGTACCTTTCACCAAACAATCGGTCATTGGTGATGTTGATGGTGTTGATGTTGCGCTGATAATGACCTACCACACAGCCTAATACAGTCTTTACATCTGAAAAAAAATGTGTCTTTGTAATTTGGACTGGGTTTAAATACAAATGGTCTAGGTGTGGCTGTTAGAGGTCCCCTCAGCAACATTGTTTCAATCATCACATTTACATGTTTTTCTTTTCAACACAGACAAACCAAACACATGAGCCCATATAAGTTAACAGGACAATGGGAAGGTTGACTGAGGTACATCAGTGTACCAAACTTGCTCAGCTCTTATTGGACCACAGGGTGAAAATGGGTGTGGCCTAGGAAGGGTCAGTTCTGCTTTCCTGACCTTTCACCTCAAGGAGACATACACATACACATGTAATAACATTGCATACCAACAAGAATGGTTACAAGGGAGAAAATTATGATAATAACTTAAAGGGGCACTACGTAGTTTTGGAGAAGTAATACAAACTCAAACATATTTATTTTTCCACAAGCTGTTCTCGGAGTCAGGTAAAAAAAATAAGGTCAATAAGGGTTACTTAGATTAACTTTCTTTTTTGATTAAAATTTCTTCCAGAAAACTACATAGTGCATCTTTATTGTGGCACTCCTCTTTAGGTAACTGTAGATTTTTATGTATAGAGGGTGACAGAGAGACAACAGCAAAAAACAGCTGGGTCCATTGAAGCACAAAAAAAACATGCTTTATGTCTTTGAAAAGCATTTCAAACTTTTTGAAGGGCAGCAATGTCTCCCTGGTTTAGACCTCTGAAATAATACTAATGTTAATCCTATAAATAATGAGATAATATATCAGCTTATTAAAAAGCTGTGCGATAATCTGAAATGAAAACAGGCTGAATTATATTAAAAAAACGCAGCTCCCCCTGTGTGAAAGGACCTCTGCAGTTTACACCTAGCAGCCACTGTCTACAGCAAACACATTTATTTTTCAGCGGCATTATTTAAAAATGCAAATAGATGCAATTACACCCGCCTTGTTTATCAGCAGTTATTACCAGTATTTTGGCGTCGCCGCGCTGAAGAGGAGACATATTTCAAAGCGTTCGCCGTCGGCCGCTCGCTAACGCAGATAACGAGTTTCCCCCCTCGCAGATGTAATTACAAAACTATTTTGTGGAAAACAACTCCAGTCCCTCGACCCCCACTCACACACAAACACACACACCCATACATATATGTATATGTGTTCAAACAAACACATACACATACATACATGTATAAATGTGCAAAAACACACACACACACACAAACACACACATTCCTTGCAGCAGTTCTAAAAATAACCTGGTCCTTACAGATAGAGATCAGTTGATGGATTCATAGTGAGGCTACTATTACTGGGATTAATAATAATTTACTGTGTGTGTGGGGGGGGCATGTTTTAAACTGCATGCATGTACACACTTGTGTGTGTGTGTGTGTGTGTGTGTGTGTGCGTGCGTGCGTGTGTGTGTGTGTGTGTGTTGTTTGTGTCTGAATTAATAATGCTATTAAGACTCATCATTTTCATTTATTTTTTAATTTTTTTTTAAGATTATTCTAAAAAATCACTCAAGGTGGTCCCTTTTCATGTCAACCAGTTGTAGAGGCTACGTCTCAGCTTTACCCTAATAAAGAATGAAAGAAAAGCCAAGAAGACACAGATAAACCACTGATTGTGCCTCCAAGTCCCTGAAAGTCATTAGAAAAAGAATTAATAGTTAGAATTGAAGCTTCTTTTTTTTATGCAAATATATTTAAATATACCAGTACATTGCCCGTAGCAAGTATGTATTCCTATAGAAAAGTGAGTGGTTAAGTAGCTTTTTCATGGATGGCCAAATGAGGCTGTGTTTGAAGGTGGGACGTCAGGGATATTTAGGTTTGTTGTGAAATTCGATATTCCAGGGTATAATTGGCTGTTTTTTACTTTTTTTGATTTTGCCATTATATTTCACCGTAAAAACTATTTACCTTGCCTTGTTTGGTGTCATTATTTTCAGCACAACCTCACATGTGTGACTGTATAGTTATTTTTTCATTTTGACATACTGTATTAACACAGCGGACCTAAAATCATAAAAAACATAAAATCCGAGTAGGAAAAAGTTAGATTTTTTACTGTGAAAACCACAAATATGTTTAATGAACCATTTTTATTACTTATAATGCAAATATAAATTGTTGTTTGCTAAATTTGTGCTTAAGTGTTTACAAAGTTATATGTAACTATTTACAATGCAGGCAATGCCTCATGCTCAGGGCTCCCTCAGCTCCTCCCTGCCTGCTCCACAGTCAGCTTCTCCTCATTGTTTTGACTCATTAAACAAAAAAACAACTCCACTACACACTAAACACACTACACCAAACAATACATAACACACTAACTATACACTCCAAACACGCTAAATGTCACAAATCTCTCAACTCTCAAAACTCGCTATCACTATCGTTGTCTCTATTACCATCACTGTCACTCTTTTGCTGCCGTCCCTCCCACAACTTCCCCCTGTTCCTCAGCAACCAACTCACGTGGTTTGCCATATAATTTTGTAATTGGTTGGTGTGGCGCCTTTTTCCACCAATAGGAAAGGGAGTAGCACAGGTTTTTTTGCTTGCAAACACTTCCCGCTTGCGGACACTTTCGTGAGAGAAGCCCGTTTTGATCATTTCTTCCTGCACCAAATGCGCAGCAAATGTGACGGCAATGTTCGCGAAAAAGCGGATATTATTTATCATAAGTCCGGTTTTACTTGGCCTATCAACACGATTTAAAAACCGGTATATAGTTTGAAGACCGCATCAACACATACATCGGAACCGAGACTCACGGACAGCCACGTTTTCAGATTTGTGGTGATGCATTTTCAGATGGGTCAATGACTTTTTTTGCCTCAATTGCCTCAGCTCATAAAGGAGCACTCCCACCTTCCTCCTTCAGTTTTATCCAGCAATTCATAAAAACACCAAACACTGACCGGGGAAAAGATGCAGCTTCAACTCTCGCTGAAACATGAAATCTCAAGGCTCTCCATTGTCCAGCCTGTACAGGAATTACTGTTTGTGTTTCCCTCTTTATTTAACTGCACAGAGAAAGATTGCAAGCTGGAGAAAATGTGGAATACTGCTTGGCAATACTGCAGTCAGCGCAAGAACAATGTCAGAGGTTATAACTACATTATGGAACATTTTTTTACCCTAACATAACAACTGTAAAATCATATTGATGGTACAGTGCCTTGCGATAGGATGAATGGTGTCTCTGTCTCAGCCACTTCACCCCCCATCACTTGTTTCTGCACCATGTAACTTTAGTGAGAGGGGTGGATCACAGTGTTACACACATGTTTACTTTATGATACAACTTTTTAAGATATAACATTGTTAAGATGTGATGAGTTTTGTTTGTAGTCAGCACCTACATTACGTCTAACAAACTGTTGCAGACCTGGGATTTGTACTTATGACAGTGGTGTTGCACTCAGAAAGTGTGGGGGGCACCAGATTGTACAAAATGCCTATTTCTACATAATGTTGAAAGTGTGTCTTACAGTTTTTTCCAATTGCTAAAACACAATTTTGCAAACTAGGCTGGTTTTATCAAAATACTAACAAAATTCACCAAACCACACACCCAAACTGCAAAATACCTCATATATCCTGCAAAATGAAGCACTGCGACCAAAATCAAACTTTTGTACCAGATAACACTTCATTCGTGTTACAGATTTTTGCCTAACCAACTACACACTGTCAGGCATAATGAAAAGCTCTCTCATCTTTAGTATGCTTTAGTATGCCATAATACTAACATAGTTCAAACTGTAGAGAATTATTCAGATATTTCACTTGCACAGAAATATTTGCAGATACACACACGTGCTATTGAAATATTAATTTGTTTATTTTTCACCAAACAAGTCAGTGCAACATATGCACAGCAGATATATTTACACTGGAGTAAACAAAAATATGCTCACAAAACAGTAAACTAAAAAAGAAAATTGCAGAAAGAAAATGTGACAATGCGAGAGGCTGCACTCTCTGTCCAGCCTCTCGCAGTGTCAGCCCATGGTTGATGATGTGATCAACTAAGGTTGCTCTGATTTCATTTGAAAGTTGTTGTCTTCTTTGACCTCCTCTACCAGCTCTACCTCTCTCTCTCACCCCACCCCTCTCATTCTCCCCCTCCCTCTTCCTCTTCCTCTCTCTGCAACGTCTTCCGTTGTTGTTAGAAAAAAAGATGCTCACCTGTGGTCATTTCGTGCTGACTTCCTGAAGTGGTAACAATTACAGTAACAATTGTTTGGCCAGGTGGCACATGTAGTGACCAGTTAGCTCATGTAGTGTTATTTTAAATGGCAGTGTTTTGAATTCGCAAACATGTGAATTTATATCAGATTGTTGTGTCTTATGCAGAGAACCGTGTTCAGTGCACTTAAAAAGAGCCATTTCGAATTGCAAAATGTGTGTAAAGCAGAAAATGTGTTTTGGAGACTTGAGAAGAGGTTTTGCTCTTCGTGTGTCAGTTTAAATATTTGTGCTATGCATGTCATTTTAGTGTGTTAACAACTGGAAAAAACTGTAAGACATTGCATCTGCTGATGTCATAAACCTGCTAGCCGTGCTACTGTAGCTGCTGCAGTTCATGATTTCAGTCCTGCCAATACCATTTCCTGTTTTGCTACAATCTATAGCATAAGGCTGTGTCTGAAGTCCCTCTATACAATCAACACTGCCATCATCATTTGTATCACCATCAGTTATAATGTTGCACAACTGTAACTTTTGCATCTATTAACCCTTAGATGAATTAGTGATTGGACACTATACTCTTCCATAAGTGGGTCAAAAATTACCCATATTAGAATCAATGCCTTTTTGTGCCATTTTTCTCATTTTTGTTAAGAATAATCATTTGTTATGTTTTTGTATTTCATTTTGTGTGTGTGTGTGTGTGTGTGTGTGTGTGTCCAGTGATTGACAATTCATCTCTATTTGTAGAGCTTTTGATGTCCCTCACTGCATGCAGTTGTCAGCCCTGGGTGGGAGGTAACTGGCTCCAATTCTGTTGAAACTGATTTAGACATCGCTTTCTTCCTCAGAGAACTCACTGGACGGATCTTCTGTGTCTGACTGATCCAGTTCACTTAGTAGTGTTGGATTTCCAGGTGGATGACTAACACTTCTTGGACAATAGTCTGGGTCCTCATCATCTGAGATTTCAGATTCTGAGTCCAACTCAATAACTGGCCCTCCATTGGCCAGTATCTGTAGCTATATGAATAAATACACAACACACACAAGCACACTGATACAAAACATACAGTAATGTGCAAGTATGTTGTTGAAATTGAATCACTGTTGAAAGATGAAGGTAATACTTACATGTAAAATGTGTGGTAGATTCCTTACAGCTACAGTTGATAAGAATCAAAGGTTCTCATGAAATTCAATAGGAAATGCATGCTGGTCATTTTTGAACCACTGATGGAAGTTTGGGGTCATAATACAAGAACTTACATTTTTTAAAATGTATATCAGGTCGATTCAAAATGTGCAGTGCAGTGCACCTTATAGCAAATTCATCATCTTGTTTAAAGACCTCATATAAAAGGGGCAATTTGCAAGATATGGCCAGAACATTTTAAATTGACCTTACATTGTCAATAAAGTGTGGAGAAAAAACAGTGTTAACTTTATGTCAAAAACGCTAGCATGCCAGCCAACTTAGCCTCACCAGTCATGTCTCATAATACACTGTGTATATATATGGGATAAGCAAGTTTGCTACGTCTTGACAAGTTCTCTTAGCTTATAGTGTAATAAATGAATAGCATAACCTAAAAAATGTCAAGAAATGAAATATTCCTGATTAAATAGAAAAATACTAATCGTTAAACACACTTCATTCAAACTTGACATAAAACTAAAAAATACTCACTAAATAGTCTCAGTCTGTCTTTGTTTGTCCACAGGCACCTCAGAGTTGCAACTGTTTCTCCTTGTGCCGTGTCCTTTGTGTCCAGATGTTTTAATGACATTCTTTGCATAATGTTAAGCAATTTGTATTGTCACTGTTGTTTCAGATTCAAAAACATATCTGGCGTGTTGGTTGATCATGTTTTTTTTTCTTTTTTTTTTTTAGCACTTTTGCAATTTAATTTCCATCCTCCTATATTGCATTTCACAGTCAGAATCATGAATACAAAACCACAGGTTCATGTCAGAGGGCTGTATTCACAATTGTCAAAAATCAATTTTCTAAGTGTTGATTATTAGGGGGATGTTGAGGAAATAAAAACAGCTGAACTAATCCTTGAGGGTTGTGCAGCAGCCAGACAGTTTACAGTGTGCACACAGTAGAGTTATTCTGAAGTTCATCTTCCAGTAAGGTTGCAGGCATTTGTTTCATATAATGACCGGATAATTGCCTCCGCAAGACAAACATTAAGCAGGCCACATGTTTGTGATGACTTCTCATGGCGTAACGAGAAGAACGTTAGAGAAGTTGACAACCGCTAACAAACACACACTGCAGTATTCAACATGTGAAACAAACTCGGTGTGTTCTACCTCAAAAACTCTGCGTCTGTTCAGTGTCTTGTACCACAATGGACCCCAGAAGCTAACAGTGCAGCAGAGAGGCTGCTATCACTGCCTTATAAGGTTAATAACACAGCAGAGCATGACCCCTTACTTTGTTATCCACAGACACACATATATGCTTTTTAAATTCATTATTTTATGCTAAAGTGAAGCAAAAGACTTCAAAAAGTCCCCCCTTTTCTATTCATCCAATGGAAAAATCGATTTTGAATCAAATCGGCCACCCACGAATTGATTCACACCCCTAGAATACATCCTCTATTCTTAGAGCATCAGTTCAGAAGATAAGTCTTCAGCAGGTAAAATTGAAAGAAAATTCAACAACTGAAAAGGGTTTTATTCTTCCCGGGTTTTATTCTTCCGGGTTTTATTCTTCCCGGGTTTTATTCTTCCCGATATGACATGTTTTGCCTTCTAGTTGGCGCCTTGCATGGCAGCCTCCGTCATCAGTGTATGAATGTGTGTATGAATAGGTGAATGTGGCATGTATTGTACAGCGCTTTGAGCTGTCGTTAGACTGGAAAGCACTATAAAAATGCAGACCATTTACCATTCTGTGCTAAATCCTGTTACTTTTACTTTACTGCACACGGATCAATAGTTTGTTTTCATTTAATCCATTTTATGAAATTCCATCATTTGTGCTTTAACACTGTTGTCATGTCAACATGTAAAGTGTGAAGTGAATTTCGTATGTTCGTCATCCACCATCTGTGCACACGTCAATCTGTCACACAAACACAGAAAGCACACAAACAAACATCCAGGCAAAGTAGCATCAGTCTTCACTCACACACACCTGCACACACACCTGCACACGTGCATATGCACATGCTAAAATGTCACAGATATAAATCATACACACATATGAAAGCACAGATGCACAGTAAAACATATCCACACACACATACACACACACTCGTTCAGCAAAGATGTTGCCGTGCAGATGTGTGTGTTGAATTGCACAGGATGCGACGCTACACATGAGTGGTTGTCACGGCGTTTGGATGACAGATGTAGTACTCTGGTCCAGGCTCTGTTCCAGACACACACACACACACAAACACACATGTACACAGCTAAAGCCACTCTTCATTTATCAATAATTGGTTTTTAATTCCATTTGGCAGCCAGCAGCGCGAGCGGCAGAACAACGACAATAATTAGTCCATCAGAGAGAAAGAAAAAGAAGAAGGGGAAGAGATGGGAGGCAAAGTTTCAGCGAGCGTCTCCGAAGTGACGGAAACCCACCTGACCACTGATCAGATGAAAAGACTGAATGGTAAGATGGAGGAAAGAAAATATCAGCTCTGGTTGAAGGTTATCAGTCATCCAGGTCATGGTAGTTCTGGGGGTAGGTGAGTCCAGTTGCCCTTGACATAGCACTTGAGCTCTGGTTATGTCCAACATACAAAGCTGATTGTTGGAGGGTATGAATGACTGGACAGGTTGATATTAGAAAAAACTAAAACTACGGTAAATACATCATTGTGGCAAACTAACCTTTTTAAATCACAACAGTGCACATATACGCTTGTGAATCAAACCGTGATAACACATAGGGTGCAGGCGAAACAGATGATTCACTAATAACTCAATATTAACTGTAAAATAAACTCAACTGAAATGTTCAAGTTAGATTTTAAGTTACTAGTCCCTGTAAAGAAACAGCCCTGCAAGTAACCTTCTGTATCATGACAAATTATAATTTTTACATGTAGTCTATTGTATGTTATGTTAAAATCTACAATTACTGTGTAGTTCAAATTGAGGTTACGTATAGATCAGAGCAGCTCATCCAGGTACTTCTCTTCTCTTCCTGGTCTTGTGTCATGGCCCCGTCCCCTTTTGCCTGAAAGCCGTCCCTCTGGTTTAACTGGCTGTAAATGCAAATTCAGGGATCTCTGCCAGCAGGAGTAGCATATAACAAGAATACCGTATGGATTTTTATTGGATATAGTGGATGTGAGTGTCCTTTTAGTCCCAGTCTCCATCAAGGTGTACGAACCTAACATACACAGCCCCGTTAATGAATGTCCAGGTAGTTAATACACTTTATATTGCTGTTTTATAGTTTGTCCAATGAGACTTTACTGTCACTGTGGTGAAGTAGAACCGCTGTCTCTACTTTGTAAGCCGTTTGTGCTTAATTATACAACCGTATACTACAAGCTGAGAGCAGGTGAAAACAGGCTGGGTTTGGCTCTACTTTCAACGTTACTTCATGCTGTTCATGAGATTCATTATTAGAAGGTAGAAACTCAATTTATGTGAATTATTAACGTTAAAACACCCTCTGCTTCTGTCCAGTCGAAAAATCGGTAACCCAAACTCCTCTCTCAAAGCAGGTGTTTTATAGTAGGGCCTTATTTTTGCATGGTAGGTTTTTATCTATAATTTGCATTAATAAGGAGTTAAGGAGTTCTCACTTTTGTTGTACAATGTACAATGACAATAAAGATTTATCTATATCTATCTATCTAAAAGCTGTAGTTACAACATGATTTACGCAGTAACATCATTAACTAATCCGTGATGAGGTGTTTGCCATAGATGGCCAAGTCTCACGGTCCATTTTAATGCTCTCTGCAGATGACCCAAAGCCACAGAACTCTTCTTTTACTTTCCCTCGCTCTTTGGGTTAGGATTAGGGAAGTAGAGAATATCATAACCTTTGGGATTTTTTATTGTCTGACGTGAAAAATGTTACACAACGACTTTTAGGCATGTCGCTACTAGCTGTTTTTAATCTGGCGCCAGCACTTTTCAAAGTGACATGTGGCACCTCTCATCTATTCCTGATGAAAGTCTGGCTGCACAGTATGAGTTTGTACCAACTGACCCACTGCTGACTCAGAAAGGTTGAAGAGATTAAAAAATATATACGGTAAATATCTTGTTTAAATTTCAAATATTTCGGTCACATTATCCTTATTACCCTGGAAATATGGTGGGAACTTTTCTGTCGACCCTGGACTCCCAAACTGTTAACTCACACAGTAGCTCTGGCAATGTCTTCAGTCACAGTCCTCGTCTTCTGCTGCTCCTGTCTGGGTAACTCATCTTCTGGAGCCACTCTTCACTGTCATGGTATCTCTGGGCTTGTTCAATATAGTCTCACTCCCATCTTGTCAAGTAGCAACGGCTGCTGCCATGCTGCCCTGCCACTGCTCTGCCACCCAGCATGGCCGTTATACGGAACAAGCCCAGAGAAACTGCAGCTGCATGGTGGTGTGTTTAGAGCGACAACTTCGGCTCACAATTTGCTACACCAGCTCCACCGTGCTGTTTGTTTTAAACAATTGCAAGAAAAATACAACCCCAGTCCACTGTCACCATACAGCTTTTAAACATAGAGCTGGAAAAAATAATGTCTCAATTACGCTGACAGAGATTTGGATTGCCCTGGTAGTTTCCTGGAGAGAGGGACATCGGTGGGACCCACGCTCGTAGCCAAATGCCTCTTCTTGGGTGTCCTCCTGTGTCCACACTCCTAGGGCTGACCTTGTAGTCCACTGTACAACCAGAGGGAGGGTCGGAGCTCACTGGGTTACAAGAGACAAGAATTAGCTATCTCCTGTATGCTCAGTGGCTGTCTGTACTTAAAGGGCTGTGCTTGTTTTTTTCTCACCCAGTAAACACACCACATACGCAGAGCTATATGATATCACAAACCGTAGTTACCATGATTTAAGGAGAAAACAGCAGGCCTGGAGGAAAATGAGTGCAGCACTTGAGATTTCGGCAAAGTCGTTTTAATTAATTAATTTACACATACAAACAACTCGCTCTTCACTGCTGGGCAGAGTGGGAACTTGCGGGTGGAGCCAGCTAAAGAAACACTACTGCTCATAATCAGTGGGTCACATAACCAGGAAGAGAACCGTAACGCAAGAGAACTGTTTTGCCGTATACGCCAAGTGAGCAAATCTCATTGAATCAAATAAGCACTATGTTTGCATTCGGTATTTTCATCTACAGAAGAACCAAATATAAAATGTAGTGGTATTCCAACAGCGGTCCAAAATTACAAGCAGTCCTGTTTGTGCCTTTCATGCTTGGAGTGACTCTTCACCCAGCAGCAACCTGCAAGTGTACAGTGTCTGGTTAGGCCATTAGGTGTCGATGTGCTAGTTTATGTGCATTGCTTCAGTTTGACTTACTTTGTTTTCCCCTTCTGTAAACTAGAACTTGTAGGGTAAGTGGAATTAAGCCTCTAGACTATTTCTCACATCCCAGCAAACCCAAGAACAGCTCCAACTTCCTGTCCTAATGATGAGCTCCTCATGGCCCTGCAGACGTTCATTATGACGTCATACTGTATAATCAGCATTGAATTCGCCGAGCCTTTAATCCGCCACCGAGATGATCCCAGATTGTTCCTCTGCTCTGGCCTCACTCCATTACATTTTATTCATATTAACACTATAGATTTAATTCAAATTAATTTCATTAGTCAAAGTGAAGCTGCAGAACGTGGCTCAGACTGGTGCGACCTATGACCTTTACATTTTTAGAACAGCAGATTGCAGACAACACTCGACCAGCGGGATGTGACCTTATTAAGTTTAATCACAGACACACACTCACAGACACGCTCACACAACCACAGAGCAGACAAAACAGACAAAAGTGTTTCCTTCTATCCACATTTCTGGTAATGTGGGTGTTCAGACACCGCACAAGCACACACACTCAGATATTTTAACCTCAGCTGCTGACTGTGTTAACATGTGTCAACGCCGTCAGAGATGAACCACAGAAATGTCAGAATCACCAGACAGTGAGTGTGATAACTGAGACAGAGATATAAATAAGGAAACATATTTACAACCAAAGGTAATCCGAACGAAAGTAAAAACCAGTTTAACTGACTTATGTTAATTAAATACAGGTAGTCATCAATCAAAACACTGGTTAAACAAATATAAATATATACATAAGTATGTATGATATGTATCTTTTTATACACCTATATGCATAGGTGATGCAAGAGCTTGACTTACCTTACATGACTAAGCTGCGATCGTTAGTAATGAAATGTAACATAATAAGAGTAAACCAGTCCCTTATTACCATTTCTTTTTGACTACAGTGCCAATGCAGCTGCAACTCCAGTTGTACAGATTATTGACAAAACAATTACATTTGCAGTAGAGAACTACAGTAGAGAGATGAGTCTGAGTTTGAACTGTGAACACATTGTTTTTTGTTCTTTGTGTTGACTAAACTCCTGACTCGGATTGTAATTTTGGTCCATGTGTGGCTGGGTTTAAACCTCACCTGGCCAGACAGATTTACACTGGGGAGAATGTGTGTGTGATGTGTGTGTGGTGGGGAGTCCTTTCATAGCCACAGGGCCAGATGTTCATAGTAAGCCCCTCTCCCTCCCTCCATTTTTTCTCTCTCTTTCACAGCTCCTACTTCCATCCCTTGTTCTATCTTCGTTTTTCATGTTATACTCATCTATCTATCTATCTATCTATCTATCTAACTATCTATCTATCTATCTATCTATCTATCTATCTATCCCTTACCCCCCCACACACACACACACACACACATGCACACAACCCCAACCAATGTCAGACTACAGGCGCAGCTGCTGTGAAGGAAGGTGTGTGCGTGCGTGTGTGTGTGTATGTGTGCGTGTTTGAAACAGCCAAAATATGAAATTGTTGTACTACCCGACTTCTTTCTTGAGATTTCACTTCGAGTCTCACCTGGAGTTGAACACTTGAAACAACATAATGTAACATTTTTGCTTTAAGATAACAGCTTCAAAGTCATTTTTATGGTACAGTGTCCTGTAGCAGGCTGCATAGTCTGTGCCATTGCAGAACAATGTACTGTATGTATGTATGTATGTATTTAGTTTACATACACAAATTACAATTCGGGATTAAAAAGTAGGAGTTCACTCCTGTTTATCAACCTGACTGCAGCAGCAATGTGCTGAGAAGACCTCCGTGTTCAGTGTTTTTGCCACATTATTGTAATGCTGACTGCCACCTGGAGTAGGATGGGAAATGTACTTCACTTCATGAATGTATAAAAAGAAGCGAGCAATAATCGCATAAACAGTATTTAACAAGACCTAGTCATTTTAATTGGAGAGTTTCTGCATATGATATTTTATACATGTAGATAACACAGTTTCAGTGGGATGGTATTGATTGTCTGTTGGGTGTTGAAGTAAGGAACTGTTTGCTAACAGTGAGTCAGAAAAAACGTATTAACATGATAATGGTAAACCATGGAATCCATCTGCCCAAACAATCTAATTCCCCATCCAAATAATAATTACAAGTAAATGAGCATTTTCATTATTAACTACTGTGCAACTACTTGCAATTACATTCCTGTATTTGTGCACATATTAAGCATTTAGGTACAGTTAACAACTACACTGATCGCTTTCTTTCTCCAAATCATGAACAGTCAGTGGTCTTCAGCCCTGAGTGAACTGTGTGTCTAATACTTTGACACATTATGAGTTGTGGCTTGAAAACGGAAATGTAATGAAATGTAAACCTGAAGGTTTTAGGATAATCCATTTCCCATACAGTCAGCTGGTGAGAAAATATGTTCTGCTACCCGATCCCTCTAACACACACACACATACACAGGAATAGTGAGCAGCTGCTGTGGACTGAGAAAGGCGGTCATATACAGAGGATGTAATCGCAAGGACAAACAGTGTTGGTCATGGCGTGGGAAATCTTTCTTACCAAGTTAAAGTTTGTATCAACCATTAATATACTTTGCCTAAGTCAAGATAGAAAGTTTGAAAAGACTGTTTCTGAGCTGTTTGTTCGGTGTGATGTAATACAAGGGTCAATTCAGTGAAACCAAAAAACACACCCACAGGAGAGCACAGCTATTTAAAACGTTTTATTTTAAACAACATAACAGTATTCCAAATTTATCAGGTCATCAGATACAGATGCTGCTTTGTCACACCTCTCACCATTTCGTAGAGATGCACAAGGGACCCTTGAGGCTCTGCAGAGAGGAGTGGGCTGGGGGTCTGCACTGACTTTTGTGAGCGCGGCCTATCCACTGTACCGAAAGTTTAATTTTAAATTGTTGTGTTCCTTAATTAATCAGAAAAAAAAATAATATAATATAAATTTAAAAATATCAGCATACTGATGGAGATTGTTAAAAAAAAAACACTCTTTTAGTGTATGAAATGTAGTGATCTACTGTTAGCAACGTGAGCATTCTAACTAGATCTAGAGTGGTAAATACTGCATTTACCATCTCAGGGTTTATCGCATGTCCTTGAAGATTTCGGTGTCTGGAACAAATGGGAGGAGTTTCAGTCAAATGTTTTTTATGTTTATTTCCATTCATGAAGATTGCTGATGCTGTGCATCACCAACCCAAAGTGTATTTGTATTTGACGACCTTGGAGTTACACTCAACAACCAACTAAATTCCTACTGAATCACTCTCTGCAGCTTTCATACAATTCATATTGTTCATGTTGTGCTTAGGGGGAAATACTTTTACCATACATTACAACTGGGGAGATTTTAAGAAACTGAACTTGTGCCTCTTATTTCCAGAATGCTAGTTCATTAGCAGCTAGCTAGCTAACTAATTGACCATGGTTAAAATATCAAAGATCAGCTGATTTTTTTTTTTTTATGTGGTCATCATTTGACTGAAGGTTTTCATTACATTAGATTGCTATAATAACGGTATGATAGCTCAGTGACATATTGATGCAAACAAGGCTGAAACTGCAGGTCCAGAGCAAAAAGTCAGTATCCTTAACAGCTGATGACCCATGTATGTGAAAGAATGATGAGGTTCAGCCAACTTATTCTGATAACATTTTAATGGTTATGTTATGGAGTTACTTGAGATTGCTTTACACTGTCATGAGATGAGAATTCAAAAGTTGTGACTCACTATAGTTTCGTCTTCGTTTTCTTGATTTTTCTGCTCTGTTGTAGTTAGAGAGCTGACTAGACATAGGGGAAGACAGATAGATGAAAACAGAGACAGACAGAGGTCAGGAGGGTGAAACAGAGCTCTCAACCACCACTTCACCGGTTGAACAATCTCCCCATATTCTAAAATATTTACCCGGTTGCCAGGACAACATTTTCCTGACCCAGTATTATGACGTCTGGGTTTCCCAGTCTGGAAAATGTTGCTGTGATAAATGAGGGTATCAGATTTAAATCTGACCACCAGCGACATTACGTCTTTGTCTTTCTTTTTCTTTTCATGTTTATTTTACCTTGAGTGTGAAGCAGGTGTGTGAAAGAACGCAGTCATCTTAAAGAAATGTTGAATGGTTAAAGGGTAAAAGTTCTCCCAGGTGTATAAACTGCTGTGAAACTTTATCTTTCATTTATACTCACCTTATTCTCTCAGTGTTTTTTGTTTTTTGTTTTTTTTACAATTTCATGTTACTGATCCTTCAAAATGTATTATTATTATTGAATATTAAATTAAATTGACTCCACGGCTACCGAGAATATGCCTCTTGTATATTACCATCACAATAGAGGTAAGCTTCATTTACCTGCTGAACTTTGAAAGGTCGTTTAACATTTTAACTACCAGGGAAAGACTTTCCCAGCCAGTTGGATAAAAAAAAATATATATATATACATTGTGTTTCCTGCAGGATGAAGATTATCAATATAGTTTTCCAAATCCATACAAAGATGGCTGAGAGAAATTACATTTGTCTTTACTTCATGTGTATAATTTTAACCAAACTTAGATGATATTATTACATACATTAGTTACATATGATGTTACATTTGTCACACTCACTCACACGCACAGACCACTTTATTAGGTAAACCTTGGTTGGACACCCTTTTGCCTTCAGAATAACCTGAATTCTTAATGGTATGCAACAAAGTGCAGGCAAAATGTCCCAGTGACTTCGGTCCATGTTGACATGATAGAATCAAGCAGTTGCTGCAGTTAGTTGGCTGCACATCAATGATGCAAATTTTCCATGTCACAACATCCCATATTTTAGTTGGTTTTCTTTGCTATTTTTTCTGAATTTCTTTTTGTGTTTAAGGCAACAGATGCTGTAAAAGTAATCATATAAAGATGTTTGTTCACATGCCCCAAGCATTTAATCAGACTATAAGTTTTTCAGCATGTACAAGGTGGTTCCACCCACTGTGAAGCATCTAACTTGCCAGAACAGAAGTAGGTTTTTTAGGGCCCGAGCAGGTCTCGACCCATTTTTCACTGCCTGAACATACCTCATAACTGACCAAACTTGTCACACCTGCCGAAAAATTTCAGAATGTATTGTAGTCCTCAATTTCCACCACTGGGTGGCGCTAGAATCAAGGAAATTGCGTTTTGGCTTATAACTCACATATACTTTGTCGCACATTCAAAAACTTTATGTCCACGCGTTCACTGAACTGTACCTAATCTCATGATATAGGCCTCGCCCAATTCCGCCTACCTTTTTTTTCCGCAAATTAGCGATATATCGCAAAGTTACTTTTTCGAACCCCTCCCAGGATTTCAAGATTTCATCGATTTGCACCAAACTTTGCACACAGCATCTGTGGACTCTCCTGACAAAAAGTTAGAATTTTGATATTCCAAACAATACTCAAGTTATTAAATAACAACTTCCTGTACATTTTACTCAAAACACAAAGTGTTGGATATCTCCACATTGGTATGTCCCATTGACATGAAACTCAGGTGACTACTTCCCCATGAGCCACTAGGGCTCTGTGAAAAAATGATAAACTTACTTTTTCCAACTCCTCCTTGGCCAATTGACCCATTTGTAACAAACTTTGCAGGTAGCATCTGTGGACAAAACTTATCAAAAGCACCCATGGTTTTGTTCATCTTTTTAAACATTTGTTTGAACAACTTGTTGTTTCGAGCCTTTCAGCAGGCATTCAAAAATCTTTGACTCCTTTCATACCTCCAACAAATGTTGTTTTGTTTTGCACCCGTCATGTTTTTGTGCCTCATGGAAGCAAAGTCACCAGAGATGTTACCCCCACTTGGCGCGAGCATGTGCAGAAAGAATATATTTATTCCAGCTAGAGAGAAACAATCAGATTAAGCATCTATATGGTTAATATTTTCCTATTGATCAGAATATCAAATTATACTACCCTTTTCGATCTGGTTTACATGAGGCATCTTTATTCTGACTGGGATTTTTTTTTTTAATAGTGAGTGGAATATTAGGGTTCCTGTAATTCCAGCTACTGCTTCAGTGAGTTCCAGTGAGTTCCAATAACAAAATCAGCTTTGTGGGAAAATGTGTGGTGTGATCGGACGAGGACTATGTGTCGGCATTGTTTGACAGTTCTATGTGCATGATAATCCGTCAAATGTGCTATACAGGAGTCCAACAACTTCTGCCTGCTGTTTTTATGCAGCCTCTTGATGTGAAAGCAGACAGGGCAAAAGATTTTACTGAAACAATTGACATTAAAGAGGGTGTATGTTCACCATTTACTGCTTAATGCACTACAGGCTGTGGACTATCTCAGGTGGAACTAGGTGAGACAAACTGTAACTTACACAGCTGTCTGTTGAAAATACATTTAAAGGAAACACAGTATAATGAATTTACAATTTGTTGCTTTGATCCTGTAGTATTGAACTTGCACAGAATGGTAACCAGAAAACCGAGGCATGTACCGAATGGTGACTTCTGTGTATTGCTTACAACCCTACTCTTGACACAAAATCATACACATGAACTACAAGTTCTGAGCTAGTTTCATGGCTTCTGCTGGCTTCAATTACACAACAGCTTAGTTGAAAAAATGACCATGTTAATTAATTTGCTATGTCATGTTATATTTTCATTTATGCTATGACGCAAAATGTTGGTGAATCAATTTGTCAAATGAAAAAATTAGGATTACTGAGTAAACGAGAATCTGTTTACACAGTCACATTGTGGGGACCCACCTTCCTTAAGGGACAAAATGCAAATCAATACATTTTAGGGTGGTTTAAGCTAAGGGGACTGTTAGGTTAAGGTAAGGGGCAGGATTAGGCATGTAGTGGTTATGGCTTGGGTAAGTCTCCGTGAAATTAATGTAAGTCAAATGTAATGTCCCCAAAAGTGATGAAAACTGTAATGTCCCCCAAAGTGATGAAAACACAAATGTGTGTGTGTGTTACACTTATTAGCAGCCTGTTGATAAAGCAGGTGAGTGATCTGTAGTGGAGCCTAGGTTCAGCCCTTCAGTCAGTTGCGTAACAGCACTAATCATTTTTATCAGCTTCAGAACACAGTCACTAATTAGAGAGACACAGCCAATACAGCTGGACCTGAGCTCTCTGATCTCAAACAGAACAAAACAGACTGAGAGGGACCTGTTAAGAGTCTCTGTTAAACAACTAACACTCAACTAATAGAAACAGGTCAGGAGACCCCACACACACTACTGGTTGACAGGTAGGCCTCTTATGTAGGGAGCACAAATTAACAATATAACCTGCTTTATAGTTTCAATTTAGCAAGTCATGAAAACACAGTGAATGCACACGTAAACATTTTCCTCTAGGCCACAGCATAAGACAGGTCTGTCTACTAAAGCGTTATTTTTTTTGGCTGCTGTCATGCCATTGGCCATCTCCTTAAGGATGGATCCAATGAATGCTCATCTTACAGTTGGAAGAAAAATGATACAGTAATTTTAGACTGTGCATTGGAAGCTGTCTAAATGGGTTAACACTGAAGTTGAACAGTCTGGTTTGAACCATCTGATGGAATGAAAATATTAAACCAGTAAGGAACGTCACTGTTTTGTGTTTTTAAGGATTTTGGATAATTCCCAGATATTCTCTGGGTTTCATAAAGAAGCAATTACATTTAATATGATAGTCAAGAAAATCCATAGCTAGATGTAACCCAGTTTTGACACTGATTAAACTGTCAAACACTTTTTAATAAATTATGATCATACAAGCAACCAAAAATCAGCACTACACATTTAAACTCAATTCACATGTATGATAATAGCAGTAAAGAAAACTGAATGGAGCAAGATGGTAATATGAAATCTCGACATGGAACACACAATTGTGTAGTGCTGGCCGCATGGATTTTTTTTTTCTTTCATATGGCCCTTCCATTCTCTTGCGTGCTTAAGGCAGGAAAGTGACATCAAATTTTGCAAATGTGCATCAGTAGAGACATCCAAATGATTTACTTTCCATAGAAAAAACAAAATAAAATCAGTGAAAGTGCAACACAAATTCTTGCTGCCAGTCCGACACTTCCAATAATTGTCATTTGCTTCGTGGTTAAGCTATAGTAAAGACTCATATTTCTTTCTGTAGTCAGAGTAATACTGAAATGAAGGTAATCTTAAAAAAAAAAAAGATAGTTATTGTACAACATCAGGGTTATAGAACGCAAGTTTTGCTTTGTAACCAGTTTCTATGTCTATTACACTTTTCTGTCATCCAACTTTCTGGTTTAATCTTTCTAACCTGATTATGAATAGCCTTGCATGCCTCTGAGCCATCTTTTTGGTTTATCAGAACAGTAATCCTGCTTCTTATCAGGACCTGCTGACCTCATCAGGCGGGTTACCTGCAGCTCCAGGAGTCCTGCAGGTGAAGCCCATTTAAAAACCTGCAGCATGCTGCGTTCAGGGTTCGTGTGTCGGCTGCAGCTGTCAGCCTGCATGAAGCTGCACGCTGCAGCAGAGCGTTAGCAGCTGTTGATTGGCAGCTCTAATGACATGCAGCAGTATTCAAACCAGAACGGAGAGAGGAAGAGGCTGGTATTTGGACCGGTGCCAACAACTCTCTCCCCTCTTTTTCTCTCCTTCTCTTCCTCTTCTCCTTTGTGTCTCCTTTTTCCATTTCTTACTTTTCTACTACTCCTACTTTCGTCCTATCATCCCATCCTCTCTTCCATCGTTTCCTATTTCTTTATTCTCCTTTTGTTTCCTCTTATTTATCCATATCTGGTCTCCTGATTCCCTTCCTCCCTCATTTTCTGAATTCTTTCCATTTTCTTCAACCTTCATCCCTCCTTTTTTTCCATTTTTTCTGTTTCCTCTACTTTCATTTCCATCTTTGTATTTTTTCCTTTCTTTCTCACTTTTCCCACCTATAATATGTTTGCTTACTTACTTACTTCACTTGTCGTCATTGCCATTCTCTGTTCTTATTTTCTTTCGCTCTCTCCTTTCCTCTTCTCTGTCTTTTCCTTTTTCTAATTTTCCCATCCATTTCTTTCCACCCCTCCTTTTTCCATTCTTGTGTGTGTGTGTGTGTGTTGCTGACAGCTGCAGATCATTAGTGTAGCAGGTAGATACACACATACACACACACACACATTGCAGACAGATACACTGCTGCACCTGGCCTATTGCACACATTGTGGGTTTCTGTGTGTGTGCAAGAATGAGTGTGCAGAGCTGAGCATGACAGAGATAAATAAACAAAAGATTAAAAGATTCCAAACGTGCTTATTTTTAGTCTCTCTCTCACACACACGCACGCACGCACGCACACACACACACACACACACACACACACACACACACACACACATTCAGACACAGACTATAACCTCTGTGTAGTTAAGAAACCCAAAACAGGCCGAGATTAATGTTGCTACCTGCCACCAGAGACCACTGCACATACTCCGCCACGTGCAGGAAACACACACACACAAACAGATACACTGTATCTGCTGACGTCTACATTTACATCGTGGATTTTATGCTAAATATGCATATCTTAATTGCATTATCTGAAATAATTAGCCAGTGTATTTTTCTTTCCCTCTCGTCTGTCCGCGAGCTGAGCAAACAGCGCTGCTCTGTAGGGGGCGGGGCCCCGCCCGGCGCAATCACTTCGACCAAATTAATCCAGTCCCCCATCGCTAATTATTATCAGTTATGCTGCACGGTTACACAAACTGAGAGCCAGGGGCATAGAGAAGGACACAGTCCTTCCATTCCTTCTGTCCTAACTGCTTTGTCAAAATGCAACAGAGAAAAAGCGAAACAAAAATCAGAGGAAATATGGAAGTATGGAGGATGGAGGGAAGTTGTAAGGTAGTGATGAAAAGTTCGTCTTTGTTATAATTAACGACATGATGGGGAAAGAGTTGGATAGAGGGAGAGAAGGAAAGACACGAAGGGCTGGTATGAAGATGGTAAGAGGGGGGAAGGTGTTAGGGGAGAAAGGAGGCCAGGAAGGACAGGGACAGAAGGCGATAATGGAAGAGGTAGCTTAACATTTACTAAAAAGGAGGAAAAGAAAGCGAGAAGAACAAAATTAGATAAGGAAAGGTGTCAAAATTAAATGTCAGGAGAAAAAATAAAAACCACACTGGCAAAATAGAAGTAAGATTATATTCTGTAGACCTGGGGAAAACATATTCAGTGGGTTAAGAGAACGAGGCTATACATTTAATTTTAAGATCTATCATGAAAATAATTTCAAAGATAATGAATGTAAAATTATTGAAAAAGTGAACTGAGTTCTTTCAGAGTGAAACATCAACAACAGCTGCTGTTTCCAAAAGGATGGAGGAGGGAAGACAGAAGGAAGGGACTATATTTTCAGATTTGATATTTGAGTGAACAAAAAAATAAACAAATAAAAAAAGTTTACATATGCTGTTTAAATAGTACATCTTCTAATGTTGTATTAGACAAAGAAATGATCACAAGCAGAGAATAGATGGAAATAAACCTTCCCCATTGCATTCGATCCTTTGGTGTATTTAGCTACTTGCCACCTCTGAGGTTCCAAGAAATGGCCTAAATACAACACACTCAATGACATCAATTAATCACACACAGCTAATGAATATTTCTTTACTTCCCTTAAGCACCGAGCACATTATCTCCTCCCCAAGGATGGAAAGGTCAGGGTGATACTTTAAGCCTCCAAACACAGTCTGGGTTTCTGAAGGGAAGATACCTGTTGAGGCGTTCAGGGGCGCTTTGGAAATCCTGGTCACTGCATGAACATAAATCTATGATGACGAAACCATACAGTGTTGTGTTATCACTTAGTTGTTAGTTAGTTGCTGTTCTGCTCATTTAATAATAATAATAATTGTATTTGTATAGCACTTTTTCTAAACACACAAAGTGCTTCAGATAACAAATAAAGTGCACCGGTCAAAACCCAGTGTACAAGCAGACACACACATACCAACATACTGTGTATTCATACACAAACACACATGCATGATGCAAGCACGATTGATATCACATAAACTATTGTTATTAAAGACTGTGTCAAATAGCCTTAATACAGACTGCCACCAGGGGAAAACAACACTTTTAGATTCCAAGAGCGTACAAATCAGTTTTTACTGATTTTAAAGCAACACTATAGAGTTTTTCGACCTTCATAATATATTCCCAAGACCCTTGTGATGGTACATCGACTTACAATAGGTTGAATGACACGTCTGCCGCAGCCTGATGGGGTCTGTATCGCTTTTACTGGCACTACGGAACTTTGGGTTTCGGGGTGGAACCCCCATAAACTACAACTAAACTGCTTTACAGCACCCCCTGTTCGTCATTTTCGGACGAGGACGAGCCAGAACTGTCAGAGCCCAACTACTAGTGTTTGTTTGCCGGATGGTATAGCGTATATCTGTTGCTGTCATGGCCGAAGCAGCAACGAAACCGAAGAAGGCAAATGTGACAAAAACAGAGGCAGGACGAGGATCAATATTGGTGCAGCGTTCACACGCTGGCATGAGCTAAAGGAGGAGGAGGGCTTCCCGACAGATGCTAGCTTAGCCCTCATGCTGATGGATCAGTAAGTACATTGCCTGCATACGTCTACCTGGCTATGTTACGGAAGCTATCTGGTCCTCCATTTATCTTCATGAGTCAAGTAATGCTAGTAGGGGAGGACCGAATTATCAATCGGGCATCTACCATACGTTAACATGCTAGTTTTCTAATGGTTAGCATGCTAGCGCAAGCTAGCATTCTCATTCTGATTTGATCATTGCAATCGATGACATGGAAATCGCTCATGTTTGAGAGCCAAACAGGAGTCTAGTCAAAATCATCTTTCATGCTAACTAGCCTAATGACTGCAGGCTGATGTTTTTGTTTTGTTTTTTTCTGGTGAAAGTGTCTTGCCTCAGGCTATAATGCCAATTGATTTTTCAACTTTGCAGATTTGTAGCTTGTAGGTAGCTTTATGTTATTATATTGACAATATAGGCTGTGGCACTCTACCTGCTGCAAACAACATTGCATTGAATTAGCATGTCCATTCTGTAAAACAGTAGTCTGTATTAGGCTAGGCTACTAATGACGCTTGCTTGTAGCGTGAGCTATGCAATCTTTTGGCGTTTGAAAAAAAAATCATAAATATTCATAAGACATGCTGATATATATTACACAACTGTACCTGGGATGAAGATATTCTACAGGCAAGCAGTCTGCTCAGTCCTGAGTCCCTCTGCAGAGTTCCGGGGTATTGTTGACTTGACAACAAATGCACGTGTATAGCCTGGTGTGAGCGCAACAGATTTTACGACAGTAGTAGAAGACAATACTGTTTCCCAGCTGTAGGGGGACCCTGAGAGCAAGACTTCCATGGTGTTGCTTTAATAAAGAGTTTGGAAGGTTTTACATAAATTTTTATATCCATCATTCCAGGAGTTAAATATCCTGCTGCAAGAAGACAATGAGCACTGTAAACAAAAGTATGCTCTTTGAAAGAACTAAGCTGAACTGGAGGTTGAAGTGAATAGATTAAAGGAGTTGTAATGGTAGTTAAAGGTGCAGCAGGCAAGAGAGACAGTCGATTGATTGTGTGATTGTAGATGTTAAGACCAAACACCAACAGCAAAGCCAAAAGAATCAGTTTTTGACAACCTCCGGGGATGAAACTCTTTCTCCTACTCCTAGAATGACCTACTGCACCTTTAAAGGGTGAGAACATAAAGGAGTAGGAATGGTGATTGAAAATCAGTTGAGGTGTCATTAGATGTGTACAGAGGCTGAGTCTGTTTTTTCCATCTGTGTGTACATAAGGAAGAAATTGATGAAAATGATGCAGCAATTTCTGCTAAATTCAGCACAGAGTAGACAGGAAGTCACACACCAAAACAACAACGTAACATACAGATCATTTTCAAAATAAAACACTCCCTGTTGACGCCAGCACAAAAATCTCAAAAAAGAGACAAGTACAAGCACTTTTTGTAATCCTTCGGTTGGGAACACTTTTTGTTGTTGTGTTTATAACACATACCTATGTCGCACATGATTATGTAATTATCGTGGGAACTCCTCGGTCTCTCAACTCCAAGCATCAAGTGGAATCTTAGAGTAACAGGTGTACTGTACAGATGATGTTCTCTGTTTGAAGAGTATGGATGGAAAAAGCTGCGCTAAATGTGTTTAAGTGGAAGCTGAAATGTAGCTTAAACTGCTGGGTCAAAGTGCCCGTTGAAGCATAGCAAGGTGTAAAATTAGAACAGTTTAAGGAAATTCATGTGTCCGCTGTAGTGAAAGCACCGATAGAAGCAAACGTTCAAGCACTAAACTACGGCGATGCCAGTTTGTAGTTATTGTAGGTGCTAATGTTCCGTTAGCTTCTTCTGTTGCAAATTCACATTTTTTTGAAAAAAATATATAAAAACTGTAATTCTTCCAGAGTGGGTTTGTCATTAAGTCAGTAGGATTACACATACACAGAGTAGTAAGATGGCACCACCCAAATCTAACTCAACCTAATAAAACAGCCTTGTAAAAGTAAAGTGCATGAACTTTATGAAGCTTGTCATGTTCTGGTTTTGTTGACACTGTCAGGTAATGACTCATTCAACTCTATGGTAATTTCTCAAGGTTTTAATCAGTTGAGCTGAAAGGTGTTTTCAATGTCTTGTTCAACCTTACAGACATAATGAGGGGGAAGTGATGGGCAAAAGCATGAAACTGCTCCAGTGGTTATGAGTATGATTTGTGATGTCCCGTATAGGGACCAAAGGCCCCAACTGCAGTGGATCATGGGAGAAAACATGACTCCACTTCCTCTCAAGTGACCATTCTGACTTGTTCTGATTATACCAATTTGTCTATCTCTAGATGGCGTACTTGTAATGGACCTTCACTCAGAACCTACAAGCTGATGTAGGTCAGATCCACTGTTCTGCACTGAATGATTATTGGCTGTTTGGCTGCCATGACAACCAACCATCCCCTCAAAACCAAGAGGCCCGGGAACAATGTTTCTGTTTTAGAGATGCAGACCAACGCTCCTGCATCCGATCGCGAGTTAATGGCTGTTTTACATGGTCACCGGCACCCTCGTTTAAGGTGTTTCCGACTCACCAGGCCACCTATGGCTAAGAATCCATCCTGAGCAGTCCACCTTAACAACACTCTGCCTGGCACTCAAACAAGCTTTGTTTACTGACAGGATTTGGCAGTCAGCCATTTTGTTTTTGCACATTTACATAAACACCAAATGGTGCCTGTTTCCTGTGTGTGTGTGTGTGTGTGTGTGTGTGTGTGTGTGTGTGTGTGTGTGTGTGTGTGTGCACGCGGGGGCCCCGGCTAATTCTCTCCCTCGTTGCTGCAGATGAAAATCGGAGGCAGTTTGAGATTCATTAAAGCGCGGCGGCTGCCTGGACGCCGTTTTCCTGCAAAAGCCGCTGAACTTGACACAAATGCTCATGAGCTGCAAGTTCATCTCTCCGTACCTTAATTTAGTTGATTACTAAATTATGCAATGACCCAGCCAAAGACATCAGGGGGGGGCGGGGGTGGGGGCTTTCGCTGCCAGTGATTTTTCCAGAATTGCCCTGTTTTTAGAAATACTTCCTGCTCGCCGTCACCCCGGGCTAAACATGTGTGCCAGGCAGCACAGCAGAAAATAAATGAAGAAGTTTCTCTCTCCCCCCCTCCCCTCCAGTGGACTGTGCTATAACCCTCATACATCAGGTGGACAGGGATACATACCATCAACTCAGTATTATTAATTTGACCACTTTAAGCAGCCTGTACACAAACATATACAGCGTTTCTGCCTTTAATGTGTCTTAAACCAGGTTCAAACTGCTTTTAACTGGTTGAAGATGAACTATTTATACTCAGCTGTTCCATATAGCCTCTGAAGGCTGAAGGGGTTTCTCCAAGAGTCTCGTTTCAGTTGCGGGATGTGTCAACTGTGAGGATTTGTGACCATTTTTTAACATTTTTGCAGAAAGTCTGAGTTATGAACAGATTCAGTCTAAGCCGCATATGTGAGGGGATTATCCTCCCACCCGCTATTTCAATAACAATCCATGGAAATGAATAACACACTTAAACATAAAATGTAAAAGTCATTCAAGTCATCATGTCTTAAGTCAATTCACAAGTCTTTAACTTCCAAGTCGAGTGTCAAGGCATCAAAAATTGACTTCGACTTGAAGTCGACTTAAGTCCTCCCCACTGTGACCCCATTCCACATCTCTGCCGTTTCTTTTATCTGTTGCAATGTGTTTATTAAATGATCTGTATGTTACGTTGTTGTTTTGGTGTGTGACTTCCTGTCTACTCTGTGCTGAATTCAGCTGAATTCCTGCATCATGCTTCGGCATCCAGCAGAAATAGAAGCTCTGCGTGTCTGCTCCGGGAGGGTCCGGACTGCTGTAGCTGGGGTGGAAACAGGATGAGAGAGAGGGGGGGGGGGAGTGACACGCAGCAAAGGGCCCCAGGCCGGGACTCGAACCCGGGTCCGCTGCAGCGAGGACAAAGCCTCTGTACAACAACGAACTTCTCTCTTGACTGGTCATGACACTCTGTGACCTGCATAAGCCAAAAGGACGGTCAGCGAGATTGGCTATTTCTGAATAAATTATATTATAGAGGCTGGATTTGATAAGCCACCATTTTTAATGTTGAGGATGAATTGAGGAGTCTCCCAGCCTGATGAAGGACGATGCTCTGTAGTCATGCTCTGGTGGTACAGCACTGAAACTATTTGATCCACTTCTATGCACAAATGAAAGTTTGTTGTGGCAGCTTTGAACACACATTTGGTTAGCATTCATAACCACGCATTCTGCTTTACTTTATATACAACACACTACTTCCCACATTGGCATTGAAACATGTGGAATCATCCCATATGAATGTATTTCCCATAGGATATCAGGCAGGATCAGCTGTATCATTCATTGCTTCCTCTTGAAAGTTACTTCACTGCAGGTTTACACACTGTGAAATGTATCGGTTGTATTTATTCACTGTGCTGCACACCATAAACTTTACTGTCGCACTCATTCACAGTAAATCCATTTTTGTGATTCTTCACCGAGAAGTGTCTTCATATTTATTCATAGCTCCCACACACACTTGACTTCTACTTCCTGCTCTCAGTTATTATGTCTGATCATTATTTTAGATCTCGGTTAGATTACACCTGAATAGACTCCTGTTGACGTTCATTTTCCTGTGTTTGTTATTTTCGTCTGGAGGTGAGATGTTTGTTCTTCGTAAGCCCGCCGGGTTGTTTTTTTTTTTTTTTTTTATTTCACCGTCAGAATTCATCCTCTCCCTCGTCTCTCTGTTTATTCACAACTATGTGTGATTGCATGTTTGCGAGTGTTTGCTCAATCTGTGAGGTGATTTATGTTTCTTTCTCGCCTTTCACAGGTACATCAGAAAGGACTGTCCAATAAAAAGGTGAAGATTCTGTTAACGCCCGACAGTGACTTGTTTCTAAACAAACTAGCCTCCTGACGTAACATCAGATTGCTTCCTTCCTTCCTTCCTTCCTTCCTTCCTTCCTTTGCTCCCTGCATTCTTCCTTCTTTCCTTCCTTGTACTAAAAAATCACTTCCTCCCTCCCTTCCTTCCTTCCTTCCTCCCTCCCTGTGTTTCCGCTCTGATGAAGGCTCCCATCTCTTCAGGCTGTAATTAAGCAGCTCTGCCTCTGTCTCTGCGTTCAGTCATGGGTGGCTCATTGTGCACATGGATTCCTCTGCAACGCTTAATTGGCTAAACATTGTTTAGCCCACTTAGTCAGTTTTTCCTCCTCTACTTTTATTAGTATTATCATTATTATCATTATTATTATTATTATTATTATTATTATTATTTTTATTATGACCAAACCCAGCATGCTCCCCTCTTCCTCAGCCTGTTTCTCCGTCAGTCAGATGAATGGCGCGTGTCCTTGCCACCTTCTCTATCTATGTCATGTTTACGTCGTCTTTTTTCTCCGGCACTTTTCCTCCTCTCTCTGTTTCCCTCTCCGTCCTCCTCTCATCTGGCCTCGCTCCAGATCCGGCAGGGTTTTAGCCCGTGGTCCTAATTGTCAGGACGAGGGTGGATCCTGTACGAGACGGCCATATGGTGCCTGGCTACGGGGCGAAACTCCCCGGGCGTTTAAGGTGAATGTTTGTGAAAATGGCCACACTGCAAAAGAAAAATTATATATGAGGGCTCATTATATCCCGGGAGAGAAATTTGGTGAAATGGTGGAAAATGAAGAGACAACGTGTCTGTTAGATCTTCACCACAAGTGGGTCAGAGCATTTAAAGTTTGTCCTGTGTATGGTGGCCTTGCTGACATCTCAGACGCTTTAGACTCACCTCTCCACTGTCAGACTGGACTGATCTGTCATCAGTCTAAGCTGGACTGTTTGACTGTGCCGTAAAGGGAGTATGGGTTCGTAATGAAAATATGTTATTAAAAAAAGGTGTCATGATTTCAATTCTTTGTCAAAAATAAAAAAGAAATCGACTCAGTAGTTTTTCTTCCCCCCCCCCCTTACTTGCCGGCATCAGAGAAGAAAAAGAGACAGCACTTCAGAGATGACATCGCTGGCTTACCGGATACACTCACCCTGTGTACACGAAGACAAACAACTGACCGCTACCAAAGTTAATTTTGAAAAATAAAATAAGCCCAACGTGTCAGATGCTGTCAAAGATCTTTTGTTGATTTGTTTGACATATTGTTGTGGAGCTGAATTTTGTGACAAGCTGAAATCTGTCTCTGGAATCTTTATTTTTGGTGAATATATTATTTGAACCCAATCTTTAACCTTTACCTTTAATCCTATCCTGCAAAAAGCCGCCAGGATAAAGTCAAGCTGTTGTTGAATTACACCCATTTTCTTACAGGAAGTGTACAATGAATATGAAAACGTAAATGACAGCTGACAGGGCATAAAATCCAATCATCTGTTGATCTTTACAAGTTAAATCGAATTGGGGGTTTTCTAGAATTATGACACCGTCTTTAAGTTTAGAAACAATATGGAATTATTACCCATGGTTGTTTACTGCTAGTTATTTTTTATCTTAACATAAGGGCTAGTAATGGAAAAACTATGTAACAACAATGTAAATACTTTCTAATAAAAATTTTGGATGCTGTTTAAACTTCATTATTTTCTCTGGAGAAAAAAGAGAAGAGAAAGTTTTACAGATGAAGTTTGCTCTCCTCCCTGAACTCTGGAAAACTTCTATTCTTTCTTTGGAAAATAAAATCTGTGTGTGTGTGTGTGCGTGTGTGTGTGTGTGTGTGTGTGTGTGTGTGTGTGTGTGTGTTATGTATAGTTATGCAGGTATTCTGCTCCATATGTTAACGGTCAGCAGATCAGCTCTGCTAATATCTATAGAAACACAGACACACACACACACACCACACACACACACACACACCGCCACTTCACCTCCACAACCATCAGGAAACCTGTTGGTCTCTGACACACACGCACACACACACAAATTGTCCCACTGTCCCACATGACATCTGCCTGTGTGTGGGTAAGTGTATTGTCCACAGGTAGGGCTGGTGGTTGGCAGCGTGTGTGTGTGTGTGTGTGTGTGTGTGTGTGCGTGTGTGTGCGTGTGTGTGTGTTGTAGACATTAAAGGTCCCAGTGGGAACTTGGGATCCAGCTGCTGATTTCAGAAAAAATGACATCTGCTGCCACACACACACACACACACACACACATCACCTTACCATCACTACCGCCAAGAGTATATATAAACACACAAAGGCACATGCTAACCGGTTGTGCGACACACACACACACACACACACTTTGGAGTGTAACAGATGTAGTGTGGGCCTGAGACACATGCTCGCCCTCCTCCAACTCAGGTGGTGAGAGAGCAGAGGGTGTCACACACACACTGAGAGAGAGAGCAAGTAAAGTTATCCTCTGTGGTAAAATGTCCAGAAGACGTCCATTATTTTCCACCATTTTTCCTGCTCTGAACATTATTTTGTTTCGGTCCAAACTAGATTTGATTACTACACAAAATCAGATACATTACATTTCATTTAGAGCATAGACAAAGACATGTGAAGTGTTATATAGTCGTTGTATTTTAAGAGGTTGATGAAGCCCAATTGCCAGAATAGATTTCAGCAATGTATGTTTCTGCAAAACCACGGTTCGCCCTGAAATGACAGCAGAGAGGAGAGCAGATTTAAAGTGAAACTCTTGCCAAAAAGCAACCAAGGTTTTATTTGTGATTGAATATGAGTCAAACCTTTGTGTAAATTTATAATAACAACGAAAGAGGCACTTTTAAGATTTACCGTAGGTTCGTTTTCGGGCAAGCTAATTTTCATTGGGGTGCAGGGGCACTCTGAGGCTAGCATCAAAACCGCTATTTTAAAAACACTAAGAAGGCTCGACACAACATGAAACTTTGCTCGTAGTATCACCAGGGTCTCTACACATGAACACGAGCATTGAGAACATTGTTTGTGTGCACAAAGTTTACCAAAAAGAAGGTTTTTGGACGTTAGCTGCTGCATCTCCAGTGCGCCACTGTCATGGCAGACAAAAAGTGTCGATCCCCGAGTGCGACCTGACAGGCAGGAGGTCCATCATTACTCTCCTGCCTTTTAGGTTGCATTTACACGAAGGTTTGACTCATATACATTCACAAATAAAGCCTCGGTTGCTGTTTGGTGAGAGTTTCACTTTAAAGTTTGGCAGCAACAATATGATTGGCTTAAGTAGACCATGGCAAAACCTGGTTGGTTCAACTGAAAAATCCATTGTTAGCTGATCGTGATGGAAGAGAGAGACCGATGTGAATGATGATACTCATCATTGAACTTAGCTTCACTTCTACTTGCACAGTGACATACAAATATCGAAGGCTTTCATCTTCTTCCTATGAACGCATGGATTTCCTCCAGCTGCCCCAGTTTCTCCCATGCACTTGGTTATTTGGAATCCCTGTGCCACTGCCCTTGAGCAAGGCAATAGCCCACACATTCACATCAAATATTCTTCTTGTGTTGTTGCAAGAGCACGTACGTTTGTTTTTCTTTGTTTTGTTTTTCTTTTTTTTGTCTTCAGATGGCCTGGGTTAAACACAGAATTCAGTTTTTAAATGTCTGATGTTTAAGTATCAACATTTCTATAAAAAAATATGTTTTTAAATATTGCCAGTTGGCAAATGTTGACGAAAAATGTGAATTTAGTCAATTATAAAGCTGTACATTTTGTGCGTATTTGCATGATGCTGCATATTCTGTCCAATTTTACATTTATTTGTGGTTTCATGTTTGTGTATGAATGCGTGTGTGTGTGTGTGTGTGTGTGTGTGTGTGTGTGTGTGTGTGTGTGTGTGTGTGTGTGTGTGTGTGTGTGTGTGTGTGCGTGTGTTTAGGGAGGGGGTCAGTGGATCAGAGTGGCAGGTGCAAGGATCGTGGCAATGCCCCCGGGTTGACCACCGGGCTCGAACGCTCGCTGCGGCGATTAATCACCCGGCAAAATGCTTCTGATGTGCCGAAGAGGGAACGAGAGTAGCTTCATGTTTCTGCATCCTTCACTGATCGTGTGTGTGTGTGTGTGTGTGTGTGTGTGTGTGTGTGTGTGTGTGTGTGTGTGACAGAGAGAGACAGAGAGAGTGAGAGAGAGAGATGCTGCATGAGTATCTGGGATGGAAGGATTGGTGTACAGTAGGTGTATTATTGGAGACATGGCGATGGAGGAATACACGATGCATGTTCATTTCTGGCTGTACTGCAAGTACCCCTCAGTAATGCATTACTGTAATCAAATTACATTTGTCCGTCATGCAGTGTGGTCGAGTGTTGTGTTGTTACCTACATTACTGCATAATGGGCAGAAGAAAAAAAAAAAAGAAAAGTGCCATTTCATGCAAGCTCACAAAACAATTGTCTGACCTCTCCTGATACGCAGTGATGTTGTCTGGTACAGTACAGTCAGTTCCCCTAGTGAAAAATGTGTCATGCCGTTCACACAGTATGGCAGTATTACATTCATATGTACCTGCTAGTTCCACCTAAGCGGAATCTTAAACACAAGGCTTCCTTTCTTTTTTTGTCCATTTATGGGCTTTCTTCACGATGTAGTGTCCCTTTTTGAACATTTTCCCAGAATTCAACCTGACACATATGGGTTGAGTTTTTTTAGAGCTGGCCCCATACTTGAAACCAAGTTTAAGAGAAATTAATGACGTTTTATTTTGAGGCAATTAATACTTCCACAAGATCTCAGGAGGTTCACTGTCATATCTGGCACCAAGATGTTAGCAGCCTATCCCAAAGTCCTGTAAGTTGCAAGATTGGGCCACCATGGATCGGAGTTAGGGAGTACCTTAACCATGAAGGGGTGTACTTTGTCAATGTTTAGGTAGGTTTTACCTGTCCAAGTAAGTAAGTGGTTTATGTGACTATGCAGCCCCATTGGATCGGACAACACAGCCAGCCTTCTCTCCCCCTGTGCATCAATTTGCCTTGAGGGGTCGTGACTCGCTTCCAATTCACCGGTTGCCCTTCTTTAGAGCACTTTTGGTAGTTAGTAACAGCTGTAGACTGGCAACAGCCACACACTTGCAAATTTTTCCTGCTTCCAAACACACTAATTTCAATAACAAAATGTTCGCTTTCTGCCTAATATATCCCACCCACTGACAGGTGTCATTGCAACAAGATAACCAATGTTATTCTCTTCCCTTCTCAGTGATCATAGCGTTATGGCTGATCCGGGGGCGTAAATATAGACAGTGCGGCTGCAAGCAAGTATGCACCCGGTAGCGAGCACACCATAACAAAATGATTACTTGTTCTACAAAATCAAAACTATGAGAAAACTATTACTAAGGAATGATTACTGGGTAGTGTCTATATGTTGTTGTCCAATGTGAAGTCTCTATATGATCATGTGACAAGACGTCAAGCCTCCGGCTAGTTGAAGCGCAAAATCCGTCAAGACTGACAAGCTGAGCACACCTGCAAGGCAAGCCAAGCGAGCAGTCATGCCTTTCAAACATAAAAGTGGGTTGTAAGGAAAGACAGGAGAAAAAAAGAACAGGAGGAGAAGGTTGTTATACTCCCTAAATTAGATTCCTTTGGATTTTTTACAAACAGCCCACGGACAAGCAGCTCTTAGCAGCGATGCGGCAGTTTAGCTGGCCACAGTATCTGTACGCTGCCGTCAGTGGCGTGCCAGCAGGTAACCTCAGGCCATTTGGAGTCGATTGGTACCTATTTGTAGTGACACTTTTTGGGGATCTAGGGTTAGATTAGCAGCACAAAACTGACTTCAGTCTGACTTCAGACCAACCACCAGTCCACAGCGGTACAAAGGTACGGTTTAGAATACGTAGGATGTTGTGTGGTAAAATCATCATCATCTGGGTTTTGCTGATTGTGCGTAGCTGGCCAGTTTCCGTGACATGGTGTTGTCTGTTGTGAAGTAAACTACTGCAGCTCTCTTTGCTCTTCTTTTTCTATAATCTCTTGCCTCTTTATCAAAATCGTGAGGTTATTATTGTCCTAAAACTGCCTTTTGTTAACGTCTGCGGTCATGTCAGCGTCACAGGGAAATGGACAGCTCCTCCACTCTTAGGTGCTTTTTGTCACTTTGACTGTCACGGTGCTGTCCATGGTTCTGCCATCTACCCCTTTTGAGCCACTAAAGGCCAGAGAGGGAAGGAGGGGAAACAAAAGCAGACAAAACAGATGCCGCTAACTGGATCTGTATTGGTATTATTCCGTCAGCCCGACTTTATCAGCTGCACGGGTCTATTGTTACTGATCAGAACCATAAATCTCTGCAAAATATTTGTCTTTATTAGGTTAGGTTCACGGCAATATCCCCGCTTTCTCTGTCTCTCTTTCACACAGAAAATGAACAATATACGGACATTACCATGTACAAGTCCAAACAAGTCATTTTAACCAGAGGTGGGAAGTGACGAAGTACAAATACTTGGCTGTTGTACTGATATATTCTGCTCCCTGCATTTTAACACAAACATCTGTACTTTCCACACCTAACATTTCTACAACAGGCTCTATTTTGATTGCATTTAAGAGAAATTAATCAATAATTTTTATTTTGTGACACTGCACACCACCTTACCAGCAACATAAAACGCATGCAACGCACTGCAGACTTAGCGTGACGAGACCCTGCAGCCCTCTGCCTGTTCTTTCTTACTTTTACTTAAGCAAAGAAGTTGAATCAGTACTTCTGCTTTTACTGCCTTTTTTTTTACACCAATATTTGTACTGCCACATCTGATTATAACCAGATTTCACCAACGGTAATTTTTACTGTTGACAGCAAAAGATCTGAACGATTATTTATTCATTAAAGATCCTCATGAACAAGTCCAGTCTGTGAACTTCCATTTGTTTATAAAAGGTCTTAGTCTATGGTCCTTTAAAACTAAATATCATTTGATTTGTTTTGTCATTCACTGAATTAATTTAGAGGAAAATGTAACCTTTTCAAAGTGCATGATTAGAATGTTCTTATTTCCAGTTAACTAATCGATTTTGTCAAACCTAAAACCCTGCTGTCATCGTGATTTAGTAACTGAATACTCATCAACTGAAATCCAAATAGGTTTTTTACCACAACAGATGTAAAAAGTTCATTTTTAACATTTGGTGGTTTAACACTTACTAGTGCATTGCCCGTAGGAAGCATGTATTCCTATAGAAAACTGGGAGGTTAAGTAGCTTTTTCATGGATGGACAAATGAGGTTGTGTTTGAAGGTGGGACGTCAGGGATATAATTGGCTGTTTTTGACTACTTTTGATTATACCATTATATTTCACATTAAAAACTATCTACCTTGCCTTGCTTGGCGTCATTATTTTAATATATTATTTTGGACCTGCAGGTGCGTCCGGTCCTTCGCCTCGGGAGACGGGCCATGTAGGCTAGCAGCTAGCTACACACGAACATCCACAGATTCCAATTCCACTTTGTTGTCCGCGCGTCTCCGGATCTCCTCAGACCCGAACAGACTCGGTCCGGACTCGTTTAGTCTCATTAATCCACAACAGTCAGTTTAGATGCACAGAACAGAATGGACCGAACCGCCGGCAAAATCCCGGTCCAGCTCGCGCCGCTGCAGGTATAAATCCACTCGTTTCTTTAGGTATGTCGTGGCTTGAGCTCTGCAGTGATTGGCTCTGGTGCGCACGTGACTGTGGTGGCTCCGGTGGACAATGCTCGTGGAATTTCTAAAGCATTTATGAAATAATTTATTAACGGCATCATTGCAGTCCAAATAAATGCGAAGTCGCACACCCTTGAACCACGCAGCAGCCATGTTGAAACTCTCAGGTCAGTCTGATCCTGATCCGCAGAGATATTTGAGGCACACACACACACACACACAGACAGACAGACAGACAGACAGACAGACAGAGATTCCTTGCTTTTATAGAGAGATTTCACACAACTACTTAGGTATGTGAGCATAGCATGACCAAAGACAGTACGGGTCTTAACCTAGACTTCACCCAGGGCCTCTCTGCAGGACAGATGGTACAAAACACCATTTACCGCTGACTTCACTGATATTTCGGGGGCAAGCTAAAAACTGTGCTGTTCTAAGTTGTTGGATGTTAGAAAAAAATCGGCCTGCTCCCTCTCCAACAGACACAGGACAATAGTGTGATCCCTTAGGAGTCATGTCCGAGTCAACTCGATGAATCTCAGTCTAACATTCCCTCTTCTCTTAGCTCTAGTTTGGATTTCACCAACTCCTGAGAAAGATATTTGGCTCTATAGCTGCTAAATGCCCCCTTCTCTTTCCCAGACAACAGTGTGTATCTGCTGCTGGTGCTGGGCAGGTAGTGTACAGTGGAAACAACATCACAGAGTGATGACACTCTGTGACTTTTTCAGAGTGAAAGCATTCACATGATCCACTATTGATATAAAAAAATTGATTAGTGTGGCTTAAAATACAAAATAGTAATAATGAAAATACTTTTTTTATATTTTGGCGAAGGAGGCGAAGACAAGGGCAAACAATCTGCGTGGCTCAGGAGTCTTAATAAATTATGAGAAAACATAAATAAAAGCGCAAAAAGGTAGAGAGCGTGAACCATGGGAGAGGTGGAGGAGAAGCGAGAGGGAGGGATGGTCTGTCCTGGAGGGATTAGGAGGGAGAGTCAGAGCAGAGTTTTATTGTTTGTTGTTTTATATTGTTTGGGTCTCAGCTGGCACAATGTCTTCTGTGTGTGTGTGTGTGTGTGTGTGTGTGTGTGTGTGTGTGTGTGTGTGTGTGTGTGTGTACACAGGAAAAGCACTTCTGCATCTTTTACACACTCACACACACACACACACACACAAACACGCATTCAGTACTAAATGAAAGTGCCCTCCCAGGTTGGAATTTACATAATGATCCTGTATCAGTTTGATTTATTGGTTCAAATCCTCACCTCTTTCTTTTTCGTTTTTTGTTGCGTTTATTTTCTGTTCTACCTCTCTCTCTCTCTTTTTCTTTTTTTGTTGATCCCTCGGGTGAAGCGTTTTACTGATACACCGTCCCTAATTGGCAGAGCAAGGCACTAATGCAGCCCTGGGTGAGAGTTCGATTCCCCGTTGGGCCGCAAATGCTTAAAAAACATGAGCGCTAACTTTGTCCACCTAAATAGGACGTGATATTATAAATGTCCAAAATTAATAAAGCTGTTGTGTTTGTGTATTAGAGGAAGAGATTCAGAGTCAAACGAGAAACCTCCAGGGATGATGAGGCGCGCCGAGGGAGTTTAAATGTTCTTGAAGACTTGGCTTCAGTATCAAGGAGAGAGAGAGAGAGAAAGCATACCCTGCAATACATCGTGTTACAGTACTTGATGTATTTATACTGCAACTATAACTACACAGGCACACCTCTAGTGCAATCTACATTAAAGCAAAATAAATATCAATCCACTTTTCACTTATTATTTGGAACTAAAATATGTTGAAATGTTTATTTGATAAATAATAATAAAATGAAATAAAATGCTGACGGAGGTGCAAGGTGCACCTTTGCTGCCGACCCAAAAAAACAAGTTTTATCATCAGTCACTGTCGTCTGTTGATTCACACTCGTTTATTTGACGTCTACTTGGTCTCATTTGTTCATCCGTTCATTCATTACCCCTCTTACTCCCTCGCTCACGTGCGCATTTATTCATGTTGGCGTTTTTTTTTAATCTGCATGTTGAGTGCATCCAGCATGGTTGACTTCAATCAAACGTACATAAACATATACACATTAATTGAATACGTTTGATCAGTGGTTAAATGAATTCTTCTGTTCGTCGGTTGCTTCCATGCACTCCCAGTTTTAAATTTTTACAGCCGTGATCGTGTGCAGGTGTCTGCCGTGGCTGTCACACTCACCTCAAAGAGAATAACAGTGAACTCCACCAAACTCCCCTGTGGAGTCAGCTCTATCGCACATCCCACTAATCTGATCAACTCTGCTGAGACAAACAACATCTGACTAAATGTAAATACTTTTTTAAAATGTAGTTTATAGTTTTAACAGAAGGGAAATGTATTATTTATCCCGCATGAGATATCAAACTGCACACAAAGAGCAGATGAGCGTGTGCGTCTGCTGTAAAGAATACATTTGCTGAACGGCCTCAGCTTTGGTGTGAGCACCGGTGTCTGTGGATGAGAGACCCTTTTTGTCATGAGCTGATCTTCTGATGCCTCTAATGAATGTATCAATACGACGGACAGTCAATGAAACCATCAGTCGGCGGGTATATCTCCTTTTTTTTCAATACTTTCAGGTTGATTAAATCAGTCATTATTCACAAGCAGAGGTTACACAAACTGTTTGATCGCTAACAAAACTAAACCTTTGATGTTTACATTTTATACTCATTTTGAAATGTTTTGTGGGAATCAGTAAGCGTGTTTCCCATTAGCATGAGCAAGCCTTTGCTGTTTTCCTGCACTTCTCCCTCTGTGTGTTTCTATAGTAACCTTGGCTAAAATCCAAACAGCCGGTAGGGCCCTCTGAAGGGCACTACACAGACAAGATGAAAGATTTCCACCAGGCGACTGCAGCTTCCAGGCAACAGATAAATGTGATTTTTAAAGGAGGACATGCTTCCACTGAGCTGAGGAGAGACAGCGAATATCAGGGTGACAGTGGCCGATCCAGCGTTTCTATATGAGCTAATAAAAGCCTGGTGCCATGTTAGCCACATCTACTGACACACTCAACACCCTCAAATCTGATCGAATCTCAAACATTTAAAATACAGAAGTAAAGATTGTCTAGCAGCAGCACACAAAACACGTTAAAGTTGGTTACCGGCAGTGAACTGGTGCAGTAACTATCCTGGAAGCGAACGATGCCACAGCACAGGACGGATGTTTTGGCACATGCTTGATCTGAACCATCCCAATTCATGTAGACTGCAAAAACATCACTTCAACACTGATGCAGTCTCAGTGTTCTTAGAGCAGCATCTACTGGCCATGGATAGCATGTGAGTGAGACAGAGATTGGGACAGGTGAACATCGTATGAGGAGCCAGAAAGTCCATGGCAGGAGTTGGTTGGTCTTGCTAAGATGGTTCATTCACAGGACTTTCTGCCAGGAGACCAGTTTGGGTTTGAGCAGTTGATTAAATGTACCATTTCAGCCTCTAGGGGGCTCCCTACAAAACAAAACGTATGACATTTGTCATGTGTTTGTTATGTGTTATGCTGTCAATGAGTGACAAAGCAGCAGCGCCTGCAGAGTCACTTCTCTGTTGACTAGTGGCAAGAAGACGTCTTTGTCTCTTGGAGACATCCATACCAACTCCTTTCCATGCTGACTCGGTTGCTGCTGTGCATTCCAGCAACAAGCAACTCAGTTGGTCATTTGCTCAATTAAATACCATAATCATTTAAATACCCCAGCTAGGAGATGTGGGAGGTTTGTACCTTGTGCTCACGTTAGCCACTAAAGGAGTGTGTTGCTGCTGCCGTGATTATGTTCTTCAGTTCAGGGGCAGTGTGCTTTGTGCCTCCGTTTAAAGGAGTCTTTATTGGCCGAACAGGATTTGTGCCTTGTGCTACTTGGTTAACAAGCTGCAGTACATCGTTGTCATTACTAACAATTTCCAACTACCTAAAATCTCACTCAAAGAAACATCAAAGATGATCAAAATCAACGTAAAAGAAACAACCGGGCTATGTAGGCTGGCCAATCTTTTCAGAGCATTTACTTTATTGATTGCTATTGGGATGTTAGGAGATATTCTTTATTAAAACAAAATATGTTTTAAGAATATCATACCAACCTTCGCTTTGAAACTTTTAACTGCACTGAATGATTTTGTGGCCACTTGGGGGCCGTGGAAACAAGAACATCACACTGACTTATTTTCACCATACAAATTTATATAACTTGTTAGCAAACAGATGCCATTTTACATTTATTTAATTTATTTGTGTTTCAGGTGATAACATCACCTGTGTTGTAGCTACTCTGGTTAGCTGGTTTTGGCGGTTGGTTCAGTCAGCTGTACAACTGTAAGATGGTAGTTGGTGGGTGTAAATATATAGCAATATACAGTAGATATATTTAGGGATGCATACATCTCTACTTAGTGAACATTTCGTTATAACTCGGCGAAGTTTGAAAAGAGCAAGTGCAGCTGACCTTTTATCTGCTAAAAATTATTACATACCATTCAATTCAACAAAATCTCCTGAAGGCAACAAGCAGATGAGTGATTTCTGTTTACTGCCCAATCTGACACTCTACACTTAAAATGAAAAATAACTAACTCTTTTAGTCATGGCTGTTTGTTGTTAAACCCAATGCATTCAGCTACCTGTCCTTTGCTAAGTCAGAGTGACAAGTTAAGAACGCATTTTATTAATCTAGAAAAATAACATAATTCTTATCAAAATGAGGTAGTTACCAACCGTTTGATCTTCCATTTCAGTTGAAAGACGTTCACGGCATTAGTCAGCTCACAATATTTTTGTAATCATTTGCAGGTCTGTCACCCCTAAGTTTGTTTTCTTCTCCTGAGATGCGATGGCATGACCCGCCCTACTCTGCCTCTCACTGGTTGGTACTCATTGCCTTTCGGTTCGGTTGGTTAGATTCTAGGCATGAGGACTGATGATAGGGTAGGATTAATGTCTGGGTAAGCCAATCAGAGGCAGAAGAGGGTCCCAAGTACGGCAAGCAGCAAGTGAGGAAATATATTAAAGGGAGAAAAAATAATAAGGGGCAATTTATGATGCTCGATTGCGAGAGTCTCACAATCAATGCGTGAGACCTGGCAGCTCTGTGATGCAATTTATTCTATTTTGTATTCTTCAGTTCTTCATCCCCTCGAACATCAGCACAATCAAGACAGCTTGTGGTCAACATTACACATTTTCAGGTCAAGGTTTACACAGATTCTGTTTCTTTTTGGCTGCTGTTCCTGGCCTGAAAGGAACAAGACGTGAATATGATTTCAAATTTGAGTCGTTGATGCAATTATACGTCATGTCAATTTTTGGAACAGAAATCCAGAGGCCAAACCCTAAGAAACCTACGTTTACCAACACGATCCCAGAATCTACCGATGAGAGTATTCAAATTGCCAACATATTCCTGTGACCCTAAGACTGCTCAGAAAATAAATCAGAGAGATAAAAAGAGTGAGGATGAGGCAGGGAGGGTTATTATTCCCACACTCACTTCGCTGTTTGTTTCGTTCCCAGACACTTAGATTGGATGTTGAAGCGGCAGCCAGCAAAGAAGCTTAAGGCTCTAAGCATCAGTGTTTCTGTTTGTTCCCTGAAAGATTCATAAGCGCCACATCCACATGAATCATTCACTAAGGAAATGATTGTCGTAAACATGAAGTGCCATCTCTGCCACTGTGCGCTGAAAAATTCATGCTTTTTAAGGCATAAATTATGACACACTCCCTCTGCTGGAGGGGGGTCTGCGACTTCCTCCTCGTCAACCTTCCCTTTCCTGACCGAGGTTCGCTGTCTCACACACACACACACACACACATATTCACACATCGCAAAATTAAGGGAGCGAAGCGTGAAATGAGACATCCAGGATTTAAAATACCACAATGGAAACGTACTTGTGTGGGGGAAAGAAAGAATCAGAGCCGTACTTTTTTAGTTCAAATTTCCAGTCTGATACTTATGACTTTGTTCTCACCCAGAGAACAATGTTGTTATTTCTGATAGGAGGGCAGGACAGAACTACAGAAAAAAGACCTGAGTTGTACTGAGTGTGTACATCATATACAACATTGAATCAGCAAAATAACTGTAGAAAATCTTGCAGTGACTTAACTTGTGTGCTTTCCCTTAAAATCGCTGTTTGGGGTCCCATATACATAACCAAAGTTATCCCTGACTTTGAGAGTCAAGTAGACCCCAGAAAGATCTGAACCCTCGTGTCCACTCGGGGCTGTAGCCAGGGCCATTTTTTTGCTGAGGTCCAACAGCAGCATATGGATACATTTGTTTAGAACAGTTGCTCATTTTCTTTTAAATGTAAAAAAAGATAGTCCCTGCATCTTCGTCATCCACTGTCTCTGCATCTCCTCCCTCTTCTCTTGGTCTTAGATAACTCTGTTACACTCAAGAGACAGTGTTTGTTCTATTGCTCTATTCCCTCAGATTACTCAAAAAGCACTAATAAAGCCAAATACTACTTAAACTGGCAATCGATCTTACTGAACTTAACCTAGCCACTACAAATGCTTAAATTATCCAGAAGTGATGAAAATATCCAGTGGTTTTACAATGACCCAGCGGTAATATTGTTGAGGCACTGTCTCGAGTGGTGGTCTCTGGCTCAGAGTCAGTGGCCCGGGTTGACGCGTGAACGTGATATTACATTTGTAGAACTGTTGACATTATACATACGAATTTGAACTTATTTGTGGTTTGCAAAGACATAAAATGGCAACATTCAACTGGACTCTTTAAAAGTAATGTTGGCAGTTTGACTCCAGCCATCTCTGGCCCAAAGAATATTTTTAAAACACTGTGCACTATGGGTTTTTCATCCTCTATCCAAATAGGACAAACAGAGTTAAATACTGAGTGAAAGAGATCATTTCAATTTAGCAGTTTCATTTTCTCTCTCTCTCTCAATTCAATTCAATTCAATTCAAAAAGCTTTATTGGCATGACTGTGGTTCACAATATTGCCAAAGCGTACAAGATTACAGAAAAAAAATGTTAACAATAATAATGATAACAATAATAATGATGACAATAACAATAACAATAGCAATAATAGCAATAATAACAACAATAATGAATAGTATATCAGTGTGCAGGTAAGAACCCAGTCAGGATCAGCTGGTTCATTCCACACACACACTTCCACATTTCCTCTCATTACTATCATTATCATTGCAGGTCCTTGGTTTTAGTTCTTCATTTTGAAGCATGTGTGTGTGTGTGTGTGTGTGTGTGTGTGTGTGTGTGTGTGTGTGTGTGTGTGTGTGTGTGTGTGTGTGTGTTCCTCTCTCTATCTCTTTCCCGCTCTCACTGCCAGGACCTGTTTTTTTTTTCTGGGTTTTTTTTCCAGGGAGTGTGTGGTCCTATCTGCGTGAGCGTGTTCCCATCTTTGTGTGTGTTCCTCTCCCTCTCTCCCTCTCTCCCTCTCTCTCTCTCTGTATATTCGGCCCTCACCTCGAGGCGAGTCGATCCTCTTACAGTAATACCATTGCCTAATCTCAGAGGCGTATCAGAGGAAGCTCAGAGCGCTCAGCACTAATAGGTTCACACAAATGGGATCTAGTCAAAAACCTCCCAATCCTCCTGCCACTGTAAATATGGAGAGCATTATCTAAGTCCGCCTGGAGGCCTCCGATGTGGAACTGATGCAGATTTGACAGAGAGACTGAGAGATAGCGGCCAAAAAAAAAAAAAGTGATTTAACATGCTGTTAGCAGTGTTACAGCGGTAATTTTATTGGTTGTGGGGATGAATCGAATCGAATTTCAACTTTTAAAACCCCGATGGAGTCTGATGTCATTCAGGACTCCTTTAAGGAACAGAAAACATCAAATATTAATATAAACAGGGGTGTTTAGGGTACACGATTAAGTAACATTTTGGAACTTCAGATTAATTGGGCCTTAAACGGTACGAAGGCTCCTGTGTCTGCTCTTGCAAAATTGAAATCTTGTTTAAGTGGCCTGTCGGCTCAGCTTTTACACCTGGATTGGAGTGTGCCTTTAAACTATTTACTAGAACCCTAAGTCATCCAGATGCAGGTGTAAGTTAGACCTGCCCTCTCAGAATTCATATACGTTCTCCGTCTTGACTCGCTGGCTGCCTCTGAATGGGTTTTTTTCATTTTACCACCTTCAACTCTTTCTTTAAAACAATGTGTGGTAAGTTACTTAAGAAGCATTCTTTGTTTCATTTGTAGATCTCTTAATATCCCAATGGCGTTCAAATGCTCTGACAAAAAGAGAAAAAAAAATCCAGTGTGCGTGGTTGTTGCAGGCGTCTAATAAGCCCAAACAATCATTTCATGCAGCTCAGTTGAAATGACTGAACAGCCCACCTGTCTGTCTACCCACGCCTGCCTGCCTGTGCACTCATTCAGCCAGTTCTCACCCCCAACGCATCCAACATAGAGGCCTGATCATTGGCCCGACGCTTAGGTCACCCCTCCAGCGTCACATCTGGAAGCTCCCCCAGAAAAGTCCAGGTTGGGGTGGACTGGGTAGTTGGATTTGTCATACACAGGAATTCCCCTGGAGTTGGGAGTTCAAGTCTTGTGTGTGACTGAGTGTCAGTTGTGTAAGCGTAGTCAAAGGATGATTTTTCCTAAGTCGAACTTAGTGCTTTTTGTGTCTAAACCTCATCAAAATGCATATTATGTAATCATAATACGTTCAATTTTTGTCAGCAAGCTTTATTACGACGGCACCACCTCATATTGCATATCTTTTATTATAGAGCCCTGAAACTGCCGCTACAGGGATAGGAAGAACCACTGACCAAGCTGCCATATGTGTCGATGTTGGAAGCGAGAACACGATGACTGGAGTCTTGCAGAAGGCTAGGTTGATAGGCTATATTGCTAAAGCTATATATGAGATTGTCGCTCAGGAATGGTGAAGAAAGTGCTGCCAGAGTTTCTCAATACAAACATACTAGACTGACAGCAGCGGGTACTAACATAAGCGACGTGGGTAGTTGATTGGTTAGTCTCAACAACAATGCTCTGCACTCACAGCACAGTGCCCCTGAACCAAAGAACATGGGTGCTGTCTGTAGTTGACTGTTGGCTAGCAGCTAACCCAGTGATGTTGGCAGAGAGTATTTGTGTTGCGTTTCTTGCGCGAGTTTGATCACTGGGTTATACATTTTTTAACCCTTCTACTCGTGAGTGTAACGTGAAGAAAAATAGCCGCAAACCGCATCAGTGTGAGCCCAAAACAAAGAGATTTCTCTGTGTTCTGACTGCAACAAATCAGAAGAGTGCCAAAATAACAACATAATCATAATGCTGCCTTGTAAAAACCTTGAATCCATGCTTCATCAGGTCTGTCCACCAGACGACAAGCAAAGAGCTTTTAAAATGCGTGTTCCCTGAATGGAGTTTGGATCGATGAGAGCTATGCTGTGCTTTGCCGAGACGTATTTCCAAAACTTGCCAGGTAGTCTCACTTTCTAGGTCACTTCCCTCCACGGCAGCCCCATATATATCGCATCTGGGTACGCGAATACAGCTCTTGGTGTCAGCAAACGGCACGATAAGTGAATACCACTGTTCATTCCTACAGCGACAGGGATTTGGTAAAACAGCAGCACGCAGCCTGTCATTAGAATAGGGGGCCAATGGCAGGCTTATTCACACAATCAACATCTGTGAGTCAGACTAGCAAATCACTACAAGAATCAGTTATTGTAGATTTGATAAAAGTAATTAACTTAAAACATCTTCATGTTCAATGTCATGCTTTGAATACATACTTTAAAGGGGCTTTAAAGTCTAATAGTTTCCTCAAAAGATCGTCATTTGTTATTCATTTTTCTGCCCGTCAGCTGGCAAAAGTGTTTATATTGACAACAAGTTTATCTGTGGATTCAACTGTGTGATGCTTTTCACCTGAAAACAAACTGTAGCTGCAGGTTGAGAGCTTGATATAGAATGACTGGATAATGAACTAAAAGAGCTGTGTATAAACATATATACTATATGTTGTTTTATTTTGCACATTAATAAGATAAGCACAAAGAAAAATAATAAGAAATTGAGTTGGTTTGACAAAGGGGAACGATTCATTTAAATCACAAATGAAACAAATACCAATATTCTGAACCATGATTTGATTTGTCCAGTATGGTTTTGCCCAGATGCATGCACATAGAAATAAAAACATAAACATAATTTGAGGTAGAATTAATGACTAAAGATCAGATAATGGGGAAAAATCAAATCCCCAATGTGTTGAGCAGCTTCCAAAATGCACAGTCAAGTGAAGATACAGAAATATACGAGAACATATGAGTGTTGAACTGTTCAGATGTTTCGGTGCCACGTTTAGCTGCCATCGTCTGTCCCTGCAGCTGAACTACACACTGATTTTTTCCACCGGGGTCAAACTAATCCGAGCAGAGCTGAGAGAGACACACACAGTCCTACAGTGACACCCAGAGGCTTCAATCAGCACTACTTCATTTAAAAACACAGTAGGCGTACTGCAGTTCACTATGGAACTTGGACTAGTACTTGTGGTTTTATAAGTTATTTTTCAGTCTGCAATTTTACCTGTATTTAATATGCATTTAATATACCTGTATTTAATATGCATTAAACCATGTTATCTACTTAGTTATTTTTTTAAAAAATCATAAGAGAGTACTGAGCACAATTGAATTATTATAAACCCTTCATCTGCATTTTTGTAGCCAACTGGGCTATCTGATCACAAACGGGCCAATGAAAACCATGACAAAACTCAGAGATATCTAACGTCAGCTGACATTAGCCACCATGAGCTGCCAGCCATGCCAGATCAAGACTTCACGCCAAAGGTGCACTGCACTTCATTGATTGGAAATTTAAAGTGTAATTTAACACTTTAAGGTGTGTTTACAGCTCTTGCTGAGTACTGCTACATATGTGAAAAAACATAAAGCCCTTTGCCCTTTAAAATCTGAAAAGTAATCAGAAACTAAAGCTGTCAGATGAATGTAGTGAGGTATAAAATACAATATTTAGGTCACTTGTTAGAGCATTGCTTCTCTCTCCCTTGCCCTTCCTGTCTCTCTGCAGCTGTCATTGTCATAAAAAAAGCAGAATGACTAAATATGAAAATAATCGTGCAAAAAAAATTAAATATTTGCCTTCAAAATGTAGAGTAGATGTGTAATGAACCTCCAAGTCAAGTACATCAATACAAGTTCATTTACGTATAAAGATCATGTTGTATTGATGAATACATTATATAGTAGTGTATAACATTAGACTTTGTATATTGTTAATGTACATGAGTGTGCTGATAACAGGTTTGGATAAGTTCTCATGGAAAAGCTACTTTAGTGGACTGATGAGCTGAGGTTATTCACAATTACATTTAAAAGAGTTCTCCACTGATTTAGCATTATGTTATTTATTCAAAGCATTCTTTGTCCTTGTGAAAAAATGCTAGTGACAGTTTCTGGAATGAAATCATGAGAAATACTTTATTAGTTTTTGAGAGAAGAATCCACTTTATTGATCAATCCAATCAGTAAATGCTGCTTCAGAGCGTCCATTCATTTCATCCACCACCAGTCTGTTAAACCAGTGTGTCAGCACTGTGGAGGAAATGAAACAGTGCCCAGGTGATTATCACTGTAGTCAGAATAATCATACATCTGTACTGCTTCTCCTGAAAACATTCAGAGTGACAGGAACAAAATTAACATCAGCTGAGATCAACTACTGAGAAATACAGTTTCTGCTCCGTTAAGGGCCATGCAGTGGAACAGAGGGAACATGAAGTATTACAGTAGCACCATATATGTGAAACAAGAAAGTGATTATGATTATATATTCATTTATCATGAGTAAAATGTTCAGGTTATTTCCCTTCAAACACACTGAAATTTGTAAAATCCAGAAATCCATTATAATAAAATAATTTTCTAACAGCACATTACCATATTCCATATGTTTCCCATAGTTTAAGTCTATATCCTTATATTTTCATTATAAATAATATAGCTGCAAACTTCTAACACATTTCCATTTCCAATCAATCAAATCCTCTTTCTTTACTCCTCTGGAATAATCAGGTCTTTTTTACTATAGTAACATTGTCTCAAAAATCCTTCGAGTTGTTTAAAGTTTGATAGTAATTCAAAGATTCAAGGAGAAAAACACAAAAAAAATATTATATTCTTAATTTAATATTTAACCCAAACTGAATGTACGTACAAGGCCACACAATTTCAACCCGTTGACTTGAGCTCACACAATTCAATAGACCTTTCATAACCATAAACAGTGAGTCCAGCATAGAGCGGCTGGGTGAAGGTGGTCTGGACTCTGTGGAGGAGAGTCATGGTGTCAGAGACGCTGTAGAAGGACAGAATACCTGCATGATGATCCAGGTACACTCCTATCTTGGAGGACGGAGGACCTGAGATGGAAGTGATGATGTCGTTATGGAAGAATTCATAATTGGAACAGTCTAACGCCCAGGACCTGTCATTGCATCCAAATAGACTTTCATATCCTGTTCTGCTGATATCCTTGTATGTGACTGCTACAGAATCATTACTATGCTCCACCTCCCAGTAGCAACGTCCAGTCAGACTCTCTCTACCCATGACCTGCTGCTTTTCAGTGAATCTGTCTGGATGTTGAGGATATGACTGTTTTTCTCTCTTCACTGTTGCTTTTCTGTTCCCTTCAGATAATAACAGCTGTGTGTGTGCTGTGTTTGGATCCAGTGTGATTTGACATGAATACTGTAAGAACTCCTCTCTGCTCTTTGGCTCTGCTTGTGGCAGGAAAACATCCACTCTAGTCACTGCCAGTGAGATCTTGGTCCATACGTCACTCAGAATGTCCTGTAGTTTATCTCTGACCTCTGACACAGCTGCTGTCGCATCCTCAAAGTACTGCAGAGGGTGGATGTTGATGCTGGGTGAGTCTGTAGGTTCACTGATATGAGACAGTGAGGGGTAACTGTGTAGAAACTGGATGTGATCATTTGTGTGTGAGAGATGCTCCAACTCAGCGTCTTTCCTCCTCAGATCAGTGATCTCCTGCCGCAGCTTCTCCTGAAGCTCTTTGACTCGACTCACTTCACTTTTCTGCTTGGATCTGATCTGCTGCTTCAGATCAGAGCTTCTTTTCTCAATGAGATGGACCAGCTGAGTGAAGATCTTCTGGCTGTTCTTCACTGCTTCACCAGCAGAGTGATTGACAGCCTCCACCCCCTGCTGGAGCAGCTTCACTTCTTTCTCTCTGTCCAGGATTCTCTGCTGGATCTGTTGTCGACTCGTTCCGAGCTCTCCCTGCTTCTTAGTACGTTCTGCTGAAGCTGAGACTGTGTCGTGGCCTTTATGTTCATCCATGGAGCAGAGATAACAGATACACTGCTGATCAGTGCGGCAGAAAATCTTCATTACCTCATCGTGATCAGAGCAGATGTTGTGCTGAAGCTTCTTGGAGGGGTCGACCAGCTTGTGTTTCTCAAAGGCAGGAGATTCATAGTGAGGCCGGAGGTGCTGCTCACAGTAAGAGACCAGACACTGCAGACAGGACTTGACAGCTTTAAGCTTCCTCCCAGTGCAGACATCACAGGCCACATCTTCAGGTCCGGCATAGCAGTGATCAGCTGGAGCAGCTTGGAGTCCAGTCTTCTTCAGCTCCTCCTCTAAATCTGCTAACATGGTGTTTTTCACCAGGGCAGGCCTCGGTTGGAAGGTCTGTCTGCACTGAGGACAGCTGCAGATTTTCTTCTCATCCTGTTCTTCCCAGTAGCTTCTAATACAGTTCATACAGTAGCTGTGTCCACAGGGAATAGTCACTGGATCCTTCAGTAGATCCAGACAGATCAAACAGAAGAACTTTTCCTGGTCCATCTGAATTCCTCGCTGCGCCATTTCACCTCTCAGAGACACTGAATGTCAAACACTTTCACTTTCTCATACAAAACAACAGTTGAGCAGTGATCAGAACAGAGACTGAGCTTCCCTTTTCCTGTTCACTCACTGATATGTACTGAATGGGGCTTATGGGTTACACCCATCTGTGAGCTTGCAGATCTGTGAAGGACACGGGCAACAGGAAACACGTCAACTGAACGGGACTGGCTGAACTTGAAGCAGGAAGAGGAGGGAGGAGTCACCGTGATTTATACACACCAGGAAGAAGATTCATTCAAGCAAGTCTCAGTGTTCATGTAGCTCCTCTTTAGAACAGGAAGAGTTTGAGACCCCAGACTGGATTCATTATTCTTAAAATAGAAATGCTGCTCACAATACACAGCCCAACATCACCCTGATCAGATAATAGATCACTTTTAGTTCATGTGTTGACCCGGTCCACTTACCTGTTAGTGCACTTTGCTTTGTTTGGAGCAGCTGTGTGACGTCATTTAAGAGCTCTGATCCATAAACCAATTTCATGAAATGTGAAGAGTGACTTGACCTGCTCCAAGAGAAGAATAAACACAATGTTGGTGCTGTTAGCGATCTTGCTTTGAACTCTTTGTATCCTCCAGGGTTTATTATCACATCATGGACAGGAGGACAGGTTTTAGGACACATTCAGAGAGTAAAGTGTCTTCATTTCACTGGCAGAACACGTGATATTCTCGACCTATGGGACAGCATATTGATGCTGAGTGCATCATCAGCAGAGAGCGCAGTCAGATGATAAAACACAGAATAATTTAATGGTTTTAAGAATACAGTTCACTTGAACTGTGACAATTTTTCTGTGGTTTTGTTTCCAAAGTGCTGTTTTCCTTTAAAAAGCAGGAAGGAGCCAGTCAGAGACATTTTCATCTGTGTCCACTCCTGACTCTTTCACTCAGCTCTTCTCTTTTCTCCATGTTGTACGTTCTCATCTCCTCATCTCCTCATCTCCTCCATCCTTCTTCCTGTGACCTGGAACTAGCGACCTCAGCATGGAGGGGCTAACTGCTGGAGGAGCTAACTGCTGGAGGAGCTAACTGCTGGAAGAGCTAACTGCTGGAGGAGCTAACTGCTGGAAGAGCTAACTGCTGGAGGAGCTAACTGCTGGAAGAGCTAACTGCTGGGGGAGCTAACTGCTGGAAGAGCTAACAGCTGGAGGAGCTAACTGCTGGAAGAGCTAACTGCTGGAGGAGCTAACTGCTGGAAGAGCTAACTGCTGGGGGAGCTAACTGCTGGAAAAGCTAACTGCTGGAGGAGCTAACTGCTGGAAGAGCTAACTGCTGGGGGAGCTAACTGCTGGAAGAGCTTACTGCAGGAGGAGCTAACTGCTGGAGGAGCTAACTGCTGGAGGAGCTAACTGCTGGAGGGCCCCCCACAGGTTCTGAGTGTAAAACCACTGTCATAAATACAAATCCAGGTCTGTAAACATCTGTCAGACATAATGTGGGTGCTGACTACAAACAAAACTCATTACATCATAACAAAGTAATGTCTTGAAAACTTATGACTCACTGAAGTCACATAGTGCAGAAACAAATGATAGAGGGGCGGAGTGGCTGAGACGGAGACACCATTCACACTATTATGAGAGAAAAATCTAAAAGCCCGATAAGGAATGGATGAGGGCACAGTGACATCTGATCTATGAGTTTCTATCTCTCATGGTCTTTACAAACTTAGCAGTTAGAAGCTACTGTAGATATGTCTACAGAACACATCCCCTGCAAACAAAGACAATTGTTAATGTAGTCTCATAGGATGGCCTTCCGTCTATCAGAGGTGAGAAGCTCTGCAGTAACTTTTCCCTTCTTTGTTGTTAAACAGAGAACCATGTATGGGAGGGAAGCTTTCTGAGCTGTAGATATAATCTGAACATTGCAGAGACTCGACAGGATTGACATGACATCACACTGATCATATTTCATAAACTACTTCTACGTAAGTCATCGGTGTCTCTGACTTTTCTTCATCTCTCCTGGATGGTCAAGTGAGCCGAAATTCCACAACACCTATTACAAGATGCTGTAGCATCAACATGATTTTGAAGCTGTTATTTTAAGGTTAAATATTTACATAATATCCCTTTAAAAGTAAATGTGTAAGGTGCCGTGAGCACTGTTATTTTAGCTCATCTGACAGAGATCATAAGATCCAGAAGAAGACGATGACAGAACAATGGACAGATGAAGCTGCTGTGTCACAACTCATATTTAATTCAAATTCAGCTCTGAAGCAGGGACGTCTCATTTTGTTAAATGCCCGTCGCCTTAGCTTCTCTCTCCTCTGTCTCTTCCTCACGTCCTCTGCTCACATCTCATGAGGAAGGGACTGTGACACCAGGAGGGACGGAGAGGGAACTGAGGATGTACAAACTGAGAAGTGACAAGTGGGGACTGTTCACCTGTTGAATTTGTGTTGGTGTCATTTTTCACCACCAGGTGTCGCCCTTGGATTAGTTTTCCCTCTGTGACAGCTACAGGCCTTTTTCACAGCTGTTACAGTGAAATGAAGCCGCTCTGTTCTCTTCAAGTGTCCCAGTAATAATCTGATGTTGTCTTGTCATTCTGACGTATAACTGAACAATCTTGATGGTAAATTTAACTTTTTATCACAGTCAGAACCAAAATACATGTAACGACTGCAGGACTTTATTACAATTTTCTCATTTGCACTTGTGCTCTTGTGGACTTCTACATCATCAGTCACAGTCCAGGTACCACCCTGATTCAGAGTCCTCCAGCCAATTGTGGTTCAAATGATGGGAAGTGTTCTTGTGTTGCCAATTTAGTCCAGGATCCTTCAGAAGCTGACTTGTGTGTGTGTGTGTGTGTGTGAACTCGTGGTAGATGACTGTACCAGCCATGCTGAAAACACTATTCAGAGTTTTACTGAAGTAAAAATTCTCAAACCAAACTGTGAACGTACTCTGCAACCAAGGAGTCCAGCAGTCAAAACATTGCTTGTGTAAAAGTGTGTTAACATCATCAACTAAATATACTTAAGTATGAAAAGTAAAAGCACTCATTGAGCAGTAAAATGTTCCCTGTCAGGGTTTTTACCTGTATCTCTGATTTTCTTCACTGCTGAATTCATGTGTGTTTCATTTTACTGCTCCATATGTTTTAGGTTGAACTAATCTAACTACTTTATGTCGTGTTCATGGGGTGAGGAAAACAGCCTGTTTCCAGCTGTGTGACGACGCATTTTCCACTGAACATAGAGGGCTTTAAAGAGTTTATTTGGATTGAGAGGGACGAAAATGTTCTCAACACAGAGAGGAGCACTTCATCCTCTAGATGTTCACAAACATGAAGCAGCACATCAGAAGAGACTTGGTTTTCACTCGACAGGAACAGTGTGAAGGGTTATCTGAAGAGTAACTGCAGACTAAAGCTATCACAGAAATGTAGTGAAGTAGAAAGTAGAACATATGGGAGCCCCGGTGGCTCACCGGATCAGGGCCGAGTCCTGAACACATGGGCCGGGTTCAGTTCCAACCGGGGACGGGATGAAATGCAGCAAGATGACATTTTCTCTTTTTCTTTCTCCATTTCCCTTCCTATTGTTCTTCACATGTCATTGTCAGAGTAAAGCACAGGTATCAGATAATAATAATAATAATAATAATAATGATAAGAAGAAGAAGAAGAAGAAGAAGAAGAAGAAGAAGAAGAGCAATAATATTGAAACAATTTGAATATTTCCCCCAGAAAAATACTGGAGCAGAAGAATAAAGTCACATAAAATGAAAACACTCATGTGAAGTAGAAGTAGGCCTATGTTAAATTTGTACTTCAGTACTTAATTACATTCCACCACTGATACACACATACATTTGATGTTTATCAGTGGCAATGTCAGGGAGAATGAACCAGGCTCATAACTGAGTCATTAACCATCACACTGTTACTGATGTGTGAGCTGTACAGCATGAACCTGCCTGTCAGCCACACTGGTTAGTCTGAAGTCACTAAAGTTTAGATTTAGATTTTATGATACTCTATAAATATATTATTTAAAGAAAAAACAACAATGGTACAGTGGTGTATGATATTAGACTTGATGTATTGTGAATATTCCTGACAGTGGTGATGAGAAGTGCTGACAGGTGCTCTGAAAAAGCTGCTGAAGACTGTTGAGCTGAACAATAACATCATCAGACTCACAGCTCACTTCTTGTTTTATGATTCAAAGTGATGCAGCAGAACCAAAGATAGTGTGTTTTTTAGTCCTCGATTCTTGTAAATGCCTGGCACGTATTACCCACAAAACAACTGTATATTACCCATAATGCAACTCAGTATCAATCTGAAATTCAGATGAGTTATGCTAGTGACAGTTTCTGGAATGAAATCAAGAAAAATACTTTATTAGTTTTTGAGAGAAGAATCCACTTTATTGATCGATCCCATCAGTAAATGCTGCTTCAGAGCGTCCATTCATTTCATCCACAATCAGTCTGTTAAACCAGTGTGTCAGCACTGTGGAGGAAATGAAACAGTGCCCAGGTGATTATCACTGTAGTCAGAATAATCATACATCTGTACTGCTTCTCCTGAAAACATTCAGAGTGACAGGAACAAAATTAACATTAGCTGAGATCAACTACTGAGAAATACAGTTTCTGCTCCGTTAAGGGCCATGCAGTGGAACAGAGGGAAAATAGGATATTACAGTAGCACCATATATGTGAAACAAGAAAGTGATTATGATTATATATTCATTTATCACCAGTAATATATTCAGGTTATTTCCCTTCAAACACACTGAAATTTGCAAAACTCCAGAACTCCATTATTTATAATAAAATCATTTTCTAACAGCATTTTTATTGTTTAATTCTATGTCCTTGTATTTTCCCTCTAAATAACACAGCTGCTAACTTCTAACAAATTTATGTTTCCAATAAATCAAATACTCTTTCTTTACTCTTCTGGAGTTATCTGGTTTCTTACTATACTAACATTGTCTTAAACCTTGTCAACTGCTTTGGAGTTGTTTAAAGTGTAATAGTAATTCAAAGATTCATAAAGAAAAATGATATTCGTCATTCACCATTAACACACACTGAATGTACGTACATAGCCACAGAATTTCAACCCGTCTACTTAAGCTCACACAATTCAACAGAGTCTTCATAACCATAAACAGTGAGTCCAGCATAGAGCGGCTGGGTGAAGGTGGTCTGGACTCTGTGGAGGAGAGTCATGGTGTCAGAGACGCTGTAGAAGGACAGAATACCTGCATGATGATCCAGGTACACTCCTATCTTGGAGGACGGAGGACCTGAGATAAAAGTGCTGATGTCGTTATGGCAGAATGTATAACTGTTGCCGGACCACTCTAACGCCCAGGACTTGTCATTATTTCCAAATGTACTTTCCTCTCCGGATCTGCTGATATCCTTGTATGTGACTGCTACAGAACCCTTATACATACCATGCTCCACCTCCCAGTAACAATGTCCAGTCAGACTCTCTCTACCCATGACCTGCTGCTTTTCAGTGAATCTGTCTGGATGTTGAGGATATAACTGTTCTTCTATTGTCACTGTTGCTTGTCTGTTCCCTTCAGATAATAACAGCTGTGTGTGTGCTGTGTTTGGATCCAGTGTGATTCGACATGAATACTGTAAGAACTCCTCTCTGCTCTTTGGCTCTGCTTGTGGCAGGAAAACATCCACTCTAGTCACTGCCAGTGAGATCTTGGTCCATACGTCACTCAGAATGTCCTGTAGTTTATCTCTGACCTCTGACACAGCTGCTGTCGCATCCTCAAAGTACTGCAGAGGGTGGGTGTTGATGCTGGGTGAGTCTGTAGGTTCACTGATATGAGACAGTGAGGGGTAACTGTGTAGAAACTGGATGTGATCATTTGTGTGTGAGAGATGCTCCAACTCAGCGTCTTTCCTCCTCAGCTCAGTGATCTCCTGCCGCAGCTTCTCCTGAAGCTCTTTGACTCGACTCACTTCACTTTTCTGCTTGGATCTGATCTGCTGCTTCAGATCAGAGCTTCTTTTCTCAATGAGATGGACCAGCTGAGTGAAGATCTTCTGGCTGTTCTTCACTGCTTCACCAGCAGAGTGATTGACAGCCTCCACCCCCTGCTGGAGCAGCTTCACTTCTTTCTCTCTGTCCTGGATTCTCTGCTGGATCTGTTGTCGACTCGTTCCGAGCTCTCCCTGCTTCTTAGTACGTTCTGCTGAAGCTGAGACTGTGTCGTGGCCTTTATGTTCATCCATGGAGCAGAGATAACAGATACACTGCTGATCAGTGCGGCAGAAAATCTTCATTACCTCATCGTGATCAGAGCAGATGTTGTGCTGAAGCTTCTTGGAGGGGTCGACCAGCTTGTGTTTCTCAAAGGCAGGAGATTCATAGTGAGGCCGGAGGTGCTGCTCACAGTAAGAGACCAGACACTGCAGACAGGACTTGACAGCTTTAAGCTTCCTCCCAGTGCAGAAATCACAGGCCACATCTTCAGGTCCGGCATAGCAGTGATCAGCTGGAGCAGCTTGGAGTCCAGTCTTCTTCAGCTCCTCCACTAAATCTGCTAACATGGTGTTTTTCACCAGGGCAGGCCTCAGTTGGAAGGTCTGTCTGCACTGAGGACAGCTGCAGATTTTCTTCTCATCCTGTTCTTCCCAGTAGCTTCTAATACAGTTCATACAGTAGCTGTGTCCACAGGGAATAGTCACTGGATCCTTCAGTAGATCCAGACAGATCGAACAGAAGAACTTTTCCTGGTCCATCTGAATTCCTCGCTGCGCCATTTCACCTCTCAGAGACACTGAATGTCAAACACTTTCACTTTCTCATACAAAACAACAGTTGAGCAGTGATCAGAACAGAGACTGAGCTTCCCTTTTCCTGTTCACTCACTGATATGTACTGAATGGGGCTTATGGGTTACACCCATCTGTGAGCTTGCAGATCTGTGAAGGACACGGGCAACAGGAAACACGTCAACTGAACGGGACTGGCTGAACTTGAAGCAGGAAGAGGAGGGAGGAGTCACCGTGATTTATACACACCAGGAAGAAGATTCATTCAAGCAAGTCTCAGTGTTCATGTAGCTCCTCTTTAGAACAGGAAGAGTTTGAGACCCCAGACTGGATTCATTATTCTTAAAATAGAAATGCTGCTCACAATACACAGCCCAACATCACCCTGATCAGATAATAGATCACTTTTAGTTCATGTGTTGACCCGGTCCACTTACCTGTTAGTGCACTTTGCTTTGTTTGGAGCAGCTGTGTGACGTCATTTAAGAGCTCTGATCCATAAACCAATTTCATGAAATGTGAAGAGTGACTTGACCTGCTCCAAGAGAAGAATAAACACAATGTTGGTGCTGTTAGCGATCTTGCTTTGAACTCTTTGTATCCTCCAGGGTTTATTATCACATCATGGACAGGAGGACAGGTTTTAGGACACATTCAGAGAGTAAAGTGTCTTCATTTCACTGGCAGAACACGTGATATTCTCGACCTATGGGACAGCATATTGATGCTGAGTGCATCATCAGCAGAGAGCGCAGTCAGATGATAAAACACAGAATAATTTAATGGTTTTAAGAATACAGTTCACTTGAACTGTGACAATTTTTATGTGGTTTTGTTTCCAGAATGCTGTTTTCCTTTAAAAAGCAGGGACAGGGTCAGGGACATTTTCATCTGTGTCCACTCCTGACTCTTTCACTTAGCTCTTCTCTTTTCTCCATGTTGTACGTTCTCATCTCCTTATCTCCTCATCTCCTCTATCCTTCTTCCTGTGACCTGGAACTAGCGACCTCAGCATGCCATATTAAAGGATTTCTCAATTCCTAACCTGCATCTTGAACAGAGAGGAGAGAGAAGGCCTGCTGGGGGAGCTGACTGCAGGAGGAGCTAACTGCTGGGGGAGCTAACTGCAGGAGGAGCTAACTGCAGGAGGAGCTAACTGCTGGAGGAACTAACTGCTGGGGGAGCTAACTGCTGGAGGAGCTAACTGCTGGGGGAGCTAACTGCTGGAGGAGCTAACTGCAGGAGGAGCTAACTGCTGGAGGAACTAACTGCTGGGGGAGCTAACTGCTGGGGGAACTAACTGCTGGGGGAGCTAACTGCTGGAGGAGCTAACTGCTGGGGGAGCTAAATGCAGGAGGAGCTAACTGCAGGAGGAGCTAACTGCTGGAGGAACTAACTGCTGGGGGAGCTAACTGCTGGAGGAGCTAACTGCTGGGGGAGCTAACTGCTGGAGGAGCTAACTGCTGGGGGAGCTAACTGCTGGAGGAGCTAACTGCTGGGGGAGCTAACTGCTGGAGGAGCTAACTGCTGGAGGAGCTGACTGCTGGGGGAGCTGACTGCTGGAGGAGCTGACTGCTGGGGGAGCTAACTGCTGGAGGAGCTGACTGCTGGAGGAGCTGACTGCTGGAGGAGCTGACTGCAGGAGGAGCTAACTGCTGGAGGAGCTAACTGCAGGAGGAGCTAACTGCTGGAAGAGCTAACTGCTGGGGGAGCTAACTGCTGGAAGAGCTTACTGCAGGAGGAGCTAACTGCTGGAAGAGCTTACTGCAGGAGGAGCTAACTGCTGGAAGAGCTAACTGCTGGGGGAGCTAACTGCTGGAAGAGCTTACTGCAGGAGGAGCTAACTGCTGGAGGAGCTAACTGCTGGAGGAGCTAACTGCTGGAGGGCCCCCCACAGGTTCTGAGTGTAAAACCACTGTCATAAATACAAATCCAGGTCTGTAAACATCTGTCAGACATAATGTGGGTGCTGACTACAAACAAAACTCATTACATCATAACAAAGTAATGTCTTGAAAACTTATGACTCACTGAAGTCACATAGTGCAGAAACAAATGATAGAGGGGCGGAGTGGCTGAGACGGAGACACCATTCACACTATTATGAGAGAAAAATCTAAAAGCCCGATAAGGAATGGATGAGGGCACAGTGACATCTGATCTATGAGTTTCTATCTCTCATGGTCTTTACAAACTTAGCAGTTAGAAGCTACTGTAGATATGTCTACAGAACACATCCCCTGCAAACAAAGACAATTGTTAATGTAGTCTCATAGGATGGCCTTCCGTCTATCAGAGGTGAGAAGCTCTGCAGTAACTTTTCCCTTCTTTGTTGTTAAACAGAGAACCATGTATGGGAGGGAAGCTTTCTGAGCTGTAGATATAATCTGAACATTGCAGAGACTCGACAGGATTGACATGACATCACACTGATCATATTTCATAAACTACTTCTACGTAAGTCATCGGTGTCTCTGACTTTTCTTCATCTCTCCTGGATGGTCAAGTGAGCCGAAATTCCACAACACCTATTACAAGATGCTGTAGCATCAACATGATTTTGAAGCTGTTATTTTAAGGTTAAATATTTACATAATATCCCTTTAAAAGTAAATGTGTAAGGTGCCGTGAGCACTGTTATTTTAGCTCATCTGACAGAGATCATAAGATCCAGAAGAAGACGATGACAGAACAATGGACAGATGAAGCTGCTGTGTCACAACTCATATTTAATTCAAATTCAGCTCTGAAGCAGGGACGTCTCATTTTGTTAAATGCCCGTCGCCTTAGCTTCTCTCTCCTCTGTCTCTTCCTCACGTCCTCTGCTCACATCTCATGAGGAAGGGACTGTGACACCAGGAGGGACGGAGAGGGAACTGAGGATGTACAAACTGAGAAGTGACAAGTGGGGACTGTTCACCTGTTGAATTTGTGTTGGTGTCATTTTTCACCACCAGGTGTCGCCCTTGGATTAGTTTTCCCTCTGTGACAGCTACAGGCCTTTTTCACAGCTGTTACAGTGAAATGAAGCCGCTCTGTTCTCTTCAAGTGTCCCAGTAATAATCTGATGTTGTCTTGTCATTCTGACGTATAACTGAACAATCTTGATGGTAAATTTAACTTTTTATCACAGTCAGAACCAAAATACATGTAACGACTGCAGGACTTTATTACAATTTTCTCATTTGCACTTGTGCTCTTGTGGACTTCTACATCATCAGTCACAGTCCAGGTACCACCCTGATTCAGAGTCCTCCAGCCAATTGTGGTTCAAATGATGGGAAGTGTTCTTGTGTTGCCAATTTAGTCCAGGATCCTTCAGAAGCTGACTTGTGTGTGTGTGTGTGTGTGTGAACTCGTGGTAGATGACTGTACCAGCCATGCTGAAAACACTATTCAGAGTTTTACTGAAGTAAAAATTCTCAAACCAAACTGTGAACGTACTCTGCAACCAAGGAGTCCAGCAGTCAAAACATTGCTTGTGTAAAAGTGTGTTAACATCATCAACTAAATATACTTAAGTATGAAAAGTAAAAGCACTCATTGAGCAGTAAAATGTTCCCTGTCAGGGTTTTTACCTGTATCTCTGATTTTCTTCACTGCTGAATTCATGTGTGTTTCATTTTACTGCTCCATATGTTTTAGGTTGAACTAATCTAACTACTTTATGTCGTGTTCATGGGGTGAGGAAAACAGCCTGTTTCCAGCTGTGTGACGACGCATTTTCCACTGAACATAGAGGGCTTTAAAGAGTTTATTTGGATTGAGAGGGACGAAAATGTTCTCAACACAGAGAGGAGCACTTCATCCTCTAGATGTTCACAAACATGAAGCAGCACATCAGAAGAGACTTGGTTTTCACTCGACAGGAACAGTGTGAAGGGTTATCTGAAGAGTAACTGCAGACTAAAGCTATCACAGAAATGTAGTGAAGTAGAAAGTAGAACATATGGGAGCCCCGGTGGCTCACCGGATCAGGGCCGAGTCCTGAACACATGGGCCGGGTTCAGTTCCAACCGGGGACGGGATGAAATGCAGCAAGATGACATTTTCTCTTTTTCTTTCTCCATTTCCCTTCCTATTGTTCTTCACATGTCAATGTCAGACTAAAGCACAGGTACCAGATAATAATAATAATGATAAGAAGAAGAAGAAGAAGAAGAAGAAGAAGAAGAAGAAGAGCAATAATATTGAAACAATTTGAATATTTCCCCCAGAAAAATACTGGAGCAGAAGAATAAAGTCACATAAAATGAAAACACTCATGTGAAGTAGAAGTAGGCCTATGTTAAATTTGTACTTCAGTACTTAATTACATTCCACCACTGATACACACATACATTTGATGTTTATCAGTGGCAATGTCAGGGAGAACAAACCAGGCTCATAACTGAGTCATTAACCATCACACTGTTACTGATGTGTGAGCTGTACAGCATGAACCTGCCTGTCAGCCACACTGGTTAGTCTGAAGTCACTAAAGTTTAGATTTAGATTTTATGATACTCTATAAATATATTATTTAAAGAAAAAACAACAATGGTACAGTGGTGTATGATATTAGACTTTATGTATTGTGAATATTCCTGAGAGTGGTGATGAGAAGTGCTGACAGGTGCTCTGAAAAAGCTGCTGAAGACTGTTGAGCTGAACAATAACATCATCAGACTCACAGCTCACTTCTTGTTCTATGATTCAAAGTGATGCAGCAGAACCAAAGATATTGTGTTTTTTAGTCCTCGATTCTTGTAAATGCCTGGCACGTATTACCCACAAAACAACTGTATATTACCCATAATGCAACTCAGTATCACTCTGAAATTCAGATGAGTTATGCTAGTGACAGTTTCTGGAATGAAATCAAGAAAAATACTTTATTAGTTTTTGAGAGAAGAATCCACTTTATTGATCGATCCCATCAGTAAATGCTGCTTCAGAGCGTCCATTCATTTCATCCACAATCAGTCTGTTAAACCAGTGTGTCAGCACTGTGGAGGAAATGAAACAGTGCCCAGGTGATTATCACTGTAGTCAGAATAATCATACATCTGTACTGCTTCTCCTGAAAACATTCAGAGTGACAGGAACAAAATTAACATCAGCTGAGATCAACTACTGAGAAATACAGTTTCTGCTCCGTTAAGGGCCATGCAGTGGAACAGAGGGAAAATAGGATATTACAGTAGCACCATATATGTGAAACAAGAAAGTGATTATGATTATATATTCATTTATCACCAGTAATATATTCAGGTTATTTCCCTTCAAACACACTGAAATTTGCAAAACTCCAGAACTCCATTATTTATAATAAAATCATTTTCTAACAGCATTTTTATTGTTTAATTCTATGTCCTTGTATTTTCCCTCTAAATAACACAGCTGCTAACTTCTAACAAATTTATGTTTCCAATAAATCAAATACTCTTTCTTTACTCTTCTGGAGTTATCTGGTTTCTTACTATACTAACATTGTCTTAAACCTTGTCAACTGCTTTGGAGTTGTTTAAAGTGTAATAGTAATTCAAAGATTCATAAAGAAAAATGATATTCGTCATTCACCATTAACACACACTGAATGTACGTACATAGCCACAGAATTTCAACCCGTCTACTTAAGCTCACACAATTCAACAGAGTCTTCATAACCATAAACAGTGAGTCCAGCATAGAGCGGCTGGGTGAAGGTGGTCTGGACTCTGTGGAGGAGAGTCATGGTGTCAGAGACGCTGTAGAAGGACAGAATACCTGCATGATGATCCAGGTACACTCCTATCTTGGAGGACGGAGGACCTGAGATAAAAGTGCTGATGTCGTTATGGCAGAATGTATAACTGTTGCCGGACCACTCTAACGCCCAGGACTTGTCATTATTTCCAAATGTACTTTCCTCTCCGGATCTGCTGATATCCTTGTATGTGACTGCTACAGAACCCTTATACATACCATGCTCCACCTCCCAGTAACAATGTCCAGTCAGACTCTCTCTACCCATGACCTGCTGCTTTTCAGTGAATCTGTCTGGATGTTGAGGATATAACTGTTCTTCTATTGTCACTGTTGCTTGTCTGTTCCCTTCAGATAATAACAGCTGTGTGTGTGCTGTGTTTGGATCCAGTGTGATTCGACATGAATACTGTAAGAACTCCTCTCTGCTCTTTGGCTCTGCTTGTGGCAGGAAAACATCCACTCTAGTCACTGCCAGTGAGATCTTGGTCCATACGTCACTCAGAATGTCCTGTAGTTTATCTCTGACCTCTGACACAGCTGCTGTCGCATCCTCAAAGTACTGCAGAGGGTGGGTGTTGATGCTGGGTGAGTCTGTAGGTTCACTGATATGAGACAGTGAGGGGTAACTGTGTAGAAACTGAATGTGATCATTTGTGTGTGAGAGATGCTCCAACTCAGCGTCTTTCCTCCTCAGCTCAGTGATCTCCTGCCGCAGCTTCTCCTGAAGCTCTTTGACTCGACTCACTTCACTTTTCTGCTTGGATCTGATCTGCTGCTTCAGATCAGAGCTTCTTTTCTCAATGAGATGGACCAACTGAGTGAAGATCTTCTGGCTGTTCTTCACTGCTTCATCAGCAGAGTGATTGACAGCCTCCACCCCCTGCTGGAGCAGCTTCACTTCTTTCTCTCTGTCCAGGATTCTCTGCTGGATCTGTTGTCGACTCGTTCCGAGCTCTCCCTGCTTCTTAGTACGTTCTGCTGAAGCTGAGACTGTGTCGTGGCCTTTATGTTCATCCATGGAGCAGAGATAACAGATACACTGCTGATCAGTGCGGCAGAAAATCTTCATTACCTCATCGTGATCAGAGCAGATGTTGTGCTGAAGCTTCTTGGAGGGGTCGACCAGCTTGTGTTTCTCAAAGGCAGGAGATTCATAGTGAGGCCGGAGGTGCTGCTCACAGTAAGAGACCAGACACTGCAGACAGGACTTGACAGCTTTAAGCTTCCTCCCAGTGCAGACATCACAGGCCACATCTTCAGGTCCGGCATAGCAGTGATCAGCTGGAGCAGCTTGGAGTCCAGTCTTCTTCAGCTCCTCCTCTAAATCTGCTAACATGGTGTTTTTCACCAGGGCAGGCCTCGGTTGGAAGGTCTGTCTGCACTGAGGACAGCTGCAGATTTTCTTCTCATCCTGTTCTTCCCAGTAGCTTCTAATACAGTTCATACAGTAGCTGTGTCCACAGGGAATAGTCACTGGATCCTTCAGTAGATCCAGACAGATCAAACAGAAGAACTTTTCCTGGTCCATCTGAATTCCTCGCTGCGCCATTTCACCTCTCAGAGACACTGAATGTCAAACACTTTCACTTTCTCATACAAAACAACAGTTGAGCAGTGATCAGAACAGAGACTGAGCTTCCCTTTTCCTGTTCACTCACTGATATGTACTGAATGGGGCTTATGGGTTACACCCATCTGTGAGCTTGCAGATCTGTGAAGGACACGGGCAACAGGAAACACGTCAACTGAACGGGACTGGCTGAACTTGAAGCAGGAAGAGGAGGGAGGAGTCACCGTGATTTATACACACCAGGAAGAAGATTCATTCAAGCAAGTCTCAGTGTTCATGTAGCTCCTCTTTAGAACAGGAAGAGTTTGAGACCCCAGACTGGATTCATTATTCTTAAAATAGAAATGCTGCTCACAATACACAGCCCAACATCACCCTGATCAGATAATAGATCACTTTTAGTTCATGTGTTGACCCGGTCCACTTACCTGTTAGTGCACTTTGCTTTGTTTGGAGCAGCTGTGTGACGTCATTTAAGAGCTCTGATCCATAAACCAATTTCATGAAATGTGAAGAGTGACTTGACCTGCTCCAAGAGAAGAATAAACACAATGTTGGTGCTGTTAGCGATCTTGCTTTGAACTCTTTGTATCCTCCAGGGTTTATTATCACATCATGGACAGGAGGACAGGTTTTAGGACACATTCAGAGAGTAAAGTGTCTTCATTTCACTGGCAGAACACGTGATATTCTCGACCTATGGGACAGCATATTGATGCTGAGTGCATCATCAGCAGAGAGCGCAGTCAGATGATAAAACACAGAATAATTTAATGGTTTTAAGAATACAGTTCACTTGAACTGTGACAATTTTTATGTGGTTTTGTTTCCAGAATGCTGTTTTCCTTTAAAAAGCAGGGACAGGGTCAGGGACATTTTCATCTGTGTCCACTCCTGACTCTTTCACTTAGCTCTTCTCTTTTCTCCATGTTGTACGTTCTCATCTCCTTATCTCCTCATCTCCTCTATCCTTCTTCCTGTGACCTGGAACTAGCGACCTCAGCATGCCATATTAAAGGATTTCTCAATTCCTAACCTGCATCTTGAACAGAGAGGAGAGAGAAGGCCTGCTGGGGGAGCTGACTGCAGGAGGAGCTAACTGCTGGGGGAGCTAACTGCAGGAGGAGCTAACTGCTGGAGGAGCTAACTGCTGGAGGAACTAACTGCTGGGGGAGCTAACTGCTGGAGGAGCTAACTGCTGGGGGAGCTAACTGCAGGAGGAGCTAACTGCAGGAGGAGCTAACTGCTGGAGGAACTAACTGCTGGGGGAGCTAACTGCTGGGGGAACTAACTGCTGGGGGAGCTAACTGCTGGAGGAGCTAACTGCTGGGGGAGCTAACTGCAGGAGGAGCTAACTGCAGGAGGAGCTAACTGCTGGAGGAACTAACTGCTGGGGGAGCTAACTGCTGGAGGAGCTAACTGCTGGGGGAGCTAACTGCTGGAGGAGCTAACTGCTGGGGGAGCTAACTGCTGGAGGAGCTAACTGCTGGGGGAGCTAACTGCTGGAGGAGCTAACTGCTGGAGGAGCTGACTGCTGGAGGAGCTGACTGCAGGAGGAGCTGACTGCTGGGGGAGCTAACTGCTGGAGGAGCTGACTGCTGGAGGAGCTGACTGCTGGAGGAGCTGACTGCAGGAGGAGCTAACTGCTGGAGGAGCTAACTGCAGGAGGAGCTAACTGCTGGAAGAGCTAACTGCTGGGGGAGCTAACTGCTGGAAGAGCTTACTGCAGGAGGAGCTAACTGCTGGAAGAGCTTACTGCAGGAGGAGCTAACTGCTGGAAGAGCTAACTGCTGGGGGAGCTAACTGCTGGAAGAGCTTACTGCTGGAGGAGCTAACTGCTGGAGGGCCCCCCACAGGTTCTGAGTGTAAAACCACTGTCATAAATACAAATCCAGGTCTGTAAACATCTGTCAGACATAATGTGGGTGCTGACTACAAACAAAACTCATTACATCATAACAAAGTAATGTCTTGAAAACTTATGACTCACTGAAGTCACATAGTGCAGAAACAAATGATAGAGGGGCGGAGTGGCTGAGACGGAGACACCATTCACACTATTATGAGAGAAAAATCTAAAAGCCCGATAAGGAATGGATGAGGGCACAGTGACATCTGATCTATGAGTTTCTATCTCTCATGGTCTTTACAAACTTAGCAGTTAGAAGCTACTGTAGATATGTCTACAGAACACATCCCCTGCAAACAAAGACAATTGTTAATGTAGTCTCATAGGATGGCCTTCCGTCTATCAGAGGTGAGAAGCTCTGCAGTAACTTTTCCCTTCTTTGTTGTTAAACAGAGAACCATGTATGGGAGGGAAGCTTTCTGAGCTGTAGATATAATCTGAACATTGCAGAGACTCGACAGGATTGACATGACATCACACTGATCATATTTCATAAACTACTTCTACGTAAGTCATCGGTGTCTCTGACTTTTCTTCATCTCTCCTGGATGGTCAAGTGAGCCGAAATTCCACAACACCTATTACAAGATGCTGTAGCATCAACATGATTTTGAAGCTGTTATTTTAAGGTTAAATATTTACATAATATCCCTTTAAAAGTAAATGTGTAAGGTGCCGTGAGCACTGTTATTTTAGCTCATCTGACAGAGATCATAAGATCCAGAAGAAGACGATGACAGAACAATGGACAGATGAAGCTGCTGTGTCACAACTCATATTTAATTCAAATTCAGCTCTGAAGCAGGGACGTCTCATTTTGTTAAATGCCCGTCGCCTTAGCTTCTCTCTCCTCTGTCTCTTCCTCACGTCCTCTGCTCACATCTCATGAGGAAGGGACTGTGACACCAGGAGGGACGGAGAGGGAACTGAGGATGTACAAACTGAGAAGTGACAAGTGGGGACTGTTCACCTGTTGAATTTGTGTTGGTGTCATTTTTCACCACCAGGTGTCGCCCTTGGATTAGTTTTCCCTCTGTGACAGCTACAGGCCTTTTTCACAGCTGTTACAGTGAAATGAAGCCGCTCTGTTCTCTTCAAGTGTCCCAGTAATAATCTGATGTTGTCTTGTCATTCTGACGTATAACTGAACAATCTTGATGGTAAATTTAACTTTTTATCACAGTCAGAACCAAAATACATGTAACGACTGCAGGACTTTATTACAATTTTCTCATTTGCACTTGTGCTCTTGTGGACTTCTACATCATCAGTCACAGTCCAGGTACCATCCTGATTCAGAGTCCTCCAGCCAATTGTGGTTCAAATGATGGGAAGTGTTCTTGTGTTGCCAATTTAGTCCAGGATCCTTCAGAAGCTGACTTGTGTGTGTGTGTGTGTGTGTGAACTCGTGGTAGATGACTGTACCAGCCATGCTGAAAACACTATTCAGAGTTTTACTGAAGTAAAAATTCTCAAACCAAACTGTGAACGTACTCTGCAACCAAGGAGTCCAGCAGTCAAAACATTGCTTGTGTAAAAGTGTGTTAACATCATCAACTAAATATACTTAAGTATGAAAAGTAAAAGCACTCATTGAGCAGTAAAATGTTCCCTGTCAGGGTTTTTACCTGTATCTCTGATTTTCTTCACTGCTGAATTCATGTGTGTTTCATTTTACTGCTCCATATGTTTTAGGTTGAACTAATCTAACTACTTTATGTCGTGTTCATGGGGTGAGGAAAACAGCCTGTTTCCAGCTGTGTGACGACGCATTTTCCACTGAACATAGAGGGCTTTAAAGAGTTTATTTGGATTGAGAGGGACGAAAATGTTCTCAACACAGAGAGGAGCACTTCATCCTCTAGATGTTCACAAACATGAAGCAGCACATCAGAAGAGACTTGGTTTTCACTCGACAGGAACAGTGTGAAGGGTTATCTGAAGAGTAACTGCAGACTAAAGCTATCACAGAAATGTAGTGAAGTAGAAAGTAGAACATATGGGAGCCCCGGTGGCTCACCGGATCAGGGCCGAGTCCTGAACACATGGACCGGGTTCAGTTCCAACCAGGGACGGGATGACATGCAGCAAGATGACATTTTCTCTTTTTCTTTCTCCATTTCCCTTCCTATTGTTCTTCACATGTCAATGTCAGAGTAAAGCACAGGTATCAGATAATAATAATTAGAAGAAGAAGAAGAAGAAGAAGAAGAAGAAGAAGAAGAGCAATAATATTGAAACAATTTGAATATTTCCCCCAGAAAAGTACTGGAGCAGAAGAATAAAGTCACATAAAATGAAAACACTCATGTGAAGTAGAAGTAGGCCTATGTTAAATTTGTACTTCAGTACTTAATTACATTCCACCACTGATACACACATACATTTGATGTTTATCAGTGGCAATGTCAGGGAGAACAAACCAGGCTCATAACTGAGTCATTAACCATCACACTGTTACTGATGTGTCAGCTGTACAGCATGAACCTGCCTGTCAGCCACACTGGTTAGTCTGAAGTCACTAAAGTTTAGCTTTATATTAAACAGGATCAGTACAGTGTGGTACAGTAGTGCTGCCTCTGTGCATCTCTGGCTTCTTACATGTAAAGATTATATGATACTCTATAAATATATTATTTAAAGAAAAAACAACAATGGTACAGTGGTGTATGATATTAGACTTTATGTATTGTGAATATTCCTGACAGTGGTGATGAGAAGTGCTGACAGGTGCTCTGAAAAAGCTGCTGAAGACTGTTGAGCTGAACAATAACATCATCAGACTCACAGCTCACTTCTTGTTCTATGATTCAAAGTGATGCAGCAGAACCAAAGATATTGTGTTTTTTAGTCCTCGATTCTTGTAAATGCCTGGCACGTATTACCCACAAAACAACTGTATATTACCCATTATGCAACTCAGTATCAATCTGAAATTCAGATGAGTTATGCTAGTGACAGTTTCTGGAATGAAATCAAGAAAAATACTTTATTAGTTTTTGAGAGAAGAATCCACTTTATTGATCGATCCCATCAGTAAATGCTGCTTCAGAGCGTCCATTCATTTCATCCACAATCAGTCTGTTAAACCAGTGTGTCAGCACTGTGCAGGAAATGAAACAGTGCCCAGGTGATTATCACTGTAGTCAGAATAATCATACATCTGTACTGCTTCTCCTGAAAACATTCAGAGTGACAGGAACAAAATTAACATCAGCTGAGATCAACTACTGAGAAATACAGTTTCTGCTCCGTTAAGGGCCATGCAGTGGAACAGAGGGAACATGAAGTATTACAGTAGCACCATATATGTGAAACAAGAAAGTGATTATGATTATATATTCATTTATCACCAGTAATATATTCAGGTTATTTCCCTTCAAACACACTGAAATTTGCAAAACTCCAGAACTCCATTATTTATAATAAAATCATTTTCTAACAGAATTTTTATTGTTTAATTCTATGTCCTTGTATTTTCCCTCTAAATAACACAGCTGCTAACTTCTAACAAATTTATGTTTCCAATAAATCAAATACTCTTTCTTTACTCTTCTGGAGTTATCTGGTTTCTTACTATACTAACATTGTCTTAAACCTTGTCAACTGCTTTGGAGTTGTTTAAAGTGTAATAGTAATTCAAAGATGCAAAAAGAAAAATGATATTTGTCATTCACCATTAACCCACACTGAATGTACGTACATAGCCACAGAATTTCAACCCGTCTACTTGAGCTCACACAATTCAACAGAGTCTTCATAACCATAAACAGTGAGTCCAGCATAGAGCGGCTGGGTGAAGGTGGTCTGGACTCTGTGGAGGAGAGTCATGGTGTCAGAGACGCTGTAGAAGGACAGAATACCTGCATGATGATCCAGGTACACTCCTATCTTGGAGGAGTGAGGACCTGAGATAAAAGTGCTGATGTCGTAATGGCAGAATGTATAACTGTTGCCGGACCACTCTAACGCCCAGGACTTGTCATTATTTCCAAATGTACTTTCCTCTCCGGATCTGCTGATATCCTTGTATGTGACTGCTACAGAACCCTTATACATACTATGCTCCACCTCCCAGTAACAACGTCCAGTCAGACTCTCTCTACCCATGACCTGTTGCCTTTCAGTGAATCTGTCTGGGTGTTGAGGATATAACTGTTCTTCTATTGTCACGGTTGCTTTTCTGTTCCCTTCAGATAATAACAGCTGTGTGTGTGCTGTGTTTGGATCCAGTGTGATTCGGCATGAATACTGTAAGAACTCCTCTCTGCTCTTTGGCTCTGCTTGTGGCAGGAAAACATCCACTCTAGTCACTGCCAGTGAGATCTTGGTCCATATGTCACTCAGAATGTCCTGTAGTTTATCTCTGACCTCTGACACAGCTGCTGTCGCATCCTCAAAGTACTGCAGAGGGTGGATGTTGATGCTGGGTGAGTCTGTAGGTTCACTGATATGAGACAGTGAGGGGTAACTGTGTAGAAACTGGATGTGATCATTTGTGTGTGAGAGATGCTCCAACTCAGCGTCTTTCCTCCTCAGCTCAGTGATCTCCTGCCGCAGCTTCTCCTGAAGCTCTTTGACTCGACTCACTTCACTTTTCTGCTTGGATCTGATCTGCTGCTTCACATCAGAGCTTCTTTTCTCAATGAGATGGACCAGCTGAGTGAAGATCTTCTGGCTGTTCTTCACTGCTTCATCAGCAGAGTGATTGACAGCCTCCACCCCCTGCTGGAGCAGCTTCACTTCTCTCTCTCTGTCCTGGATTCTCTGCTGGATTTTCTGTCGACTCGTTCCGAGCTCTCCCTGCTTCTTAGTACGTTCTGCTGAAGCTGAGACTGTGTCGTGGCCTTTATGTTCATCCATGGAGCAGAGATAACAGATACACTGCTGATCAGTGCGGCAGAAAATCTTCATCACCTCATCGTGACCAGAGCAGATGTTGTGCTGAAGCTTCTTGGAGGGGTCGACCAGCTTGTGTTTCTCAAAGGCAGGAGATTCATAGTGAGGCCGGAGGTGCTGCTCACAGTAAGAGACCAGACACTGCAGACAGGACATGAAAGCTTTAAGCTTCCTCCCAGTGCAGAAATCACAGGCCACATCTTCAGGTCCGGCATAGCAGTGATCAGCTGGAGCAGCTTGGAGTCCAGTCTTCTTCAGCTCCTCCACTAAATCTGCTAACATGGTGTTTTTCACCAGGGCAGGCCTCGGTTGGAAGGTCTGTCTGCACTGAGGACAGCTGCAGATTTTCTTCTCATCCTGTTCTTCCCAGTAGCTTCTAATACAGTTCATACAGTAGCTGTGTCCACAGGGAATAGTCACTGGATCCTTCAGTAGATCCAGACAGATCGAACAGCAGAGTTTTTCCTGGTCCATCTGAATTCCTTGCTGTGCCATTTCACCTCTCAGGGACACTGAATGTCTGGATTGAAATATGTGGAAAGGTATTTAGTGCCATTAAGAGCATTAGATAAAGGGCTTATCAGATCAGACTTTGATTCCTCTCTGAAAGATGAATGGGTTTGACTCAGGGTGTGTTTATAGGCCCCCTTTACAACACAGAGCAAAGATCAAATTGTACATAAAATTCGACACAAAGGCGAAAACATACAGGAGGGATGTGGCCTCTGCCTCTGCCATTTCACAGTCATCTGTTCCATCAACAACTCCATTCGACTGCATGAGCAATTGGACGGATATTCAACTGAGGAGGAGGAGCGATACTGCACGGGTGTGTGTGTAAGTGATGCACAGATCAGACGGGAGAAGTCGCAAAAACAATCACTCTGATCTATTGTGGGTGGGGTGCAGGTGGGTGAAATACCTCCTTAATGTGAAACATGATTGAAGACATTACCTGCAGCGACCCTTCATTCACACAAACAATAAGTACATCTCTGTTCTTCCACATGTCCAAAGGCTCACACACAGTCCAGATTCGTACAGTAAAATTGTTCGGATTGAAGCGACATTTGCTGCAGTCACATCACTGCATGCATGGAAATGTTTCAAATGAATGAAAGCAGCCTCTCCACCTCTGTCATTAGACCAGAGTGTATGTGTGATGTAACCCACCAGTGTAGGGATCACATCTGACTATCTGAATAATGAGCCCTTTAAACAGAAGGAAAAAACACTCCGTCTGCTTTAGCCCAGCTTTATGTTTGGTCCACGGCAGAGTCGCTTTCTGCTGCTTAAAGTGAAACAAAAAGCAAAAAAAAAGAAAAGTGCAGGGGCACTCATACGCTACCATCAAAATCTCTTTTTTTAAACACTAAGAAGACTCCACACAACATGAAACTTTGCTCGTAGTATCACCAGGGTCTCTACACATGAACACGAGCACTGAGAACATTGTTTGTGTACACAGTTTACTAAAAAGAAGGTTTTTGAACAGCTCACGTTAGCCGCTGTATCTTCGCCGCGCCGCCATCATGGCAGACAAAAAGTGTCGATCACCGAGTGCGACCTAACAGGAAGGAGAGTAATGGTGGACGGCTCCTCAAGCGTGCCTGTTAGAAACAATAGTAAATCTTGAAAGTGCCTCTTTCGTCGTAATTATGCTTTTACATGAAGGTTTGACTCGTATACATTCACAAATAAAGCCTCGGTTGCTTTATAGCGAGAGTTTCACTTTAAATATAGCAATGTACCATCAGTTCACCTAACCACACCTCACTGACACACCCAGGGGTGCACAGATGGGCACAGGTACATTTGATTTGATCCAACAGGGGCTTAAAAAAATGACAGATGCATCAGACAGAAACTAGCAAACTTGTGCAATGCCATGAGACACTTTGCACTGTGCCCAATATGTAGCTAGAGCTGTTGCTATATGAGCTACTGCAGGATTAGCCAGTTAGCTGGCTGACTAAATAGTCTATGCCAACAAGTAGTCTTTCCGTCAAGCCAGAATATTATTCACTGAATTTTTTCAATATCCCAATCAAATCAGTTTTGCAAGATTGCAGTGTAATGTTGACCTTGGATAATTCTGTCATGTTCATCCTGGACCATCACTGCCATGTTGATCCAAGCAAGTAATCCAGGGTCAACATGGCAATGATGGTCCTGGACCATGAAACAGAAAGGTTTAGCTTAATTTGTTAAATGACAAACATCATGTCAAGGAGCATAAGGCGACTGCAACAATAATGTTGTTGTTTAATATTGGTTGTGTAAGGATAATAAAATTAAAAATCCTGAATATTAGAATCAACACGTTCAAACATAAAACGAAAGGGAGCGAGCCTCCCCAATAAAAGAAAGACATGTTTCAGATTGCTAAATGTGCCTTTGGCTTTTATTAACAACCACATGATAAAATACCATCATATGACAGAGACTGAACTGTTGCTGGTACAATCAACAGCAGTCCTCATCCACTGCAGTCATTCATTCAATATTAAAAAGACATCTGCAGACAGTAACAGTCAGAGCAGGAATGGGTCAGTTTTGGCTTAGCGCTTCCTAGTGGATATCCTAAATCTGAATATAGGAATGGAAAAACTAATCATTTTTGGGTTAATTGTAAACAACCAGTGACACACACGCAGGACATCCTCACTTTTTCACCACTTAAGATCGTGCAATTTAACTTTCAGGAAGTTGCAAAAGTCAAGAGAAAGGAACAAACTACTAAGACATCAAACAAAGATGAACCAAAACCTTTCTGTGTGTTTCTTTCCCCATGTTAAAGTAAGGAGCACTTTCATTTACACTCTGTAAAGTGAAAAGAAATGAAGAGACTGCTGTTGAAGGAAGACAAGTGTTTTTTTAGGGTTTGCATGAGGATACAGCTTAGAGAGACATTTAAAAAATGTGAAGAAAATGTTTGCAGCCCCTCAAATTAGAAACACCCATCAGTAAGGACACTTTGGATATTTGATACAGCAGAAGAACAATATTCACAACTTAGTTTTAAATTAAGACACATTTTATAATATCTGACCACCTTGCATAACGTGGCATGGAAATATCCCGCCATTATTTATAATAAAACATTAAAAGAGGACACCTCGACATGTTTAGTTTTAGCCCATTGTCTAAATGTGCAGGAAAATGTTTTGACTGCATCTCAACGGACAGAAACAAACTAAAGTAACAGATGATGCGGTTTGATTTCATGTTGCAAACGGACAAATCAACTAGAAAATATATATTTTTAATTTAATAAAACACTTAACATATCGAGTGCACCGCAGATATTGGGCTAAAACCGTCAGTGTCAAAAAGCAACATGTTAAACAACATTAGTTACGTATCCAGCCACAGTAGTGGTGTGCAGGGACAAACTGACTAAAAATAGAGCTTTTACTTTAAAAAATCCTGAGTCAAACGACATTGTCAGTCACACAGTCGCTGCATGACCTCAAACCCCGGTAACGGAGGTCTCTTCGGTGAGCTTTTTTTTTTTTCTCATTTGTTTTCAAGAGTCTGTGCATAGAGGAGGGACTAGAGGCAGTGGAGTCAGGATCACAGACAGGAGCAAAAAAGTAGCTCTTCATTTCTGCAGGTTAACATGCTGGTGCCAAACCAAGCATCTAACTTTTCATTTCTAAAAGGACAAGTGACATTAGGAGCTTTTCAAGGCACTTAAATACGCCAAAGGAACTGTGCACTGAACCACCGACCAGGCTGTGGCTTCTGTGCAGAGCTCCAGATGTTGACCATTACAGCAGCGACTCAGATGATGACGGGGATTAACCCACTGCTCCTCGCACTTTCCCAAATATTTTAAAATCACTCTGGCTACAGTTCTGCTCCATTTCCTGCTCAGCCCCCATCAGATGTTTTCAGCCTCTCTGTGGGGAACCTCCCTGATGCTGTCCTGGGGTCCGCCACGGGCCGGCGGGCGCCGTCGAATGCTCCGCCCAGACGAGATGAGGTCGGCGTAGCCACGGGAGTGAGAGAAGGCATAGGCAGAGCGGCGGGAACGCCGGCCACGCTGGAAGGCTGTTGGCTTTTTCTTCTCTTCCTCTTGCATCTCCATCTCATACTTCTTCCTGTTTCTTTGGACCTGAGGGACGATCGGAGATAAGGAGATTAGAGAAACACTGCTTTGGTATTTTTTCCACGTTCCACGGGTTACTTCCTTTCCAACTAATTGCATCTCATGATGAATCATTTAAAAAGTAATTTACTTGAATTGCTGTTGGATTAAACATTAGTCGTCTATTTCCATCCCGTCCTATCAAATTTGATTTGGTAATTCTAATTCAATATAGTGCAACAACAATCTTTTCCATAAATGAATAAACAAACTTTTCTCAGATGAAAATTAAATACATAGGACACAGTTTGAAGCCAGAAAGGTGGCATCAATCATTGCTGAAAAGCAGCTGATCTGTCAGCCGCATCTACATCCCTGATAATCTAGTTCCCCATATGGGTCATTATTAAGAACAGTCCAGCAGCAGGTCTGTATGTGGACTCATGGAGGCCTTACCTTGTCTCCTACAGAGGGCCAAATGGTTTTATGGAGGAACTGTATGCAGATGACAGGCAGCAGGCTGATGCCCACCGTCAGGATGATGGTTAACCACAGGTAGGGCTGCCGCAGAGCGTTGGATGCTGCACCTACAAACACAAAATATACATTATGAGAGTTATGAGGCAGTTGGGGGTTTGATGTGGCATTGCATCCAGGACCAGCGCCCTCACGATTCATGCAACAGTCCTGACCGTGGCTTTTTTTAACCCAACAGCTAACCTGTAACTTCACAACAAGATGGAGTAAGCTGATAATATGCTTCATCCCTCACAGTTCAGCTCTTTGCGGTATTGGAAAGACTAAAGACAAAAAAAGGCACCATTCTGAATTTTCCAGGAGACTCATGGAACTTTTCAGTTAAGAAACAAGTCCAAATGTGGTACCCTCTGCTGCTTTTGAAGAGTGTTTTGGAGTACCGTCTGTAGAACCAGCTAACTCTGTCACACCCAGTGTTGCCACAATTACCTTGAAAAAGTTATCCGATTAGTGATTACTGATTACTCCTAACTTTGTAACAAATGAAGTAACTTGTTTTTAAAAGTAACTAAGTTAGATTACAAGTAATCAGCAAAGTAACTTCCAGCAGGTGCCGAAAGAAGGGTCAGATTAGAGTAATGCCAGTAACGCGTTGCCACTGGTCACACCGTGCTGATGGTTGTTGACTGACCTGTGAAGGTGAATTGTGAGGGGAAGATGACGTGGATCCCAGCACTGTGGATGTCAAACATGATTCCAAAGTAGATTGCTATGCTGCCCAAAACTGCAAAGCAGTTGACGAAGGTCCAGTAGGCGGTATCCAGAGAGATCTGACAAACAAGAGGCGGAGAAGATCACACCAGTCAGCCGGCTACTCACGTTCATGCACATCTTCTACATCTCGAGTATGTTTAGTCTGGATTTCTGAGTCAATGCTTCCTTTAAAAATTCAGAACAATGGTTGATATTTCTTTTTATTGTTACTGAAAGATATTACACTTCCAAAACATCAAGCCTTGTTGAATCCAAGCTTCAATTGTAACAGATTCAAATCAGCATGGTAATATTAACGTGCAAACATCCCTCTGAAAATAATAAAAACACTTATGTGCGACTGACCTGCAGGTTGACAGTAAAAATGAGAGACGAGGCAGTGACGACAGCCAAGGACTGGTAGTCGGAGGGGGCTTCTCCGTCTTGCCCCATGGTCTGAAGGAAGGCTCCGTAAGGGATGAAGAAGATGATGAGGGAGACGAAGATGCCGTGGAACAAGCTGATGAAAAAGTTCCTGTAGTTGAACATTGACCCCTGCTGGCCAGGCAGGTAGAGCTTGGGGAATTTCAGGCTCAGTTTGTCGTTAACATCCTGAAGCAGAAGCAGAAGCAGAAGCAGAAGAAGAAGAAGAAGAAGAAGAAGAAGAAGAAGAAGAAGAAGAAGAAGAAGAAGAAGAAGAAGAAGAGGAGGAGGAGGAGGGGGGGGATCGGTTAACAGAATTCTGGATGACTTTTATTTTTCTCTCATTTAGTAGAAGATAACGGAATGGAATGGATTTTTTTTTTTTTTTACATAAATAACGTGGCAAACGTGGCAATAAAGAAGGTAGAAATTCAGGATACATTTTTGGGGGGATTTATTGCAACTTCATAGCACACTATAAAAGAGCATGACAATAAAGACAGTCAAAGAATAAGGCTATATTTTAGTATAAGTTATCAAATCTGTAAAACAAATATGTTTCAAACCTGAGAAGTGCAATAAGCCTTTATTTTTAAATCACACCTTAGTCTTAGCCACTATATATTATACATTAACTTTCAGCTCAACCTGTAGAGTTTCAACTTAACTAATTATAACCTTTGCCATTTATTGTTTACAGTTAAAGAGCAGGCATGTGGATATTTTGGACTGAGACTTGTGCAAAAAATACTATATGCCTGTTTTTACCTGGTCAAGAAGTCCAACTAGTAGAACAGGTAAGCTGCTGTAGCAGAGATTGTACAGAGTGATGAACCAGTCTTCGTAGGCAACCTGCAGAGGGGAAGAAACAATTACTCAGTATGTAAAGCAAACTGATGCATGCTGGGATAAGGCCACATGATATCATTGGGAGTAAACTGAGTGTCGGGGTGAATTATAGTCATAGTGGAGGACAACCAACGCAGCATCTAGGATGTCTCACATCCGGACAGAAAGACTTTCATGTTAAAACCGTTTCGACTTCTTCAAACTTACTAACAACTGCTCAGTGATGTTGACCAATAGGGGCACAGAGGGCTCTTCCATTGGCCCCTGGTACCTGAACAATCACATTTACAAAGATGTTCTAGGTGGTTTATTTGTCATTATTTAACAAAGGGCAGCATAATGGAATGATAGTTTGTGAACTCCATCAAGCTACACAGATGTAGATTGAGCTATGTATATACATAAACGTAGTGAATTTGCATCGGGTGGATGTAAACAGCAGCAGCGAGATGGTGTTGATAAAGTGGTCGGCTGTGCTGCTGACCTGTGAGGAGTATCCGCTGAAGAAGGAGTACCAGAAGTGGACCAGTGTGAAGGCGAAGTTCTTGAAGAAGAAGTAGCGCAGGAACTTGCACATTCGGATGTAGGACCAGCGTCCGTGCACCAGCAGCAGGCGCTCCAGGTAACGGAACTGAGCGAAGGCGTAGTCGCTGGACATGACGGCCTGCATCCCCTCCTGGCCGCTGATTCCAACACCGATGTCCGCAGCTGGAGGGACAGAAGACAGGGAGGTTGAAAGTAGGATCACTGGAACACACGTCGCATGCTAAAGAAAATGTGTCCTTGAACGCGAGCCGAGAACGCTCATGTCCTTACTCTTGATCATGTTGACGTCGTTGGCTCCATCTCCGATAGACAGTGTCACAGCTTTCTTGTACTTCTTCACCAAACTGACAACGTTAGCCTTCTGCTTGGGTGTGACGCGACAGCAGATGACTGCCTCGCACTCACAGGCCATGTCCACAAAGTCAATCTGTAGAGACATATTACCATCGTTGTTATTACTTAAAACAGTCAACACAATCAAATCTCACTTTTTTAAAAATGTTTCATTACTTTCATTGTACCTGTCTCATCTCCTTCTCCAAGTCGTCCATGGGCTGTCCGTCCTGAGGGGTGGTGGGAGGTGGTCGTTTTCCCAGACGTCGGAGACGCAGGCGACGGCGTTTCTTCTTCTTTTCATACAGAATCTCATTCTGAGAAAAAAACAAAATAGGATTTAGGATGACCTTTTTCACCAGGGCTGAATTTCCAAATATCATTAAAAACTCATAACAAAATTTGATCATTTGTCATGATTTCAAAACAGTGCTGATGGAACCTACCAGCCAGCCTCCAGTGATGATGAGAGCGTTTTTGCCTGGTTCTGGGAAGAACGGCAGCGCAGGTTTCTTCTTGCCCATACGGACAGCTGGAGGCTCATGTCTCCTCTGGGTCTGACGAATCCTCAGCTTATCACTGGAGACACACGAACAACAAACTCTTAGATTTACATTTCAAAATTACATTTACAACTTCCCTACTGTATTGTGTCCTACCATCAAATGGTAATATTGTCAAGTAAGTGGTTAAATGCTAACATTAACTGTTATTCAACAGCAGCTCATAGGTATCAAAAATGTCTGATGTCCCCCCTGACTTTTCATTGTCTTTACAGTTGCTGATCAATCATGAAGGAGTGAAATGATAACAACTTTTGTCAGATTTATTACATGCATAGGACTGTGATCTAACAGCAGTGAGACGTCTGAGCTTTCTACCCTGTGTGAGTGTGATGTCAGAGGAAAATGGTTGCTGTGCTAATTTGGTCAATACTGACTAACTTTACATTTATGTGAATAATAATGTGATCTCTCTTATTTCCAAATATTACATTGATGGAAAAAAAAACAAACTTTGGCGGCATAACACGAAAATGAGATCTTAAGAGCTGTAAGACTCACTTGACGTCTTCTCCGTAGTGGATCTGCATGTCGTCTGTCAAAAGTGAACAAGAATATCCGATATTCTCTGCCGTTTCTGGGGAGAAATTTAAAAGGCATTAAAAGTGAGAAGTAAAAACATTCTGTTACAGCAGCAGGGCAGTGTTTTTTTAAGATGTCTCTACTTAAATGTAGAGAGATGCAAGTTCAAACTTAAAATATAATTAAACCACTGTTTGGTTTTTTTTTAATATCAGTGCCAAACATATTGGTTCTTATTAGTGCGGGTGGACTAACAGTATGACTCTGAAGTACCTTTCTTATCTCCAGTCAGGACCCAGATCTTGATGTCGGCCTTGGCCAGTGTGGCGATGGTCTCTGGCACTCCGTCCTGCAATTTGTCTTCGATGGCTGTCGCCCCAATCAGCTGGACAGAGGGATACAGGTGCTTAGTTACAGCTCAGGGGCAATGTTTTTTAACTTTTAAGGACTTTCAGTTAAGAGTAAAGGGCTTTCACACTGCTTTTCATTTGGATTTTAAACATTTGTCGCTGTTTTTTTTGTTTGTTTTATAATTTTGACAGTCATTTCCAGATTCAAGATTTGTGCTTCTACTCTTTCCTTTTTTCCTATTAAATCCTGTATATCTGTAGATGTCCGTGCTGTTAAATGCCCAGTGTTAAAGTGAAGAACTGAACAACTTTCTGTTCTGTGTGTTTCTAAATGGTATTACTGTTGGTGCCGCTCTCACAAATTTAACTGGATTGTTTTCACTTTCCTCTGAGTTGCAATGACACAGGACAAAATATGAGTTTATCCATTCATTTAGTCTAAGATGGAGCCATGAATGTAGATGGAAAAGGGTGCCAGATTGGACTGCTAGTCAGAGATTTAGGCAGGGAAGCAACTTAAACACTGATAGAGTCATTCATTTATAACCATTACATTGTTCAATGATATATTCAAAGTAAACACTTGTCTATCGCCGGTTCAAGCGTGAAAAAGTTTTTTGGTTTCCTCTCACCATGAGGTTGCTCTCGATCTCCTCGTACACGCGGTCGAGGGCTGCGTCTCTGTCGGACATGGCCACCTGGGCGTCTTTGTGTTTCCTTGACCAGGCTGCGTACTCGTCCGCACTGATGTCTTTGTAGCACAAGCACAGCGTCCGCAGGGTTGCATTGGCAAATTCCTGAAGCACAAAACACAGATTGTTTGCTTCCACAGAAACAGGAGGAGCAGCTCTGTACATATGGGTCATTGTTTGTACAAACAGTGGAGCCATGCTGAGAAAGAATGCAGGAGCAAAAACACAACAGTACAAATAAGAGTAAAGCCCTAAAAACTCACGTCCAAGGCAGTCTGGGTAGTTTCTTTGTGTCTGGAGTTTGGGGAAAGTCGTTCATAGATGACGGTGTCGGCTCCTTTACAGTAGAGACGAACACGACCATCAGGAAACTTCACTGAAAGAGAGACAGACAGAAGCACAGAGGGTCAGAGGAGAGAAGTCTTGACCCTTGGCTATGAATTCTTCAGTAATTGGGGGCGGAGTAGCTGAGACGGAGACACCAGTCACCCTGACACTGTACCATCAACATAATTTTGAAGTTGTTATTTCAAGGTTAAAAAGTTACATAAAGTTGCTTTAAAGTAATAAAATAGTAACAGTAATAAAATTAATTCCTTGAAACGACTAACTTCATATTTCATTCAAATGTTTTGTTTTTTTATTTAGTTTTTATGAAACACTTCAACTTTTATGTGAACTGATCTTCTCGTAACTGCTATACAACAACATGACCAGTGATGATATGTGTGTATGTGCAACTGTGTGTGTGTCTGTGCACTCGTACAGATGATAGACATGCGCTTGCGGTCCGAGTTGAAGTCGAGCAGGGCCAACATTTCATAAGTTGTCTCGTGATCCATCTCCTTGATGGTGATGGTGTCCTGCGTGCGAGACAGAAACACGTAGCCGAAGTTCCTCGCGGCCGTCACCAGAGCGCCCTCATCAGGAGAGGCAGCCTGGTACACCAGTTCACCTGAGAGAGAGGCAAGAACCCATATGTTGAGGTTATGTCTAATTCAATGTCTGCAGGTTTATACTAACACCTTTCTATGAATTTGGTTCTAATGAGTTTTTTAGGGCATGTTTGGAATAAGAGGTACCACAGCCTGTGACAGTCAACCCTGGTTAGCACACCTCAGCTCTCAGGCTTCTTCTCCTTTCTAATTTTTCAAATGAGGATTTTAGGATTACCGTCTTTGTTCTCCACCATGACTGTGTGGCAGAGCGAGAGCAGCTTGAAGAACTCTGTGACATCTTTATCCTTCTTGGATCTGATGATGGCAACGAGGGAATGATCCATGAACTCGAACTTTCTGTCAGCGTGCTGGTTCCAGCTCCAGTCCACCGGCTACAAATAGGCAAAACAGAAAAACTGGTTTAAAGGACTACAGCGGAAATGACACTGCTGATGTGATACTTCAGATAACAAATCACCTCTATAAATATTGTCAAGTTAACATTTTGATTCTGGATATGAATAGTATGATATGACATGATCTGGACATGTGCTTCTTTAAGCAGCTTAGAATTTAGAGAAAATATCAACTTTCATATGTTTAGAATCAAATGTAATTTGGCCTTTCTCTTTCAAAACCAAACAATCACTGAATCTTAGCCAACGGTTTGTTTTATAAATTAATCCTCTTATGTCTTCTTAAGTGAAGTGTATTTGACATCTTACCCTTCCTCGGTCCAACACCACTCCTTCAGCTGTGGTTGGTTCACCTGTGCAGAGGAGAGCAAAAACTTAATACATATAAATATACACAAATGCATGGTAGCAAAATAAACAAATCAGTAGCATGGTATCATGGGAGGTTTCGTCTTCAAAGAGAGATGAAGTCCCTTCCCTGCTTGTGTTCACCATGGGACGTTATTGGGGGGAAATATGGTGCTTGGACAAATCATTTGTTGATATTGTTTGAACTGTTTCATGAATTACAGTGACGAATTATTAATCAAAAAGAAATTCAACTTAATCGTTTATTGTATAGATAGTGAAGTGTCATTTAGTTTTGTGTGTAACCGCATCGTCTCGCTCAGCATAGGTCCCCTACACCAAGGCTGTCAGTACAATAAAACAAAATAAATACGTCTGGCCATATATAGACAGCTGCAGTTATGCAAAAGGAGAGTTCATCAGTCCTGTGAGCTAGCTAATATGTAGTGTCTGTTTAATCTCTCTGATTACGTATATTCTCACTATCACTATAGTTAAACAGTTTATTTTACGAGTTGAAAATGTAATTGCCAAACATATATCAGGGTTCGTACACATTTTTCAAGGTCAAATTCAAGCACTTTTCAAGCACTTTTAAGGGCAATTTTCAAGATTTTCCAGCACCTTATTGCTGGGGTAAAATACGTATCTACAGGAATATATAAACTCGTGATTTTTTTCTTCACTTTTTATCACAATTATGTACATTGTATTAGGCTGTAAACATCTAAAATTATGTTTCATAATAGCAAAAACTTCAGAAATTAATTATCCAGTCTGATCCCAAATTTGTGAAAGACACAGTTATAATGTCAAGCACTTTCAAGCACTTAAACTAAAATCCAAGCACTTTTCAGACCTTAAAAACACAACATTGAAATTCAAGCACTTTCAAGGATTTCAAGCATCCGTACAAACACTGATATATAATCCATGACACAGTTGAATTAGGATTTCTCCCTCTCACACATATTTTCTGAAATAAGGTCCCGTGGTGATCCAATGGAAGTGGAGGGATTTTGCCTCTCTAATGTTCAACAGCCATCACTGCTGATGAAAGTCTGTCTCAGGCAGAAATATTCGCAGTTGTGTTAAAGTTTTATTCAAGTCATGTTTATTTTTGTTCGTAGACTTCCCTCCTCGGTCTCTGACTCTCTCCTGGAAGTTATTGTGACAGGTGACCAAATGATCAATATCAATACTATATTTTGAAACAGAATTTGACTCTTTGATTCAGATCTTTGTTTTGGGACCAAATGAAGAATATTGCCTGGTCATGCGTTTGTTCTCACTGTATTTGTTTATTTCTATCTGCTGCTGATTTACCTGAAGTTTTACATGATTTTTCATACCTGCTCTAAGCAGCAGTGGCTGTTCTACATCTTTTCCTTTTCTTTTGTAAAGCACTTTTGAAACAGCATCAGTCTGTAACAAAGTGAAGCCATTTGCAAACTGTTCAACCTGCCTTTAGTTTGTTCAGCTCTTATCTAAATTCCACTTCTTCCTGCTTCAGGGAGCCAGTTTCCCCACAGGGATCATTAAAGGCCCATTTTTCATCTTTCTGATAACACAACCTTGTCAATAGGTACAGGCAAAGATAAAACACTAAACATGTTATTCCTGCAGACACTGGACATGTGTGTCGAATATCTGATGTTAAATCCTCCATATTCAAATGTGCCATCAACATTTTTGGTATCAAGATGGTTATCATTGCAAATAAAAGGCAGCAGGTGTCACCCTCTCACTGTCTGTTTTTGTCTTTACCTCCACAGCTACATCTTACTGGTTTCCCTCCCCATATCTTTCCATTTCAACTCACAGGTTATTTTATGAAAGTGAGAGGGTGAATTCCCCCGAGCAAGGCCACAGTTCAACACCTCTAAGAGAGGTTCAACACCTCTGAGTAAGGTACTAATACTGTCAGGGTTACAGTCCCAGCTCCTGAGCGCACATGTATTCCTCTCTTCATGCTTGAGCGCAACAAAGCAGATCAGTACCGTAGCTGCGTCCAGCGATGGTGCACTTCTTGAACTGCATGACGTTCTGCGTCAAAGTTCCTGTCTTGTCGGAGAAGATGTACTCGATCTGACCGAGCTGCTCGTTCAGGGTGGTGGTTCGAGCCTGCACAGGGGAAAGAACTGATTGGATGGAATGTTTGGATCTGGACTGTTTAAAGAGTTAATCAAGTTAGCTTAACCAATTATTTTCATCTCAGGACCCTCTTACCAGCTTTTACTGAAACTTTAAACTGCATACCCACAGTCTTTATCAGCAATATAAGGACTCTAAAAAGAATGTGAAAGGAGTGCTAACGTACCTTAGCCGGTGTGTCTTTCTCTGCAAAATACATCTGCAGGTCCCAGTTGATGAACTTACTCTGGCCCAGACGAATCACCTCCACACTGAGCACACAGCAGACAGACATGAGATGATATGAAGTTTCATTTTCTCAAACCCAAACTGTGACCACATAAAGCTGTTCTGTGTTTGAGTTGATGAAAAATCCTGAGACATGTTTTCCAAACTGCCAGAACAAAGCACCATTTCATTCTCAAAGTCATGAAACATGATGCCTCTGGCCACAGCTATCACTGGCTCGGAGGCATAATAAAAACAAGATGGGTAGGAACAGATAGGCTGAATATGTGGGTGTGGTTTTACTGACCTGACATATAGTGAAATGGGCACCATGGTGTTGAGGACGATGATGTATCCCCAGAAGCTGAGGAAGCCTCTGTAGGAGGCGCCCTGGTCTTTGCCGTCATACAGATACCAGGCCTTGGAGCCAATCTCTTCGTACCAGAAGGAGTGACCGATGGCCAGACCTGCCGCCACCAGGATCAGCAGTGCAAAGATCTAAGAGGAGAGAGAACCGAAAAACAGATATACAATACAATACAACAATGGCATGATTGGCAAACAACAGTGTTATGAAGTGTTCCTGAGCGCATGTAGAACTCTCTTATCAAGGAGGCCCGTTTCATACTAAATCATCATAGTGTACGTTTACATGCACAGCTTAGTCAGATAACAGCCATAGTTCAACTATGCTACTCAATCGGACAACTGCAATTGTCCGAGTATACGGACAAAATCTAATTATTGGCTGAAGCATGTCATACTCCGGTACGATAGGTGGCGCTGTACCCATTTCAACTAGTGGTAATAGAGCCACCAGAAAGATGGCATACGAAGAACAAGACGAAGCTACATCTTTGTACATTTCGTATAATTACACAAACTAGATGCACAATGGCGCTCTTGCTCGCGGTTATTTCGGAGGAAAGACGCCGCCGCTGTTGCCACCGTCCTTCTATTTCTAGCTCAAGGCCCCGGGAAAAAAATCTCGAGCCTGTGCAGAACGCAAAATCCGATCCGATCGGATGGAACGTATATATGCACGAGTAGTGCGACTATCAATCGAATAATTTAGGTGTTTTAATCCGACTATGAGAAATCCGATCCAGTCTGATCATAGTCGGACTAACCCAGTAATTCGTTTTTCTTGAGTGTCATGTAAACACACTGACTATCACCTGTTGCAAAGAACCCGTCTACCTGTGGAATGTTCCAAACAGGTGTTTAAGCATTCAACAAGTCTTTCATTGCCACTGTGCCAACTTCTCAGAAATGTCTCGCTACGATCAAATTGCACATTCTATCCTGTCCCAGCTTCCTTAGAATCAGGGTTCAGGGTTTGTGTAGGATGAGAAGATGAAAGATGATAGACACAACACAAATGCATGTGACTCAGACTTACTGTGTAAACCATGTAGTTCATCAGCTCGTCAATTTTAGTCCTCTTGAACCTCGTCTTCCCACCATTCCTCATGATTTTGGTGTCAGCTCCTATGACATCATATAACACAATGGTGATACTACAGTTACATTTTTTGAGTTTTGCAGTGGCGTAATCTAATGAGGAGCAGTGATGGGGTACGAGGGTTCACACCTGCGAAGATGACCAGTCCGTGACACTCCTCAGTGTTCCTGACTTTGCAGCCTCGGAGCAGCATGTTGTCCAGATCCAGAGGGTAGCGCTCCCCCTGCCACAGCATCGTTCCTATGAACTTATCCAGGCGGTTGTTGGGCTCCTCACACTCGATCAGAGCTTCAGGAGAGAGAAAGGACACGGGGAGGGCTTTATCTTCGGTTGAAAAGTCAAAACAATTCCTGAAACGGGAACTTTGAAACTAACCAGCTATTTATCACCAAAGATTTAGCAATTTATATAAATGAATAATGTTAAACTTCTCTCCATTTTGCCTGCACACAGAGCCTTCTTCTTTCAGTCCCGTCTGCTACAACACACCCACATCCTTTCGGCTACAGTGGACTGTACCTCAACACTACAGCTTAACTTAAAACACTGAGTTTTTCCCCCCCCACTTGCATCATTACAGAGAAGATATAATTGTGAAACAGGGTATATTTAAAAGTCAACTGTCGGGGTGCCCAAGAAGCTCAATTGGTAGAGCAGCCCATGTACAGTGGCTGTGTACTTGCTGTAGTGGCCCAGGGTTTTATTCCAACCTGTGGCCCTTTGCTGAAAGTCATCCCCCCTCTCTGTTTCCTGTCACTCAATACCTGTCCTATCAAAATAAAGCCATGAAAAGGCCCAAAAAAGTTTACTTACTTATCACAAATATCTCAAACTAAAAAACTACCTTCTTAATTTTCAAAATACAAAATTGGCACTGCCTAAAAATGTGAAAATTTCGACTGAAAACTGGAGTATCAAAGTTAGAAAACACACCAGTGTTCTCTGGCAGATAGCATCATACAAATTGCATAACGCAAACACAAACAAACTTCATAATTCTTATCTTCGACTACTGCCATTATCAGAGTGAGGGTGTGATTGTCTTTTATTCACTGGCATAAAAACTGTCCCGTAACTACTTTTTCACACTGGTGTAGTGGAAGATAATGTCACCAAGTTCTTGAACTACCGTTATGTGTACTACTCTCCCCAATAAACTAAGTATCTTTTTATTAAATACATTTTTACAATCATTATATTTAAAATTTTTAAAGTATTTTTAAAGTAAAAAAAAAAAAAATGCTTTTGTGCTCTGTCTGAGTGATAACAAGTATTTGAGGTTTCTGGAAATAAACTTGGCTTGTAATGAGAACCAAGCTCACCATCAAACTCAGCCAGCGGACGTTCCTCCTGCAGCCGCTCATCGGTCACTCGAAGTCCCAACTTAAATTTCAAGTTAGTCTCTCTGCAGAGGAAAAAGTAACATACAAAAAGAACTGAAAAACTAAGACCAAAGGCAGAATCACAACATGTACACTTGCATGATAATCTTGGAGACTCCACCACAGAAATGAAATAAATAAAAAGAAAATGCAAGTTTCATGCCACAAAGCTCTACAAAACATGAAGACAGGAGATAGTGATCTATCAGATTAGCTGCCACTGACAGTAAAATACCTCCATTACAGACAGACTTGCAGGCCTGTCTGTTTGATTTAAAGGCGTTTTCTCACTTAATCGCAGAACACACAGGTCACATGGCTGTGCTTGGCTAAGGTTAAGTCTTGGCAAAAGCTCCATACACATTTGGTCGCCTCTTATCAATGATTAATTTGTTGACGGACCTCTTGAGAAACGACAGATCAAACAAAAAACTTATCGGAGTAAAGAGCGCTGCTCCAGCAGTCACGCTACACAACATGTATTCCATTTGTCAATAGATCAATACAGACACTACAGAACTAGAACAATGCTGGAACATGGCAGAAAGTTAAAGAGCCTTACCCGTCGAGCTCTGCTGTTTCTACATAGCACAGGCTGTTTGGGTTGGAGCTAGATAACAGCAGGATGTCAGCCTGAAGACAAGAAACAAATATTCATATCAAAAATGTGCATTTAACAGTCAAACCTGGAACAAAATCTGGGTTTATACATATTCAGAGTATAGAAACTGATAATGAAAGTCACAGCTGATCTCTTCTTGCCAAGAGATGCAGGTAGTCAATTTTAAACTCTGGTTCCTAACACAGCTTTTTAATTCATAAAAAAACTTTTTTTAATTGATTATTTGTTACATGCTGAAGGGGAAGAAGGAGAAGTGGAAGAAGACTTATTCTTAATCTCTGTCTTGTGTTGTCTCTGCATGTAGTTGATACTTAAGAGACTTTTCTCATTCTTTCAATGTACACTATTGGGTCAGTGTGAAATGGCACAAGGTCACATGCACACATTTAATCTGTCGATGTGTGTCAGTCATCCAGCCAAGTAACTGTAACACAGCCCAGCATTAAGTGTGCTCATCTCACCGGAACAAAGTCATTCTTCTTCAGACGAACCACATCTCCAACCTCGATGTTCCTCCACTTTGATGACTGAAACCTGAAGCAGACAGAGGACCCATCCTAGGTTTTATACATTTGTGTTGTCATCATTTTTTCATGATGTTCAAGAAAGTTCGATTCATCTAAACTGAGTCAGATTTAAAATCAATTTTGCTCTGACCTGCCGTCCTGCAGCACGTCACACTTCCTGTTGTTGATCTCTTTGTCCATTCTGTGACGTGCCTAAATGAAAGAAAATTTAAGACATCAGTGCAAACAAGATAACATAATACTTAATGTATAATGCTTAATGAACAGCAAACACGGCTCTATGCACCGGGGGCATGGCTTCAGCACACATGATCCCTCTCCCATGAACAACATTCAATCATTTTATCTTCATTCAAGTTAGTCAGGGGCTAAACTGGAAGTTAGCCAGCTCGGTCGGCGGAAGTCTGCAGTGCATACGCTCTATGGACCCCACAATGCAGATCCAGGTATTTTAATACCTGGGTAGTCAAGCTTGTTTGTGCAACTGAACAGCTTTGAAAGGAATGACAGCGACTTATTGTAAGTCGCTTTGGACAAAAACCGTCTGCTAAATGAAAGAACAGGAATCTGCCTCCAAAGCTGTATCGAGATTGTAATGTCATGTCCTTGCACTGCACAAGAAAACTTGTGTGTGTGCGTGTCTTACCAGGTCGTCCACCAGGTCTTTAATGGCAGTGACTCCCAGCACCACCACCAGAGGAATCAGCGTGGTGTACCAGGGCAGGGTGGAAATGTCTGGAATAATCTAAAAAAAAAAATATTACATCACTTCTTGCTCCTTGTTTTTTGTACCACTGTAAACCAGAAGACAGATTGTCATATGTTTTGATGTACCTGTAGGATGAGCAGAGCCAGGAAATAGAGGTTTGCAACTCTCTTGAACTGTTCGTACAGATTCAGGGGGATGAAGGTGAGGACGTTGTACTTGTACGTCTTGATTGCGTTTCCCTGCATGAAACACAAAGCAGCCAATGATAAGTGCAAGGTCAGTTAGCATTTGGTCCTGTGCTGTTAAAGTGCAGAGAGGCACTCCGGTGATTTCCAAGATCAGGATCACTTCATTGTTCGTTAGCAGCAATATTCGACTTGTGACTCTGAAAGAGCTTCTGAGAAAACAACCCTGATGATGTCATAGCGATGTCATCTGGGTTACCTCAGCTTGTGCTTAGAGACAACAGATGTATAACAGAAAGTCAGTTTTACAAGCTTGTTTGAAAGGCATAGGTACTCACTGGGCAAGGAGGGTCTAACCAAAAGACTATTAAGTTGCATTATGGGAAAGGAAGGATTTCATGTTTTGACTCTCCTGGACTCTGCAGCACGGAATGGAGCCTTTCCTTTAAATTACTCTCTTGTGAGTCAAATTGGTCTGCTGTCAACAAATGCCAAAAATGTTTTTCTCAGTAGATGTATTGATGAACGATGGCGCTTAGCAGTAAACTCATTAAACTACGACTAGAAACTCATTTTATAGTTCTGCAAACATGAGCGTTGAAATAAAACTCCTCTGCAGGTATCAGTCCAGTTATCATGGTGTCAGTACTAAGGCAGTGCTGTGTTTCAGTAGAGGATAACCATCTGAACTCCGTCCATTACAGCCTGGTTTCCACAAAGTGGAGAGTCTTGCCCTGCCACAGTGTCCTTGAGCAAGACACTGAAGCACTACCAACTCTGTGTCTGGTCTAAGACCTTTGATTTCACAGGGTAACCTCAACTGTGCTGTCTGTGGTTCAGTCTGCATTTCACTTGATCTCAGAGGTTGAGGTCAGGATGGTGTGCAGGCCAGTTAAGTTCATCCTCACCAAAGTGGGCAAACCATTTCTTTATGGACCTAGCTTTGTCAAAAGGGCACAAACCCTACAAAGCTGGGTCACACTATAGTCTAAAATATAATTGACAGTGTAGCATTAACATTCCCCTTCATTGCAACTAAAGGCAGCCAGCCCGAAGCAGGAAAAACAGCCCCAGTATGTGGGCATGGATTGTGGTTAGTGACAATAAGTGGTTTCCAACTTCACAGTCAGTGTTCTGGTTGACTGTGCAGGCAGTGGCTCGGTTCATGGGGACATCAATAACGCGACAGAGCTGCCTTTCATTACAGATAACCATCTGAACTCTGAACAGCTATAGCCTTGATTCTACAGGACAAACAGGGGTGGTCGACCATCCATCATCTGTTTCGCCTTCTCTCCAGCAGCTTCTTGTTAGATCAAGGACTCCAACTTACAGAGGATCACTCTTTAAGTCATCTTTAACACGTTCTGACTTCAGTCCCACTGAGACTTGCTGCGTCTAATGTGTCCATTAGACAGATACAGGTCGGCTCAGCTGGACGATCTGGTTTCAGCCTCCACAAAGACCGACGACACAAAGGCTCATAAACAAAACACTCCCCTGTTCACCAGCTGCTAAAAAAAACTGTCACACCAGCTATTCATAACATTTGACCAACCAGCTAGAGCTTTAGACTAAGAATGAATACTTTAAATTATAGTTTTTCTTTTTTAAATGTAGGATAGACTAAGTCAACGAAAGCTGAATGATAATTTTATTTTATTTTTTTTTAAATGTATAGAAATCTAAACAAGCCATCATCTAATTTAGGTATGAGCTCTCCAACAACACACCTAGTTGTCGTTCTTCCACATGCTTCCACGTCATCTTACCTTTCATCTACACTGTCGTGCAAGAAAGCAGTGTACAACAGAAGAGTGCTCTGCTGTAATAGCATAAGTAGCTCTTCTCTATTTCAAAACGTGACGTTTCAGCAGCTCAGGGAGCCCTGATGAAGTCTGAAATGACTCAGCAGAAACAGACAGATGACGTGAGGAGGAACACATACAAGGAAAACGGTCAAATAAACTCAACAGTCTTCCTTGGTGGTGTTGTAGCCTACATCACATTTTTTCCATTTCAGCTGATCAGTGGGAACATACTGCCTGATATCGATTGGTGCGCACTCAATCGGAGCACCCAAAAAAAAAAAGTCACGTGCTGTGAGTTAAGATTTTTTCATATTTTTAAGGTCAAGAAGGACCTTTCATGTTCAATTCACTGACAACACTTTGTACAGTCATTTATATTCACATAATATTCATGTTCACTGCTTTAGTTGTGTTCATAACCAACAATGCAGAGATAAAAGATTTAAGATTAAGATTTAAGATTTAAAAAAAACAAAGCAGCGTTGTGCTCCACCATTGAAACCTTTCCACAAAGTATCAGATTCAGTTTGGAGCTTGATATTCTTTCCTCCAGGAGGCCACTAGTTCAAATTTGTTTCTATGAAAATTTTACTCTGCAGGAGACACTAAATCAAAGTGAATGATGACACGCCTTGTTTTTGTTTTAAATCAAAGCTCCATGTAATAATGTAGTTGAATGTAAGACTTTTTTTAAACTCCTCTGTGTGACTGTACCCTCATAGTTTTTTAACAATTAGTGAGATGACTGTGTCTCGACCCGCAGTCCTCCAGGCCAGCGCTTCCTTGCCGTTGGCTCTCTTAAGTAGTAGTACATTTGGACAATATAAAAATAGCAACAAAGATCCAGCCCTACTGCAGGTTAATTGTTGAGAGAAAAGAGCCAAACCAATGACAGCCTTGAAGTAGGAAATCAATCCTGGATGCTGGATGAGTGTAAAAATAATCAGCACGTTGAATAGCTAATTGAAAACATGTTAAACATCCTGCTCTTTGTCCGGGGTGTGTAACCTATGCTCAGCTATGTGCTCAGGATTAGTGTCTACCAGGACCAACAAGGATGGTGGATAAAGGCACCTGGGTTGAGTCCATTAACAAGCAGGTTTGTGTAAACAGCTGAACTTACAGAGTATCTGCTCTTCTTGATACACAGGAAAACTTTTTTCTCGAACTCTGGCAGGTGGTGGTAAGGTCGGTCATTTGCCTTCACCTTCCATCCCATCTCTGAAAAATAAGATCATAAAAAGGTTTACTTAACATATAAACTAAAGAATATATGAGTAGCACTATCCACCTGGTTCTATTCTTTGTGTTAAGGTAGGCTAAACACATTCTGGACCTGGATCTCCATAGTGGGTACACAAAAATGGAACCAATATCAAGCTTTTTTACTGGACTTGGGGAAAGATGTCTTAAAACATGGGTCAACTTATTAAAATAATAATCACTTTAACACCATTATTAGTATTCCTGTAGACACACACCACTGGGTTTAACTTCTGCCGGGGGTTGCGGGGCTCCTGGTGGCTCTTCTGGTTCCTCTTCCGAGCTTGCGTCTAATTCGTCATCCGTCTCATCGTCACTATATGGCATGACCTCATCGTCAGGCCCCAGGGAACCCTGGGAGTCTGCTCGCCTCCGACTCATCTTGGCGCCTCAGGTTTTTTCTGCGAAGGAAGAACAGTTTTTGTTGCTCAATAAATGGAACGTGAAATATTTGTTGATGAAGGTTCTCAGTCTTTTAGGACCATCCAAGAATGGTTCTAAGGATGGCAATAATGATTTGTCGAGTTGCCCACTGCAAAATCTGACACAGACATTATTCCAGGGGGATGCATCCTTATAACTTTGGAGATGACTTTAGCGACCCCTTAACCTTCATCTTCGATCTTATCAAAATAAAAATTGGTAGGCTGCAGCCATGAGGAGACTACAGCAGCAGACATATTGCATCCAGCTGTTTCGGAACTAGTATTAACACTTCTGCCTTTGGTATTGGTCGGACCAGACATCATGAGGGCTGCACCTAACTGTTTTCTTTCTAGTATTCGATTAATATCACAACAAATTTATCCAAAATAACATTTTAAAACTCGTCATTTATATTTCAATATTGTATTCAATAATTTTCAATATTCAGCAATCAAATATGACAAAGTATGCACTGCAGAACATTATTCCCCAACAAAAAAATAGCCCAGTTTTAACTGGTTATATGTGTAATCCTAATATATATATTATGTTTGGCAGGGGACAAAAAAGTAACAACTAGTAGTACTAGTAGTACTAGTAGTAGTAGTACTACTAGTAGTACTACTACTAGTAGTAGTAGTAGTAGTAGTAGTAGTAGTAGTAGTAGTAGTAGTAGTACTACTAGTAGTAGTAGTAGTAGTAGTAGTAGTAATGAGCAACCAGTATGCTCAACCCTTTTGTGGCAGAGGCATGATTGCAGATCACATGGAGAGTAGAACGGGTCAGTAGCTGGGCATGTTATTTAGCATGGATAAATACTACAGAGGGAACACAACAGACATTTCTCTGTTAAAACAGCAATGACCTGCCTCATCCCGGTTGCCCTATACATCATACAGGCCAGTTCCATTGAAGCGTACAGATGCCCTCAGGATTTTGTTGTTTCAGCATTAAGCATACAGTAAACCTAGGCCCAGGACTTGAAATGCCCCCTTGGATAGCAACAGTGTGATCATGTTTTTAAGGCTAGAACAGATAAATGGACAAACTAACTCACCAACACTATAATGGTATAAACTGAACAAAAAAAATGAAAAAGGGATCAAAAAACAAATGCAGGCACAGTTTGAATAACTAAAACAATGTAGATGGACTAATGAATCCTCAGGTAACTCAGATCCTCAAAGGAAACAGAAAAGAGGCACTAATGAAAAGATATAGCAGTCAACTGATGGCTACAACAACAGTGAAAAGTGAAACTGTAAATGTACAACAACAAAATGTATCCTGAAATGTTTAACAGCAAGAAATTCATGCAGAAGCAAACTAAAAAAAACAATCAACCTTGACCTGTGTTTTTCCAATCTACAGTACTCCGTGAATAGATACAGAAATAAAAAGCTGCAGTTCAAGTTAACCATCAGGTTTGACAGGCAGGTTTCTGCCAAACCTCCTGATAATATGCTGCATGTGAGATGACGCTGCACTTATGGCTGAACGCACTGGCATTGGACCAATCACACTGTCTTTTGAGAAACAACTGACAACTGCAAGTGTGGTTCAGCTGTGACAATGAGAAGCGACTTTTCGCTTGAAAGAAAAACAATGGTTGCTTAAAGAGGTCAGGATAGCTCTTAGAGCATCAGTTATATCAGAACTGGAGAGAATATATCAAGGGAAGATGAGCCAAGAGTGCAGCTGAAGGCTTTTCTTAATGGAAAATATTTTTGCTCTCCTCGCGACTGCCTTTGAAGAGTTTAATTTACCACCTGGCTCAACTGGTGGTATCACTCTCCAGCAGTTGATCTGATTGGTTGAAGTTAGCCTGCAATAGATAGTGTTAAACAGGTGGTTCGTCCAATTACCTGCCAAGTATTTTCTAAAAGTGCTTGCCCTTTCCAAACAGCTAAAAGCAGTGTCTTTCCAGATGGTTCTGTGCAACAAACCAGCTACCAGCTCCTGGTTAGCAGGTGCCAAGTTTGGGTTGGCATTCCCCATCAGCTTAATGTTTAATGATGCGGAGGAGACCATTAGCACAGCTGATAAGCTTCATTAGTCTGGTTTCCAAGAACAAACTCACCTAGAAAATGCTCAACAGGACTAGACAGGGACTTCAGCTGGACTGGAAAGAAGGGATAGTTTATAGTACAGACAGACATTTGTATGTCTGGGGTCTATTTTAATCATACATTTCCCCCTCTGATTCAATCCATCTTCAGTGTCACTCATGCAAATATTTTATGGTTGGTTGAACATTATTTTTTATCTTCAAAATCCACCTGAAAAGAGAGGGTCATCAGACACTCCAAAGGGGATTTCATTCGTAAAGGTTTCTGTAGTTGCTGTATAATATAATACAGTTCAACAGCAACACAAACTATATCCTCCAAAATTGTGTAGACAACACAACTGTTTTATTGGACTTCATTAGTTTGAGCCATGTGGACCAAAAAACAACTGAGTGTAAGGGTTGTCAGTGTTATGATTGGGATCCTGCACTGTGAGTGGATAGTTGATGTATAGTGTACGCCATCATTTTTGTGAGCTATACAAGGATGAATTGCGATCCACTTTTATGACATGAAACTAGAATTACCACCTGCATGCCTCTGCCAACCAATCACTTCCCGTTAAACCAGTGTCTGTCCAGTCTCCTAATATAATGTAAGTAATGAGGAGTTTCAAGGAATGTAATACAAAAAGGTATTAAGTGTAGTTTCTGGTAAAATGAAAGTTAACACAATATTGACATGTAATAATTCCCAAACATGTTTTCCTTCTACATTGCCATGCAAGAAAGCAGTCTGAAATGACTCAGCAAAAAACAGACAGATGATATGAGGAAGAACAAATACAGGGAAGGACTGTTGGAGAACTTATCACATGGAAGGACAATCATTTAAAGGGATAGTTTAGGTTTTTTGAAGTGGGGTCATATAAAGTACATATCTATAGTCGGTCTGTTCCCTACCGTAATCACCGATCAGCGCAGCCTCAGTTTGGAGGAGCAGAGAGCCGCTCCAGCCCAGTTGCTCAGCTTTGTACTGCAAAGCGAATTTTAAGCACCTAAAACAAGGCTCACCTAAAAAAATCTATATCAGTTCAAGTGTATGTTATATAGAGAAAATTCACACCGCTTTACATCGCCGCCAGACCGCCCTTTCTTTTGGCACTACATTTTCTCAACCGTAGAACCTCCGTATCCCTACGCATTAGCTTAATGCATTAACAGGTGATCTGCTAGCGTCGAAATACAGTGCGAGGCCCAGTTGCGCTAGTGCATGAGTTCATTAACAAGAAACAGCCAAATACCTTGGATGTGTTCACATGTTGGAAACAAAGCGGATTCTGATAGAACACAACGTTGTAGCCATGAAAGTACACTATGTTTCATATGCTTGTTGCTGCAAAGAATACTCAAATTGTGAGAATTGGAGTCTTCACACACATCTTCAAACCAGCAGAAAATAACATCTCTAAAATCACCACAGTTTGAAGGTGGACACCCGAGATGAAAAACTCCAGTTTAGTGGCTGACTGAATGTAAAACATGGTCACAATCTGCCCCCTGTTCCCAAGTTGGTGGTGATGGCTGGTGTTGAATAATGGACAGGAAGTGTTCATGCAGAACTTTATAATGCCTTGGTGAAGTTGACTTTACATGTTGAGTTTAAAATGTCATCACTTCATCATTTAGTCATTTTCTATAGACTTATGGAGAAGAAGAAACAAAAGAAGAACATGTGACTTCTACATGTTACATCACAATACCATTTTGTCAAGTTCCTGCAGTAGAAAAGATGTCAGCCAGGCAGCTTGAACCTTTTCAGGTATCAATGTGATACAAAACAATATTTTACGTTGTTTATTTCACAAATGAATCCCAATATCACTTGTACGTAGGTCTCAACACAAAGCAGCTGTAGCCAGAGGACATGCCTGTAACTGTTCCTTAAAAAAAGCAAACCCTCCATTTCAAGACAGTGTGGCTTGATTGAATGCTCTCTGGCTGTTCACACACAAGTCTGCACATGAGGACTGGGTGAGGAGGGGGAGGAAAACAAAGACTTGTAAATACTATGAGAGGAGGGGAAGAATGACAGAAGGAGGGAAACCTGAAGTGGTGAGTAAATAAGATGACAGCCAAACTCAACTCAGTACGAATTTCAAATAGTAAGTACTACAAAGTCTCTAAACACTCATGTCTACAACGGTTTAAAAAAAAAATGAAATGAGTCCTTATATTTTTATCTTAGTTTTCACAGAACAGATTGATTTCTCAGCAATGAGACAAAAACTGATCATTATTTCCTTCTCAAATGGAACAATGTGTCCAAACTTCTAGATGACCAAAAGCTGTCTGTATAGGAGTGTTCTGTTGGTTTTCTGATACCAGTGTGTCTGTGACAGTTTGAATCAAGATGGACTAAAAGAAATACCTTGACATCAGGCATCTACATCTGAAGGTAAATGTTACCATTGTCAATACCCTGTCAAACAACGTGCCACACCAAAGGAGTACACAACCTGAACTAAAGTCTGCGTCATGCCTGCATTCATCCACAAACAGCTTTTAGAAACCTGTTATCACGGAAGGCATGCTTGCTATTTAAAAAAACTTTCCTTGATTGTGAAACAGACGAAAGACGAAATGCAATGAACCTGCATGAATAAGACTAAAAATACCACACCGTGTCATGTCTTTTTTTTTTTTTTCTTTTGCGAAATGTTAAATGTTGTGTCCTAAATCATTGAGGCGTAGTGATACAATGAACTCACAAATCTGGTTGGCTCAAGATGTCAGGACTGGCGGGTCCCTATTCTTGCAATACATGACTGCACTGCCTAAGCATCAGAACACTTATTTTGAAAAGATTTTTTTAGATGTGTTGTAAACCAAAATGTGTTATTCAAGCAGCAAACTCCTTGAAGGAATACGTTAAGTTGTATAAGTTGCGTAGATTGTGTGCATCACCTTAGCGAGTGTGTGTTTGAGAAAGACAGCCGTGTGATAGCGAGTATGACGTTAGCAGTAATGTTGTAGCTGTGAACGTGGCCTCTTGTGAAAACCGCGACTCATCAAGACCGAAGCCGAGTGTCATCTGTTAGCGGGGGTTAGCGACAACTTCCACTCAGGCTAGCTCTAGGTCCATTTTCTTTATTTTCGTTCTTCCTTTCATAAAGCCGAATATTCCCGAGTTTAACTTAATGAGGATCTATAGGATACAAAGTAAAAGCCCAGGGGATATAGAGTAATTGCAGGGGAGTTGGGTGGGGGTTTGCATGACTGGAGGGGGGAAACCTGATGGATGTGGGAACAACATACAAACAAGAGTGCTCTTATGTTGGCTTGCTATCAAGTTTCGGTTTTGCAAGAGTTATTCAGACAGCATACCAACACAAAATGGAGAAAAGAAAAATTGATCTTTATCCGAGAGTTGTAAGAACGCTGGATCAGGAAGTGTTTTTTCCCCCCCTTTTCTGTATTCTCAATTTCTTTCATCCAAAATAAAATCCAGAATCCAAAAACATATCAACTTTAATCTAAACTTCGGCATTTCGGTCACTACTTTCTCTGCTAAATTGGATGATTGTGTTTCAAAGTCAATAGTTAAAACAATGACAGATGGTCGCTGTCACTGTCAACAATGAAGAAAGAACAGTAAATACAAGCCCTGTGCGAACAACACAGAAGTTTCAGAGGGAAGACCTGTTTAAGAAGTGAAAAAAACAAGTGGTTACTGTGTAGGATAAGTGTTTAGTTGTGTAAGTTATTAGTTTGACAAGAAATGTCTGCACCACAGCCTGAGACATCTACCAAGCCTGACAACAGGCTCATTAGAAAAGACAAATTCAAACATTTCCGGCTTGAGAGCACAACACTTGCTGCCGCGCCCGCCTCACAAAACAACGACCAATCGGGGGATCGGTAGTGAGGATGGCACATCTCAGAAAACCAGTTTTGGTGTGCGGCCCAGGGCGTCACTGTGGCAACAACAAAAGAGCAGCGAGGGCGGAGGGGGGAGGGGGGAGGGATTCCCAGACTGGGTCAGAGGAGAACATACCTGGGTGACGACGGTGAAACCTGAGAGGAGGGAGGAGGTTCAGCTCTAACAGAGAGGTGAGGAGGAGGCTTTAGACAAACAAAACACAACGTAAAGAGAGACCGTTTCTGTGCTTGTGACCACAGTACTAAAAAAACACTGCAGACATTTCTGTTTACTCTTCTATGTCCTCTGTTAATGTTTCCAGCTTTATCCTGGATAAAAAGAAGTCTATAAAAAAATGTAAAAAAAATCATATAGACTTTGTATTTCATCTTTTCTGGGATCAAGGGAGGCCACGATCCTTGCACATGCACACTAACTAATGATATTGCGGTTTGCATAACCTAACTAATTTGATTACCCTATATTGTCAATCCCATTGAGTGGGATGTAGCTTTGTTGACATCTCATTAGATATGACCAGCGTTGAGGGTTAGGCCGACATGGTTCTGGGTATAACACAGTCTCAGACTGCAGCTATTGATTTTTTTTTTATCATTCAAATGATGTAACAACTCATTTAACCAAAATATCAAAAACCTTTCCCCTAATCTTTCAATATTTAATCCAACCATCTAATTTCCACGTCACTGTTGTGTTATATATTTATAAAAATATACCATGTGTCAGATGTCTAATCAGAAACATAATGGCCCTCAAATTCAAAAGATTGATGGGACACATTTAATTAAAATTGAATGACATAGAAGCTCTTTCAATTACTTCATTTAAACTTAAAATGGTTAAGACGTAGATCTAGTGCAACACTGGAGAAATACGCATTAAAAAACGATCACTGTAAATGTTTTTGTGCCTCCGCAGGGAAAACAATGGAAACAGACCACAACAACTGCCTGTAATGTTAGTTTGAGCCATTTTCTCACTCATACATGATCGTTAAAATAAACAGAAAATATAAAGAGCCAAGTTACAATGTTAAAATAACACAGGTAATCACTAGTAATATGATGGGGAACCTGTTTATATAATTTTATTAATAAGGGTGACACGATTCTTCAAATCCTCAATTCGATTACATTTTCGATTCTAAGATCACAGTTCGATTCGATTCTCTATTTTTACATTTATTTTTTTTAAAGCACAGGTTGCTATGCCATTTTTAGACTAGACTTTTATGCAATATAATATCTGACCTTTGTTCGCAATGTACTACACACTACATTGTCAAATTTAAAACGTTCATTAAAGACATAATGTAACAATAACTTATATCTTCAGTCAATTGGAAACTTAAACAAAATAACCTGCCATCTAGTTTCTGCAGATCTTGCAAACTGTGGCTTTTTTTGTCGACAACGCAAACGTTGTCAACATAACTCACTGCAAATTCAAAATACATCCACAACGACGACTTCAGGGAAAGAGGAGGGGGTTAAAGTTCTGTCTATGGGTCTCCTGCATCTGCAGTTGCCATTGTTGTAAGAGTGGCGTAGCCTCTTTCAGGAATAGGGCGCTGCGTGAGGTGTGAGTGGGCGAGCGAGAGTGAGGGAGCGTGTGTACGTGGGGATACTAGTGAATGAATGGGAGAGGAAGGAGAAGCGAAAGGAGTAGCAGCAGTAAAGATATGATCATTTTCTGTTTTCCGTTTATTTGTGTGTCTGGTTATGCAGTGTGGATCCTGCACAGGAACGCCACACACCACTGTCAAGACTGAAAACCATTTATAGAGAGGTGACGCATTAAGGAATATGCTTTTAACATTTACCTATCACAGTTGAAATGATGTTTGGAGAAACCGTCTTTTTTTCCAACGCTTGTCGTAAGTTCTTGAACAAAAAAAAAAAAGGTATCACAATCACACAAGCCAACACATGCCAAAAATCCCACAGTACCCAGAGGCATTTTTTCCAGGACATAGTAGAAGATTTTGGCATGGATAACTGGGAAAATCTGTACTTGGAATGACAAAACTTCCTCTTCAGTGTGTTTTTTCAACCACTCTCTACAGGTACTATGCACTAAATTTGGCTAAGATCAGATGATATTTGCAGGAGGGAAAATGTATTAATGGAATTAAAATGTCAAAAAATAAAGGGCATAGCCTATATGGACTGATTTCTATGTCTATGTCTGTATATAACCAGTTGATCCAGAACAAAAAGGTTGTTGCTTCTATAAAAAGCCTTTACAGTGGCTTGTTTCGAGCCAAATTTCACTGGATTCTGTGAGACTGTTTTTGACATCTCCTGCTGAAACTGAGCAATGGAAAAGAAAAGAAAACTTCCTGGGCAATTGTCACACAATTGACAATTGACAATTAGCCTTTCTGAGGTGATGGTGAAAGTGAAAGATATTTTTACTCATTCAGTTCGGAATCAGTTCATGGTGTTACAGAGGTCTGGGCCACAGCAGGGAGTGTTTATGTCGATTACCGAGCGTCCTGGCTTGAACTGATGCTATCAGTCAGATTGAGGCAGAGTCGGGTTTCTGCAGCACCTGAGTGGAATCTTTTTGGGCTGTCTCTGTAACAAACAGGTGGAAGACAAAAAGAAACAACTGCTTCCTGTTCTCCGCTGGACTGCCAAGTAATACAGTGACTGTGCATGTAGAGCAGCACAAACCACAAACTATCCACCACTCTCTGCACATACCTACATCACCTTCTACTTCCCTCCGAGAAGCTCACTTGACTGATCATCTCCAACATATAAATGTAAAAGTATACGTTTACAGTGTGTGTGTGCGTGTGTGTTGACTGTTAATGGAGCCTAATGAGGGTTAATCAGTTGAGTGTAAATTGAGATTCTTCAGTCTTTTACTCACAGCTGGAGTCCAGACAGTGAATCCCTGAGCAGACAGCCAGTCCACAGAGATACCAGCAGCTATTGTAACATGTGAGCCCCCCCACACTGCCAGACCCTCTGAGCATGGCACTAATACTGCCAGAGACAAAGTTCAACTCCTCTTTGGGTGATGAGGATGTTCTCAGGATTTTTCTATGTCTTTGTTTATGGCTTTTCATGTGAGTATAAAGCCACGTTTGTTAGGTTTTACCTCAGCAGAAATCATAATATATGATCTTTTACAAAGAAAAATCATGCAGTCCTCCTCCAACACACACACACACACAAACACACACACACCATCCCCTATGAAGTCAAATCGTATTTGACTCCTAATTTGCCTATGTTGTATATCAAGTAGGTCTGAGTGGCGACTGAAACAGGTTTGTCAGAGGTGGTTGTGTCTGGTTTGAACACAAGTGCTACTGGTGTTGTTATTGATCTATATGTAGATGACTGGGTGTCTTTTTCTATCCATTTTTTACAAATTCTATAATTCCTTCATTTCCCCTGAAACCACACGAAACAACTTAATCTGGACAGAAATTCTTTGGTCCGTCAAATTATTTGAAAGATGAAATCCAAACCTCTGACATGGAGCTTAAAGCGAAACTCTCACCAAAAAGCAACCGAGGCTTTATTTGGGATTGAATACGAGTCAAACCTACGTGTAAAAGCATAATTGCGACGAAAGAGGCACTTTTAAGATTTACCGTAGTCTCAGTTTTGGGCACGTTCATTTTGAACGGGAGTGCTCGGGGCATGATACGCTAGCATCAAAATCGCTATTTTTAGAACACTAGGAAGGCTCGACACAACATGAAACTTTGCTCGTAGTATCACCAGAGTCTCTACTCATGAACACGAGCATTGAGAACATTGTTTGTGTACACAGAGTTTATGAAAAAGAAGGTTTTTGAACTACTCACGTTAGCTGCTGCATCTCCTGCGCGTCGAGCCTTCTTACTGTTCTAAAAATAGCGATTTTGATGCTAGCGTGTCATGCCCCTAACTCTCCCGTTCAAAATGAACGTGTCCAAAACCGAGACTACGGTAAATCTTAAAAGTGCCCCTTTCGTCGTAATTATGCTTTTACACGAAGGTTTGACTCGTATTCAATCCCAAATAAAACCTTGGTTGCTTTTTGGCGAGAGTTTCGCTTTAAGTCATGTAGCTATACACAGCATAGTCAACAAAACAGTCACAAAATGATGACACTTTATCTATGTAGATTCAAAGTCACCATAAAGTTAAAATGGATGTTCAAGTGTTTTTATCACACATACAAATTGCATAAAAGTCATTTTGTAGGCTTTCTTAATGGTATTTTAGAGTTTGTCATTTGTCTGGATAATGATAGAGAATTACAAAATCTGTGTCCATTAATGGTTTCTTAATATCTATGATGCTGGGGACCAGGCTGCAACTGTTTATTCACTGATTTTGGTGAAAATGGATCATATTTTATGGATAAATACTTTCTAGATTTCCCTCTGCTGTCCTCCAGGCTGCTCTGCCTCAGCTGGGACAGATAGCTTTACTTGGTGTTGCTATTACTAAACAGTAGTAGTTAGCCGCCGACTCGACGTAGGCCAGTCACGGAACCAAGATGATTTATGGAATGGAAGGACAGATACTGGTCGCTAAACCAACATGGTTCTGTTCTCCCTGTCATGGAACCATCCTCTGTCTTCTCAGAGCTAACATTTCAAGGACATCTTACCTCACTAGGATACATCTTAGGAAACATTCAAAAGCAGGCTACAGTTGTAACAACACGGTCAGGACATAAATCACTATGTGAAACAACACAAACCAACACGCCAGCAGACACAACAAAAAGCTACAGCCCAGCACACAGCCAGTACCTGAACCTAACGTGACGTCTGTATGGAAAACATTCAGATTTCAAACAGCTGCCATGAAGCCTTCGACCTCAGCGTAACCTTCAATCCATTTGCCTCTCAAGTCACAATTCAAATTCTCAGTCCCTTGTTTTAGGGTCAACCATTTCCATAAGGAGACAAACATTTCCCTAATCAAAAGGACTCAAACTTGCTTCGTCTGCAGAAGAAGAGCTTCACTGCGTGTTTATGGAAAAACATCCATGGCTGGTTGGACACGCGCCTCCAGGAGCGCCCACTGTGTTCACACACAACACCAGCAACGACCGAGTGCATGTGGGTGTGTTTCACAACCAACCTGAATACTCACAAGCTTTTTTTTTCCTTCACTCTTGTATGTGTTGAATAGGTCAAGCGATACTGCACCTTAAATTAATATTATGGCAGATATAGACAACTGATTAGACAAGTGGTGAAAAGTCCTCACAGCAGGCAAAAGACTGAAACTTCTCAAACCACTTCTACAGCGACCCACTTCTCCAAACACTCATACTGTCGCTAAAATAATTATATAATGTGATTATTTGTCTTTAAGGATAAAAAAAGCTTTACATCAACAACATATATTATAATAAAATTATATAAAATATTATATAATGATAAATAATAATAATAATAAAATTAATAATAATAATAATAATAATAATAATAATAATAATAATAATAATAGTTATTATTATTATTATCATTATCATTATTATAAATAATAATAATAATAATCTGCTCTAGCTGCTCGACATGAAAATCTTAATCAGAAGGGACATGGTGGAAATATGTATTTTGAATTTAATTTGTGTTGATAATGTGTGCATTGATGATCAAAAAGCAATCGCACCACAGAAACCTATTCAAATGTAACGCTTGTATCCGATGGCTGTGGTTCCCACCCTTTCTTGGCTTGTGTCCCCTCTAACCAAAGCTATGCTCTTGCAAACCAGATGTGACCAAGTTACTGTATCCAGTAAACACAATAAAAAATGTATAGAAGAAGAGAAACACCCCCCCAAAAAAAACCTGCCATATAATACCAAAATAAAATATATATGGTAGCCGAACTAATACTGGAGTTTTGGACCAAAGCCCGTACCAATATTAGAGAGTGAAGAAAGTTTCCTTCACGGCGCTTTCCAAGCCTCCGTACAAACATCCATTCATAGCACGGATGTTCTAAGGGGAAACTGAGGGAGGTCTTCTTAAATGTCAGTAAGTTTTATATTAGCATAACTCAGTCTTGTATATAACAGATCCTTGTGTTTTCCTCAGCCATCAATGCAATGGAAAGACTCAGACAGTGGTGAGACGTACAGGGGATGGGATGCGATTGAGAAATGGGGGAATAGGAGAGGGAGAAAAAGCATCAGGCCCAGGTTGCGACATTTGTGTATATAAATGCAATATTTTCATTCCTTTATGTACACTCATTAACATGTGCATTTAGCTTATCAAGTTAAAACTAATGAAGTGTACTACAGCGGTCTTACAGTGAACCGGTGAGAATATTGGGTTCTTGTTGTAACTGTTTCAGAGAGGTGCTGATCGGACCTCATGATAACCATATGGAGGGTGCAGCCGGGTTTGTGCCGCCGCTGGTAACAGGAGTGTTTCTGATATCCAGTCTACTGTAGCTGATCTAAATACACTACTGTATGGACAAAAAACAACAACGAATTCATTTTCAAAAGACTTTTCTCAATCCAAACATAAAGCCAATGAAGCACCCAGTTTGTCTGATGATTTTATCACCTGTGATGTCTCTACTATTCTACTGTAGGCTACATGACTTAAGACAAAACCACTGTTTTCAGTGTCTCTAACCCTCAACTGTGACTATAGAGAGCTTTTTGTTGATGTGGCAGAGTCAGAAGAGTTTCTGGCGTTTTAAGGACTCTGACAGGATTAAATTGGAATGCCTGGAAATCTTCAGGACATCAGGACTTTTTTTTCTTAACTACAGGGAACAGTCCAAAAGTTCTAAACAGAGGCAGAGCCCGGACACTGAGGAGGGTTTAAGAACCAGAACCACAACACAACTTATAAAGTGAACGTTTTGAGCTCATAACAGCGGAGTCTGTTCAGAGAGGAGAGCCGAGCCGAGTCGAGCCGCCCAGGTGGAGCACTCATCTGCTCGGTGTAGTATTACAAACACTGTGAAGCCTCATAACAAAGTAAAACACACGGATCACACACACACACACACACACACACACACACACACACACACACACACACGTACATTTCTGTATTATGTTAAACTTACCCCGTGTCCTCTGCAGAGTGATATCAAAAAGATGAACCCTGGTCTCAGTCGGTGTCCGGGCGCTTTTGTCACCGCACCATGTTGCCTCTTCTTCCTGCTTGTAGAGAGCTCCCCGCCCTTTCTTCCCCCCGCAGCCTCACCTGCTCTATCCCGCACAAACCTGCCGGACCGGTCCGACACGTCAAACACTTCAAACAACAACAACAAAAAAGAGAGAGAGAGAGAGAGAGAGAGAGAGAGAGAGCTCTTAAAAACAACGCATGGCATCCAGGGCGGCTGCCTGCGGAAGTGGGCGCGTAGACGCTGTGGTGACGTGACGCGCAGGTAAAGGTGTGTAATTGGATCGTTAATTAGAGCAGGTGGTCGTTTTATTTCAGTGTTTGTAGCTTTTTAATCAGTTTTGGAGAGCCTTTTGGTTCGTCACGAAAGTGAATTATAAGTCATGTAAATATAACTAATTATTTTCTTTTTTTAAGGTGTCAACTTTTAAGGAGAATTATTTACAATGTGGAATCAGTTTAAGGAGGTAAAGCAAGAACATTTAAGCTCCTGAAAAATCCTGTAGATTTGTTGCTTACTTTATCAAACAACATTAGATAGCATTAGATACTCTGAAATACTTCATGAATAAAAAAAAATATAGAACTTTGTGCTTTGAAAGTCACAATACAGATTATTGAAGCTATAATCTGTAACTATGTTTTGGGTATATTTGCTAAAATTGTCATTATGATCTGTCAGTAGAATAAGATACAGGTCAGCTGTGTAAAAATCTACTGTCTGTGGCTCCACCCAGTGGTTGTAATTTGACTTGCAAGAATCGCTGCCAGCTAAATACAACCAATCAGAGCCAAGGTGAGTGTCTGAGAAGCTTCAATCACTCTCGTGCATAGGCTGCTGGCAGCCCCCCTCCCTCCTCTACTCGGCAGTGGCCCTCCCCCACGCACAGGCAGTAGTAGCCCTTTTTACACTAGTGATGGGAACGGCAGTTCTTTTTATTGTACTGAATCTCTAGAATCTGTTCATTCAAAAGATTCGTTCACCGAATCGTTCAGTGCTCTCCAACTCCCTGAACTGATAAACAGCCAAACGATCCGTCATTCAGTTCATGATTCAGCCCTGAGGTTCACGTTCACTTACTGAGGGACGGTGCGTTCACGGACTATAGTACACAATCATTCGCGGGAGACGCAGCGCTGCTTTGAGTGGTATACATGCACTAAAATTATTACACGGTGAAAGTGTCCTCTGTGCACAGTAAAATCACTTAACATGATGCTACACGGATGTTAGCAACACAGCGCTAATTTTAGCAGTACGGTTACTGAACATGAATCAACTCCTCTGCCCTGAGTGAGTGAGTGACACAGCGCCACTTTCAGCACAGTACGTGATTCACGTGAATGAACTGAGCGACGCGAATCACGTTCGCGAACGTGAGTGACGACGCGAACGTGATTTGCGTCCTCAGCAGGTCGTTCAATGAACTCATGATTCGTGTCGCTGAGAATCACGTTCGCGGACGTGAGTGACTTTTACTGTGCAGTAAAATCACTTAACATGATGCTACACGGATGTTAGCAACACAGCGCTAATTTTAGCAGTACGGTTACTGAACGTGAAACAACTGCTCTGCCCTGAGTGAGTGAGTGAGTGAGTGACACAGCGCCACTTTCAGCACAGTACGTGAACGAGAATCACGTCCTCAGCGATAGTTTTCTGTGTGCAGTAGGTTCACGAATCCTGAACGAATCACAGCGCAAACGTGAATCACGTCCTCATAGTTCTCTGAGTGAGTCGCGGCAGTTCCACTCCCCGCCGCATGCTCGCGGCTGAGCTCAACTGAACTGAGAAAGGAACAAATCAGTTCATGAAGTGATTCCGTTCAGTTCGTTCACTCAAAAGATTTGTTCGTTCGAACGACACGTTCGCGACCGACACAACACTATTTTACTCAGCGTCTCTGCTTTATCTCCGGAGCGGTCATTCGCCAATTCTCCGCCGGTGGTGATTCACATATGATTCACACATGGGAACAGCAGTTCTTTTTACTGTACTGAGTGTCCTCTGTGCACAGTAAAAACACTTAACATGATGCTACACAGATGTTAGCAACACAGCGCTAATTTTAGCAGTACGGTTACTGAACGTGAATCAACTCCTCTGCCCTGAGTGAGTGACACAGCGCCACTTTCAGCACATTAAGTGAACAAGAATCACGTCCTCAGCGACAGTTCTCTGTGTGCAGTATGTTTGCGAATCATGAATGAATCACAGCACGATGTGAATCATGAGTGAGTGACAGCGCGAACGTGATTCACGTCCTCAGCAGGTCGTTCAATGAACAAACTGAGCGACGCAAATCACGTTCGCGAACGTGAGTGACTTTTACTGTGCAGTAAAATCACTTATGATGCTACACGGATGTTAGCAACACAGTGCTAATTTTAGCAGTACGGTTACTGAACGTGAATCAACTCCTCTGCCCTGAGTGAGTGACACAGCGCCACTTTCAGCACAGTACGTGAACGAGAATCACGTCCTCAGCGACAGTTGTCTGTGTGCAGTAGGTTCGCAAATCATGAACGAATCACAGCAGTTCCACTCCCGGCCGGCACGCTCGCGGCTGAGCTCAACTGAACTGAGAAAGGAACGAATCAATTCATGAAGTGATTCTGTGCGGTTCGTTCACTCAAAAGAATTGTTTGTTCGAACGACACGATCGCGACCGACACAACACTAGATTCACACAGAGCGAAGCCTCTCCGTCGTACCGCCGTGCAGTGACGGACTGGGAACAAAAAACGGCCCTGGCATTTTCACCCTACAGCGGCCCACGGAGGTTCTTCACGTGCGCAAATTTTGACGCACGTAACAGGCACTTCGGATAGCCCCAGTGATAGTAAACGTAAATTCCCAGGCTATTAACAATTACACAACGATACGTAAAACACATTCATAAATCATCAGAGCCAGCTGCTCCATAATAAAAACGTGTCTTACCGTCACGCAGTCATCCATATCTATCTATATGCTCTCTGAGATTTCTCTCTTTTTCTCCGCTCTTCCCTTGTGTCGCTTGATGCCTCGATTCATTTTTTTGCTAGCTTAAACTCAGTCAACTTCCAATCTCCAACTTCCAACAACCACACTCAGACGGTCTACTCGATTCAGTCTTGAAATTCCCAGAAGGCATTGCTTCATTTGAACTTTTGCAAACAGCTATTCAAATAAAAAAATGCAGGTAAATTTGTTTTATTTCAAACCATGCACGTTTTTGAATATCTGAATAAGACATTTCGCTACAAAAGAATGCAGAGTGATATAAAAGTTTGCGACTGTAGAAGGTAACCATGACTGTGATATAGACACGCGTATGTGGCCTATAAATACAGCTTAGCTTAGACAGTTCTGTAGTGAAAAGAATTAGGAGAAATTTGGATTGTTGTTGGCATAGGAACCTTATTGATTCTTGAAACGGCTGGTAAAAATGAGCTTGGGGTCTCTCTGTGATTGGTCAGTCGGCTCGCGAGCGGCCGCATCACCAGGCGGCCGCAGTGGCATTTGCCCACATTGTCCAATGGCCAGTCCGTCCCTGGTTGCCACCTATCGAGCTGGACATGGAACAACAGTCGATTATAAGCAAGAGAAAAAAAAACTGTGACGGTTACGCAGCGGCTGGCGGCTGTCCTGCTGCACCGGCGGTTCTGGTATTCTCCAGAACGTCCAGATGGCCAGTCCGCCCCTGCCAGCGTGTAATTCACACAGAAAGCCGGCGCTGCGGCTCCCAAAGAGGCATGACGGTACAAGTTGTGGTGATGACGTCGGTGTTTCCCAGGTGTTCCCCTGTAAATCTAAACCTGCGGACAGTTTATAATCATATGGATGCTGTTATGATGTGAAGTGATTGAGATCCTAACCCACCAAACATCCTGGAAAGTGACGAAGTTACGTTTTTCGTGTTACATAATCACCATCAATGAACAGGGCGCTGTCTGACTTCCTCACCTGCAGGGACAGAGGCCGTTTTCTGGGGGAAAGTTCCCTGAAGTCTCGGTCGGGAGGGCTGACCATCACGGCGATTTATTTTCATCAAACACTCAATGAGTTAAAGTTTTTTGCCAGTGACAGATGCTGTTTTTCGGGCAGAAATGTGACGAAGAGTCACAGATCAGCGCCGGAGCGACATTTCCGGCCTCTTCGCATCTGAAACTTTCACACAGAGGAGGGTGCGAAGAATTGGCGCAGGATCCTCGCCTGCAAACGGCTGTGTAAATGGGGCTAGTGCCTGCTCTTACCTGGTCAGCTACTTCAAGCCCAAACTGTAAACGATGACGGAGAACAGACAGCAACAACAGAGCCGAAAAATGCCCCACCATTGCCCACGTCAAAGAGAAGAAATAAGAAGACTTAAAAGAAAAGCAATGTGAAAAACAAAGAATTGGGCCGAGCCAGAGAGAAAACAAGGATAAATATTGGAACGTCATTTCAGAGGTGGATAAGTTAGAGCTGTGGGATTTTTAAGGACTCAAGAGGGACGCAGAGTTAGCTGCTTTTCTGCTGGATAAGGAAGGACCCGTGCTTGATGTATGTTTACTTCTATATTTTAGCCACAAGGCCAATTTGGCTGCGGTTAGAGTAATACTCACAATAGCGCATGTAGCCGTACAATGTTGCAGTCGAGCTACGTAGCTTGTTAGCTTGTATGCTAACTCTGGTGTTTAGCTTTGTGTTGATGGCTACTGGTTAGTAAAAGTGTCCAGTGACCAGGCAGTTATAATAATGTTAGTTTGTGTTCAGGACGCTCTGAGGTGGTTGAATTGGTTTAAAGAAAAAACGTTACTCATGTTTCAGAGAAAAAAAGTAATGATTAGCTGGTAACTTCGTCTCCAGCGATGTGAGGAATAGTGTTTGTTACTCAGGATATCTACAGTGATCTGCATTAGGCACTCGTGATTGGAATTTAGTTGTATTGGTCAGAAATAGACCAAACAGGTCTTATGTTGTTGTTATTTTGAATACGCCATCTTGGTTATCTGGCGTCCTCTGTTACCGTGGTTACAAGCCTGCTCATGCACAGAAGGCTCCTCCTCTGTGGGGAGGGGCTTTGAAGGTAGGCTGCAGCAGTAGAGAGGAAGAAGGAGGGACCTGGGAGCTGTATTCAAATATTATGGCTACATTCTAAGTCCACTTTTTTCTCAACACTCCAGACTGCAGCTTTTAAAGGGGAAAGATATGCTATCACTGTATTGTAGGTGTTTGATTGTAATAATTCAGGAAAAGTCTGTAAAAAAAACAGTATTTCACTGCAAAACGTGTATTGTAAATTTATTGAAATGTATTGGTTTTGTACTTTATTAGAATTAGGTTCTTGTGTTTTTTGTTTGGCAGCTGCTGCTGTCAGTCATTTGACCATTTTTTACGTTTTGTCTTTTCACAGTGTACCACTTGACCTGCATGTGTTACATAAGTGACACATAGGGTTATGGTACAATAGTATAATATAGTTTTATATTACCTTAGATGACATGAAAATACTGAAACCTTTTCATTTTTAAAACCCACAGTTCATCAAACCACTACCACCTGGCCATGCACATGTTTGGACTCCTCACGACTGTAAGTACTTTGGAAGACATGGATGACATGGTTCAAAGTGCTGCAGTTGTGTTTTCAAGTCCATCCAGTGGGGCCAACCTTGAAAATCATTTCAACAAGCTGCAGCCATGGCTGAGAAAAACAGAACTCAGTTGGATGAGACAGCCAAGTCCCAACTAAGTACTGATGACTTAACAGTGAATGCCATTTATGGTAAAGTCAGAACATTTATATTGTCATTCACACACATTTATAGAATATAACATTCAAGTCAAGGCTGTATAGTCACAGCAACATAAATTGTCTGAGGCAGCAAAAAGTCCTCACACCTCACTTGAAGGTAGAAGTTCCTCAGCCGTGTAGTAAATGTAGAAATCACTGCTGGCTGGTCAACCACAATACCAATATGCAGCAAACTCTCTGCTTTGTTTGAAATTAAATAACTACTATCATAAATCACATAGTGACTACCTGAAAATGAGGAGAGCAAGCCTCGGCTGGTCGACATTAAATGGAAAAGAGGAGTTTTGACCCATCCAGTTTGGCAGAATGGCAGTAGCTGTGGGGTCATTGTCACAATGGTAAGTGCTTTCAGTAATTAAAGAGCTAAATACGTCACGTTATTATCAGTCGTGTGAGCTCACAGTGGTGTTTTATAATTAAAGTCCATGTCCTTGTTTAACTACCTATGCCATTACTGTATCTTTTGCAGTCTATATGCAACAACGAACAATTGAATTACATTAATTTTGGTTAATGTAGTTATACATTACAGCCACATATGATGTTTTGAATATTTGTCATGGTCTAGATGGCAAAGTAAGTGATGAAGGCCTTCCCAGCTGTTCTAGTAATAACATTCTCCAGAAAGGAAATGGCAGATGAAAGAAGAACAATGGCCCTGTAGATACTGGAAGCATCAGGTTTGTAAGGAAAGTGTTTGTCTTTGTTTTGGAGGAATATTAACCTAAATGCAGCTTAATCAGGACAATGATGAAGCTGCAATGTCTGGAACATTTAATTCACATGTAAGTTAAGAAATCTTCTCAAAGGCTATTTTCAGTTGAGGATGGATGGATAGATGGAGGGATTCATGGAAGAATAATTCCCAAAGTTTACACACAGGGGTCTGTTAATGAATGTTAAATAGTTTGTCTCAGCACAGAGACTTGCTGGCATTCTTTAACAATTTCACACTTTCTGTCTGCCCCATACCCTCCTGCTGAGCCTGGAGCAGCTGTCTGACACACCTTTTCCTTGTTCATACAGTCGCATTAATTTGATTCAATGTGTGTTTTTTATATATGAAAGCACATACCAGATCACTTCATTTGCGGAAGTTAATTTTTTTTGCAAACTTCAAATCCTGGTTAGATATTACTTTCTTTCACAAGGACTGTCATAAATGTAAGCACACAGACAGCAATGTCATGGTGACTTCATCCTCATTCAGTATGAAATGGATAAATCATCCTTTTTTCTAACACTGAGAGTGTGTGGTCATGAAGGCAGCTGTCAGACTGTCAGTCTGTCCTTGTACTTTTACTTTACAGTACAGAAGTAATCATTGTTTAATTTATACAAGACACTGGTCAGTGAGCAATCATTGTCTTACTGTCATTGATTGCACTGACTGAACATTCCTATCGTAGTCATATCATGTTGGAGATGATGTGAATATTTGTGTCTGATGATGATTGTGGTGCAGCTGGTTAAAAATGCAGCTTAAAAGTACATACGTTGAAATGTAGAATGCTGTCGAGCACATTTAAAAAATGAGATAGATGACGGTGGGTTTGAACCTCATAATAGCAAAATCATTTTTACCGTGTCACACTCTGACTGTGCAAGTAAGTATAAGTAAACTATGCATCCCACTTGATGCTGTTGCACTTGGGTTATGGGCTATGACTTGAAAACTTGTAGTCTTAGTCTGGATATTTAGTTTTTACTGATTCTTTTTTATATTTATACGTATTTTTATGTTTTTTTTAGTAACATATTTATTTATATTTTAACTTAGCACTGGGACCTGAGTACTGTGTTGCATTTCTTTTTTTCCCCATGTTTCTTGGCAAAGAAGAAATGACAATAAAATGAGTGAATCTGAGCTGATAGATGTGTGAAAAATTAAAGGATTCCAGCAAGAGATTCAAGAAATTGATGTCAGGTAAATGATGAATAAGTGTAGTAGTCTAAATACAATTTGAAAATGTTGACACTTGACTCTCCACGCTGGCTCTTGAAGATAAATGTCATGGTCTGCAAATTTGTATTTTTTTGTCTTTTATTTCCTTGTTGCCAAGGTGAATCATAATATCAGAGCTACATAGCTGATGGCTTTCATGCACACATTTATCTCAGAGTGAAAATACTCAGAGTTGATTGAACTAATTCTGTTCAAATGTTCTGAAACAGACAAGTCAATGTTTCTGATCTCGGGCTCAGGCAACTCAGGGTTGGCATTAGGCTCAGAGTTTGTTAAGCCTGTTTTCTTAAGGCAAAGGCAAATAGGTGATTAGGTGGTGGAGAAAGGCGGAGGTAAAGCCGAGAGGAGCATTAGAGTGGGATGAGGGATGGAATGCTGGTTGTATACATTCTGCACCAACATACACCGTGCAACCACTCAGAAAGCAAATGTGTGAAGGTGAATTTTACACAAAATTGCTGCTGTTGATATGATACATTTATTTATATTTCTCCTTACATTTTAGTGTTTGATTCGGCGAATAACTGCAATTTCTTCTGAAACAAAGCCTCCTGGACCTTGGCCTCCACTAACAAATTGGCTGAGTTTTTTTTTTTCCTTTTTTCAGGGTTGGTGTGTGGCAGGAATAATGTCTTGATTTTATTTTATTTTCATTGCCTTTAATCTTTGAGGGAATAGCATTTGTAATCACCTATGCTGCTGCTTTACTGTTTGGCTACACTGCTGACTCGCAGAAAGAAGTATGATGCCATTCCACCAACAAGCACATGGGTTGCATAGCATGTCAAATGTGCAACCTATCAAGCTGCCTGTATCTGGGGCCAGGCAACTGCATGTCAAATGTAAATGGAGAGTCCTGCCAACTGGAGTTGGAGGAAAGAGGGTAATAATTGACAAGAAGTGTGGACGACACTCCAACCAATTGCTGAGAGCTGTCAACAATTGACTAAATGTGGGTGCAAGACTGAATGTCTTGGAAGATGCAAATGCTACCGCTTTAGTCTTGAGTGTACTCACTTGTGTGCCTGCAAATGTAATGATTAAGTGAATTTCTAATCAGGGGTGGATTACCAAATGGGCCAACCGGGCCCAATCCAAATATATTTGTCTTTTGCATGCTGTATATAGTTGAAGTGCAGAACGGACATTTCCGTAATCCATCCTTGTTTGTAATACATTCTGATATGGCTGGCTACAGTGCCCTTACCTACCATGCATTTGTCAAAGTGCCCATGAAGACCTAGGTTCAATTCATACCAGCGATCATTTCCCAATCCAGTCCTGTCTCACTTTCCCACCCATTTTCTGTCAAACCTCACTGTTCTATTGAAATAAAAAAAATCTACAAGTATCAGTTCAAACCAGGGATCATTTCCCATTCATTTTCAGTGTTCTAATATAAAATGTATCAAATGTAACAAAACAAACAAACAAAAAAAAACAAAACAATGTAAAGAAAATCATGCGCTTACTTAGCCGAACTAACAGAATTAGTACAAAAAGGCATTATTTTTGCCTTTCATTGTCGTCCATCTTCACAATTTAACACATTTTTGGACTTTTATCGCAGAGTTGGAAAGCTCAGAATCTTTCACCTATATTTTGATACCAAGATCATCAAAATGTGATTATCCAATCTCTGAGAATCTTTGTTGATTTTAATGTTCACAGGTTTAAAATATATTACGTGGATTAAAGGGATAGTTTGGGTTTTTTGAAGTGGGGTCATATAAAGTACATATCTATAGTCGATCTGTTCCCTACCGTAATCACCGATCAGCGCAGCCTCAGTTTGGAGGAGCAGAGAGCCGCTCTAGCCCAGACGCTCAGCTTTGTACTGCAGTGAACGGGGTCCAGATGCAAAGCAAAAATTTTAAGCACCTAAAACAAGGCTCACCTAAAAAAAATTTTATCAGTTCAAGTGTACGTTATATAGAGAAAATTCACACCGCAAGTCGACTCTATGCCACCTGATTGATGAACAGGACGGTCAGTCTGAGATCTCTTCTTGTACAGGTCACAGGTCACATGTTAGGGCTCACAGGTCACCATGCATGCGCAAACGCGCTAGCTACTGCAAAACACAAGCAAGCTAAGTGACCTGGGCTTTAAACTGATTCAAACGCAAATTCACTCTCAAACGAAGACGAGATCAGCGAAAGGGGTTGTTTTTTTACTGGGCATCAAGCTGCCAATTTGGCTGTCCTTTTTGTGGTTAGGTCCGCGGATTTAGGGGCCATTCACATGGAAAGGCTTTTGTGTGTACACACACATGTTTTGTATCGTTTTGGCCGATCGTCCACACGGATCCTGTATACGCAGTGCCTGTAAATGCATGTTTTTGAAACCTGGTCTCAGGGTGGACAAATCCAAAAATGCTGCCCTTGCATTCTCATGTGGACAGCGAATCCACATACTTTGCGTATCGATGACGCCATCGCCCCACCCCTCGACCTCTAGTCTTCGACCTCTTAACCCCATGCCATCTAATAACAACAACAATGGCGGACTACATGCTTGTGTTCATGCCACAGAAGATATTGAGCCTATCACGGTTACTATGGCAAAATACTATGCCCCTCTGCCAGTACGCTGAGCGAAAAAGGATTATGGACGACCCACTAACCATTTTCGTCTTCTTCTTGTTTCTCCTTCTACTGTCTGTTTTTATACAGTGGGCAAGCATGTTGCCCATGCTCCGTTTTTGGTGAATTTCAAGCGCCACCTATAGGCCTCGAATATGAACTACAGCGTGTTGAGTCGTTTTCAATGGATCCGTTTGGACACAAATATTCTTGAAACGATGCCGAGGAAGACGGGGGAAAAAGATAGTTTTAATATGTGTGGACATGGCCTTAGACAGAAGGCGGTATATTGGGGGTCTGTTTTGTTCAGCCAATTTGATGCCTCGGAGGCTACACTTTTTTCCACCCCCATTGCTATATAAATCAAACTCGTCTATGTGCCGGCAATTGCATGTGATGGGCGGAGGTGTCGTTGACGTGCACTGTTGTAGGACCCACAGCGGGTGAGTTTAAAACCAAGAAACAGCTGATCACTGCAGTCAGTCCATCACTTCATCCACGGATGTCAAGATGAGCAGCTGGAAAGTCGCTGAGATCCGTGAGATGCTAGCGTCTCCTCGGTCTGTGCAGCTGTCTTCGTTGTCCGCTGGTTGTTGTAGAGGCAAGCTACTAAAGGTCGCTACTTTCAAATTAAAAGCTCTCCTTCTAAACTCCACTGGGGTGCAATGTAAAGCTCTTATTTTGAAGAAAAATTCGACCTGCTTCCTGTTAGCTGTCTTGAGGCAGCTAACAGGAAGCTAGCAGCTAGCAATTTTTGCTGTGTCCCAATTCAGGGTCTGCATCCTTCAAAGGACCCGGCCTTTGCGGTCTTCGAAGGTGAGTCCTTTGGAGAGACCTTGTTAATCGCGTCAACCGTTGTTAAATGGGGCGGTCTAGCCTTTGGAGCACTTCCTGGTTGCGTCACCAGATGTTTTACCCTTACGTCATGATTTCTGCCGCCCAGGCCCGCGAAAGTGAAGATTTAAGCCACGCCATGTCGCCATTTTCTCTCTTTCCTTCTTCTTTTTCGGGCGCAAAGCATTTTGGTATAGGGGAGGCCACCGAGGATAGTAGGGGTCACTAGTGGCGCCAGGATTTTGGCAAGGCAAAAAAAAACAGGTTCCCCTTCATCTCGGTTGCAGTGCTTTTCTGCAACACTGAGGACAGCGACTCAGTTGCCTACCTGAGGGGCTCTTGTGTTGCTGTCCTCAGCTCAGTGCTGAAGTGGACAAAGACTTTCATTTATCTCGTTAGAACATTCAATAGACAAAAAGAATGAAACGGAATTATATCTTTGGAGGGTCTGTTTCTCTCTCCATTTATTTACCCAGCATGGGCAGGAACCTGTCCAAAATTATTTAACCGTTTCTTACACATTCAGAATGGCAGAAGAACTGTCTCGACATGAAATAACGGCATTGAATCCGGCACAGCTGCTAAACACAAACAGCAGGAAAACGAACCAAAATTATTTGTCTTGTATCTTATTTCTTCAGAATAATTAAATGAATAACATATCTAACCATATAAACAACAGCATAACAATCCGAGATAACTTGTAAATAATCCCATATTTACACAATTCAATTCAAACTTGCTTGTTTCTTGTTTGAATAACATCTAACGGGCTGGATGAGAGCCTTGTCACCAAAGGTGTCTGACCGTGGCAAGCAGGCAGCAGTGGCTTTCATAAATCCGTATGTGTCGGGCTTGAAACAAGTGTTCAGCGCCATCATCTGCTTGTCCAGTATGTCATTCCATAAGTTCTGTAGGTCCGAGTTTTTCTGCACAGGTGATGATTTGCCCAGAGTAGATTCAACATGCGTATTGTCTATCCTGGCCGGCAACTTCCTCTTGCGTGACCCACTGATATCCCAGCACACCATCTCATGTTTATCCATCAGCTCATCTGTCAGTGCCATTACTTTATCAATTTTCATTCCTGAACTGTGTTTAGCTGTCCTTGAGCCCGTCGATCAGATCAATACAGTCTGTAACTGATAGTGTGGAAGATTGCAAGCCCTTAGTGGCGTAGTCGCTGACTTCAAATAACTGGTTGAATGTGACTAGCAGAAACAAAAACTTTTTCGTTTGCATTTGGTGCAGTAGCTTCAAGTTTGGTTTGGCCAGAATTTTCGGAGAATGTGACGAGGGTCTCCAAAATAGGTCCCAGGAGCGTCAACACCTTACTGACTGCATTTGACCATGAGCTCCACCTCACATCACAGGATCTCTCCAGCTCCAGTGTCTTTTGCCCTGGTCGCATCTGCTTTTGTATTTCCAGAAATCTGCCATGTCTGTGCGCCGCAGTCATAACGTTATGCAAGCTGTTTATAATGTTGAAAAACGTTGAAATGCCAGGAGACACTTTAGCTGCTGTGCACAGGACAAGGTTAAGTCTATGTGAGTTACAATGCACATATACAGCGTGGGGAAACGTCTTCTTCAAGATCACATGTACCCCTCCTCTGTTCCCCGACATGACTGATGCGCTGTCAAACCCAAATCCGACGCACAGCCCCGGGTCCTGCTGCAATGGCTCCAGCACTTCCAAAATCTTGGCCGATATTGCCTCTGCAGTCATGTTGTCCGTTTTTCACAAATCCCACAGCCCGTTCTTTCAATGTGCCGCTCTGCAGGTATCTGACGCATACTGCCTCTAGCTCTCTTTTTGGCAAGTCTTTGCACTCATCTGCTAAAATCGCATAATACGTGTTCGGCTCATCAGGCAAATCTGCCTTTATTTTTTTTATAAGGAGTGATGCTGCGATTTCCAGTATCTCATTTTGTATAGCGTGGTGCAGTAGTTTGCCATTCTTTGGTGATTCATCCCGTCGACTTTCTGTTTCTGGGTTATATTTGGAAACCCATTCAAGCAGCTCCAAAAAGTTACCCTTGTTTAAAGCATCTGGGTTTTCCCGATGGCCACACAATGGGATTTCTTGTTTTGCCCAAAACAGGACGAGATCTATGACCATCATGATGGGCTGTCTGTGTCTTTCAATGAAGGACTTGTCGCTGGCATCGTTGTTCAGCTGGTTAATAATATTTCCCCGTCCTGGCTGGTGACTTTGCTTAAAACCATCCATTTTCCCCAGGGCTGCAGCATGTGCCCTGCTGGCTTCATGTTTGCCACAACCCTCAGACAAATGTTTCCAGTCTTTGAAGCCCGTATTGATGAATCTAGCCTCATGAGCTGCTTTAGGGAAAGGATGACAAGACTTACAAAAAACAACATCTCTTGAGATGCTGTATTCCAGCCACGGGAATTTTGAGTACCACCTGTCAGAAAAACTCCTATCTTTCCCCGATATGCGTGTGGCTGGGAATGTAAGGAGTTTGGGCTGACTTGCAGGCTCATCTATTGATGACAGGTCTAGCGGAGGTTGTGACAGGTCTTCTTGGGGAATGACGTTTGTGCTAGGCTGCTGAACCCTGTCTGCTATAACACATAAAACGCTATCATAAGTTACCTCTGCCTACTGCCAATATTATTTTTCCCTCCAGAAAATGTGCATACAGACAGCCAGACACTAACGTTAACGTTAGCCTAACTGTTACTTGCCTTGCTGGTGTGAGGGAGTGGCTACGGGAGGACTTGATGGGGAGAGGGCGGCCGAGCTGGATGGTAACTCGACACTTGTAACGCTAATTAAAACGGCAGGAGTTTGTTTCCTCCTCGGAGCGTTTTGTTGTGAATTTAAATGAAAATAAACTTCCGCCCAACTTTGTGCTTCATGTCAAGTCACATGTTTAGGCCTACCCCAGTGGCGGCTTTTTGGAGAAGAAGGAATATTACAGGTGGTGTCCTCCCTTTTAAGGCCCCCACACACCGCCCAGACTCAAACCAACGGCCAACTGCATTTATCCGACTACTCCGTTGCCTCTCGTCTGAGCCGTTGCACAGAAAAATTGCATTGAAACACACCGCCTCGGCAACTGCCAACTACACAGCAGTGCGTACGTTCCGCGCTTGCGCAAGATGCAATAAGTCTCCTTAACATCGGGTGGCGCTAGTCTTGTGCCAGTACTTCAAAACATGAAAACATGAAATGACAGAACAGTGTGCGGACCATAGATTAACAGAGAAAAACAAAGCGCACTCAGTATTGGCTCAGTATCCGCTTGACCTGAGAAGATGTATGTGGAATACAATACTTGGCATTACTTGAAAGATATTTATGGCTGAGCTGATGGTCGCGTTGTCTGCTCTCAGGCTCGTTATTATACGGAGACATTGCAGAGAGGAAAAAGTGGTTTGTTCCGCCCCTCCCACACACCACGCTGATTTGCTAGCACACCGCCAATCAGAATGGTCATTGAACAGACAACAAGAGTATCCGATGGCGTCCAATCCTCCGACAGCCAACCTTCTCGGACTTTGCATGTTGAATCGGAGAAGACAAAGTCTGCATGGCTCCAAAGGCTTCCAACGCAGCTGAACACACCGAACAGATTTGTTCCCAAACTCGTCCGGGTCTCCCCAAGTGCTTCAGACAGCCAACGGTTGGCCCAGTGTGTTCCTGCCTTTAGATAGACAAGGCGGCAGATTGCAGCCTTTACCTTGCTGCAAATGTGCTGCCTTTTCCATCTAAAGGGGCTAGGGTTTGGCGGAGTCCTGAGACCCAGACATTGGCTATGGTGCACGGGAGTCTGATGCAGCCTGTCCAATAATAATATTAATAGCCTAATAATAATAATAACAATAACAATAATAAAGGAATACAAGAAAGAACCAAAGAAATACAACTTGCTGATGTTTTGAGTTATATTAACAAAGTGAACTTATCTAATTGAGAGGACTGGTCAAATAGTTAATAGAGATTCTTTTTAGAATTCATGAGGTGGCCTTTCCTATTGGTACCTTTTAACCAAGGCAACTTTTCATTCTGTCTCTTAGGCAAAAATAATAATGCAATAGTTGCTTAATAAAATTTGGTTTAGCCTTTTTAAACCCACATTACCACTTAAAAATAGTCTCGGCCTGTATATATAAAAAAAAATTAAATTAAAAATGTTTTTTTTGCTTTAATCCCTGTATTGTATATTCAAAGGTGCAGTAAACTAGTTAGACATTTTATTTAGTGTAATTAAATGACCTTTACGTAAAGATATAGTGATTATTTGTACACTACGTTTGGAGCACCAAAATATAAGGCTCTGCCTTTCAGCACTCTTCAAGACGTCCAGCTTCAACAGTTTTCCCTGACTTCACCCATGTTAAAACATAAACTAACTGCAAACTACTAATCATGTCAAACTTGCCTGTGTCTCCAGATTTCCATGCTGAGAAAGATCAAGAGCCTCAACCTTGACAAACACAACATTGTCAAGTTCATTGATTGTTTTCAGACCAGCTTTGGCAAGGCGTTTGTGTTTGAGTCAATGGATATAAGCCTTTATGACTACTGCAAGAAGACAGATTCTGCCCCTATGCTTCTGAGTGACATTAGAACCATCATCCAACAGGTATGAACACAGCACCATCAAATGGAAAGCAAAGCACTTAACACTCAGTTTTAGGCTTTTGTAGATTCTTACCGACCTTGGACTTTCAGATTGCCACAGCATTTAAGGCACTGAAGGAGAACCAGCTGATCCACACTGATGTCAAACTGGACAACATAATGATGGTGAATCACAGACTACGGCCCTTTGAAGTCAAGCTGATAGACTTCGGTCTGGCCATTTCCAGATCAGATGCCAGGCGGGGTATGACTCTCCAACCACAAACTTTAAGGTATGGCACTCTATTCTTATTATTATACTGGAGTGAATTAGCTGTGTGCCTCCTCCCTGTAAAATGTTATTTGCATGTGTTCACTTTCAAAAATATAACAGTGTGAACATCCTGTAATGTTTCTCCTCCACATTTAGGTCTCCTGAAATTATTTTGGGCGGTAAGTTTTCTGAGGCCATTGATATGTGGACCCTGGGCTGTGCCATGTTCCAGATGATCTGCAGCTGTCAACTGTTCTCAGGAGATATTGAATATGAAATGGTAAGTCATCTACTATAGTCGGCCATTTTGTCAAATACTTGCACTTTTGTGTCTTCACTTGTTTTGCTCTAATTAGTGCTCCATGTATGTCCCACATGTATGATGAGTGTGTGAAGAGGGAATCAAAAAGACATTTAAAGACAATAGGAAATGAAAAACAGTCTTGTTCTTTTGTTCAAACAGATGGAAGTGCCCTAAATTAACTTTGAGAATGACAGAAGGAATTTATTGAAAGTTTAGTGGTGCAAAGAACTTTGTACCGTAGCTACAATCAGAGGTCTTAGCATTAACATGTTGTCACAAAGAAATCAGAAGCTTTCCAGGATGAACTGCCCTGCTCAGCCTCTGATTGGCCTACCCTTTTATTCTTACCCAACCTAACAGACCATTAAGATACGGGCGGGTCGTTACTTTGCCCACCTGAGATAAATATTTTGCTTCCTCTTGCATATTTTGATGTGATTCTCTGTTTAATCTGTAGATGCTGAGCATTGTTGAACTCCTGGGTCAGCCGGATGCAGATTTTCTTGCTGGCTGTCAGCGTACTAGGATTTTTTTTCAAATCTCTTGGCTACAGAAGGTGGAGGATGATGGTACCACAATGAACCTTCTCTGACCTTTGCAGAACTTATTTAATCTTTTATTAGTATATTTTCTTGTTGACATGTTAACATTCCACAACACTCAACAGTTGATCATTCAGATTGATTTTGAGGAACATTAATACAAACACTTTGATCCTTCTTTTAGACTCTGAATATTCTAAAGTTTGCAAGATAAGAGCCAGAAAGAGACACCAGTTCAAGTCTCTGGATGAAATGAAAGCAGTAAGTGTGAAGTTCATTGTCGCTGTGATCAATTGTCTTTTCATGATCATGAGGATGAGTTGACTGATGGTGAAATTGACGATGTTTCCTTAACTAGATGCGTCTGGAAGAAAATAACCTGAGGCTGTAGAGCGAGAGCAGTGTATCGAGCTCCTGAAGGCCATGCTGACAGTTGTTGGCTGGCAGAGGATCACTCCCTGTAAAGTCCTCACTCATCCATTCATCACCCGAGGTAAGTGTGCGTCAACAAGATCCAAGAGGAAATTTACATTATTCTTTCAGACGCCATGACAATAACAGGATAATTCTGAGTGTGTGTGTGATTTCATTTTTAGTGTCCAAACTGATGTGCTCAAGACATGAAGACGTTTAAGTGAGGACTTTGAATGTGAGCCTCTTGCCGCACCTCTGAAGGATGAAGACAGCAGTACCATCCAACCAGACGACGGCACTCCATCCCCTGAAATTCTGCCATCAGGCGTGATCCTGGTTCGGCCTGCGACCGCCGAGAACACAACATCACTGGAAGATCAGGAGAGTGCAGTTAGTGAGCTTCCTACCGCTCCTCTGAAGGATGAAGACAGCAGTACTATCCAACCAGACGGCTGCACTCCACCACCTGAAATCCTCCCTCCGGGCCTGATCCTGGCTCGACCCGTGACCACTGAGGACACAACGCTGCTGGAAGATCAGGGGAGTGCAGTTAGGTAAGATGATGTAAAATATTATTACAATCAGTTGCCTTTATCTTTCACTCACTTCCAAATCAAATCCACACGATAGCTAGATTAAGATCTTGATTGCAGGAGGTAGTTAATGATTGTACCGATTTGGTCCTAAAAAGCCACCAGAATCAACAAAACTGAAAAGTGCCTTGTGCCAGCTTTAAGATGCGATGACATTTACACGAAGAACCTTTTGTTGTGTTTTTAGTTTTCAGTCTGTGCTGAACAAGACACCAGAGTCCTCAGTGAGCGACGCTGACAATAACATAAAGATATCTGAGGATTCAACCACATGTGGTAAGTAACAGTCAACTCTACTTGTGTCTCAGTTGTTGTGCATTTTGATGTAAGGCTGAGATATTTAATGTCCTTTGATTTTTAGAAGACACCGGAACAAAGAAGAAGGGGAAGAGGAAGAAGAATTGCTTCCGACATGTTCTCTCTTGGTTGTGGAAGACGCTCAGCTGGCGTGTTTCCCCCATTGATTAGGGATTTGTAAAGTAATGTTCTGTTTGGGGTTTCTTTCTGGGCTTCTGGGGAGTTTTCCAATCAAAATTGTCACAGTCTGCATATTCTTCTCTTCTGGTTTTCTCCGGGTGCTCCGGTTTTTCCAACAAACACGAAATATGTTTTGAAAAAAAAAATATGCAGGTCAGTCTGGGACAGATATGATTGCAGACAATCACACATGTCAATATTTGCTTGAAAAAGCCCCCACATTGCCTGAATGCCCCATAACAGAAATACAGCATATTCCCTGCAGTTAGTGAACTGAAACGTAGGTAAGTTATCTTCCTCTGATCATGACACACATTTCTCAGATAAGAAAATAGTTAAACTCGCCAGAAATACTTGCAGATCTGAGAGGAAGTTTACAGACAATAACAGGATAATTCTGTGTGTGTAATGTCATGTTTGGTGTCTGTCCTGATGTGATCAACACTTCAAGAAGTTAAGGCTCCAATTCTTCAAGTCAGGACGTTGAATGATGGCCTACTTCTGCTCCTCTGGAGGATGAAGACAGCAGCAACATCCAACCAGACGACTGCCCTCCATCTCCTGAAAAGACTTTCAGCTGCCGTGTTTCCTGCGTTGATGAGGATCAGGGATGTGTGAAGTCATGCTCTGTGTAGGGCTTCTGGGGAGTTTTCCAATCAAAATTGTCATGGTCTGCATATCCTTCCCATGGTTTTCTCCAGGCGCTCTGGTTTTTCCAACAAACATGAAATATGTTTTGAAAAAGAAATATTGAGTTCATTCTGGGACAGAGCTGATTGCAGACAACCACACATGTCAATATTTGCTTGAAAAAGCCCCCATATTGCCTGAATGCCCTATAACAGAAATACAGCACATTCCCTGCAGTTAGTGAGCTGAAACGTAGGTGAGTTATCTTCCTCTGATCATGACACACATTTCTCAGACGAGAAAATAGTAATCTCCAGAAAAGAGTTTCAGCTTTCAGTAATGTGCTGTGTAGGGTTTTCACTTGCTGTGAAAGCGTTGGTGTCACACACAAAATGGGGAAAACACCAATTAGCTTATAGAAGTCTCCAGCAAAGTCACGTTATCACACACTTCTGTACGCCTGTGTCACCAGTTCCAAATTCATCCAGTTCTGCTCAACTTGAATTCTGCGCCACCTCTGCTCGCTGTCAAGCAAAATTGAAACCTTCTTGTATGTACTGGCTCTCAGTACATATAAGATCAGACCTTAAGGTGCTGCTGATGACATACAAGACTGTACACGGCCTTGTCCCGTCGTACATGTCAGATCTCATTACACCATATATTCCAACTCGGGCATTACACTCTCAAAATTCAGGGCTCCTGATGGTTCCCAGGATTAAGAAGAAGTCAGCTGGCTGCAGGGCTTTTTCCTATCGGGCTCCTTTCCTCTGGAATAACCTCCCAGCTGACAGCAGACAATCTGGCTCCGTTGACGCCTTTAAATCTAAACTCAAAACTCACTTCTTCAATTTAGCCTTTAATTAGCCCTGATATCAATTGTAAGCTTCTTCAGTGGGTCAGTGTCAGTTTCAATGAGTTGCTATAGTATTACATTTACATTATTTGACATTACAGTGTGCTGCTGACGAGAAACAATCTGTTTATTCTGATCAATATTGCATTTCTCTAACCTTTGTTTTTGTTTTCTGTTCCCACAAGCTGCAAGCTGTGTCATTCTCTACACTCTCTAAAGCTTCCTCTTCCTCCTCCTCCCCTCTTTCATTCAGGCTCCCTTATGATGGACCACGGCCCCCTGAGACCATCTACCGTTTCTGGGCTCCTGCTGCCTGAAATACTGACCGATCTAGATCGTCACACCCTGGGCTCTGCTGGATCATTGTTCTCCTCTGTTTCACTATCTCCTCATATCTATATTTCTGTACACCTTGATGCCTCTATGTGATTGCAATTTGGGGTAATATAAATTACATGGTATTAAATGGTATTCTCTGGGTGAAACTCCCAGAGTGGCGCTGTCGCATTGTCAGGGGTGTACAGCTGCCCCGGTCACATTAAAAAGATGAGCCATCCACCTGACAGGTGTGGCAAATCAAGATGCTGATTGAACAGGACTCAAGCAGCATGGGAAGCTGGAGATATTTCCTCTGGTTAGGAAATTCATCCTTGAGGTAGAAGGGAAACATTTAATTGAAGATGTCAAGACAAAAATAAGAAAATGACCCTGTCTGTCTGTGTGTTTTGGAGGAAGGTTTGGGTCTTTAATGTCTTTTGATTTTCAGAGAACATGGGGGGCTATGGAAAAACATAAGAAACATAATAATGAGATAGGGCATGGTGCTGTCTTCAGAGGTGCCAGAGATATACTTTCTCACAACAGATTAAGTAGCAGCTCTTATTCTCTGAATTCTCTTAATCAATTTGACACGGAAATGGACTGTGAGTACATTGAGGACTATTTTAAACGTGGCTTTACCACAGATGAAATACTTAATTTGCTTGCTGAGTCACATGGGATTGTACTAAACAAACGCACCCTTGAAAGGATTTTAAGCAAGAAGCAGCTCTGGTGGAGAAAGATTGAAACCGATGTGGCTGAGGTGGCAACCTTCATTGAACAGCAATTAGAAACATCTGGTCGGTGCTTCTCACTCACTCCTTCCAAACACTCAACTGCAGGCGGGCTTCGTCCACTGAACAACGTGTTGTCATGACGCTTTACCATAGGTCGAGGGAGGAGGCAGCGGCAGTGCTGCGTTTGGGGGCGCTTCAAAAAATCCAGGAGGGATTTTTTAACGATGTTTCGTGCAGCCCAGTGGTGTAGTCTACGTGATACGCAGGTATACGCCGTATACCCACTAAGAAAGCTCCAGGATTTCCTCCCAGCGCTCTTTGTCCGTGGTTTAGGCCGTGACCTACACCTGACGTCACCTGGCAACGAACACAGTTGCTTGATGATCATTTCCCCGGCTGGACGGTAGCTCTCAGTGTTGCAAGATTATACATTTTCAATAGTATTGTAGCCTATATACCGCCAAAAGAGATGAAGAGAAAGCAAACTACACTGTTTGAGTGTTTTCGGAAACCTGTACCTGAAGCTGCCGGCGGCCCCGGCGCCGATGCCGCTTCTGAGGCGGGTTCATTCCGATCACTGATCACAGTCCACAGATTACCTCCGCTCTCCTCGCACAGTTACCACACACGGGCTTCTGGAATTTCAAGTGTCCGACGTTTGGTTCCGTTTGCAGCTCTTTCGGACCGGCACTACCTCCGTCTCCGTGTCTGCTGCTGCTGCGGTGGTTGGTTCCGCTGCTGCCACCTTGTGCCGACTGCCGCGGCCGCTTTCCCCTCCATGTATTCTGCCCTCAGCTCCTCTGCAGCTGCTGCAGGACTTTCCTCCGTGCTCTCCTGCTGCTGGTGCTCCTTGAATAAGATGCGGGCATTGATCCAACCGGCCATCTTCTGTACAGCCTCTGACGGAGTGCGCCCTCGCCATCTGGTCCAGGACGTCCTCGCTGTACTCGGTGTTGTAGTACATCACAGACTCTGGTTTTGCCTTCTCCCCACTAAAGCTGCCCACACCTGTGTGCAGGTGCTCAGGATGCAGACATTGTTCCTCGGATTTCCCTGGTACACAGTCAGAGTCGCATCATTTCAGCAACGAAAAGCTCCACTCGCTGTTTCACGGAGGGGGAACTCCCGTTTTTGTTTGTCCATGGTGCCAACCAGGCGAGATAATACAACTATATAATAATTCACTTACAAGTAATTTCGCAAAGAAGCACTAACAATGAAACCCCGCAAAATTATATGCGGTCAATATGACCGCTTATGGCCGAAATAGGTAAAACATATCATATTGTCTTTGTCTTTTGTGTACCTTATTTAAAAACTATGCTAAATTAAAATACAGACAAAGTTATTGCACATATTTGAAAACAGCCAAAATGACCGTCTTGGCTGTTCTACTACTAGCAAGCCTTCACTTGAACTCTTCACTGCTACTAATTATTACTCTGCGCTCCGGTCAGCTGAGCTGGCTGCTCTTTTGTCAGAGTTTACAAGAACGGAAGCAAATTAAAATGTGGCGTTACATCGTAACGGTTGAACATGGGGAATAATGAAGTACAGTAAATTATATAGTTGCAAGTAGATATTGCTATATATTACCAACCTTCTAATCACCTAATGATGCACTTTCCACTTCCTTTGTGTGGGTCAAGTGCAGTTGAACACATGAAATAATTTGAAATTTGGAAATTCCTGTAAGTTGCAGGGAGATATTGATATAGATTTTTCACCATCTAACCTTCATTTTGAACCACTTTGTCTATTCAGACTTCATTTCCTGTTATTTCACGGCTTAGTACATGACCCTTGAATAGTTTCAACCCTGTGACCTTTCATTGATATCACATAATTACTGAATAATCAACTCTAACAAGTAGGCTACTGATTGGGAAGTACTATGTGCATGTCTTGTACAAGAAAAATATGTTTCTAGGCATTGTACTGTACACATCAACGCTGAAATATAAAAGTGGCTGGTAAAAATGTTGAGTGGCTTGTAGATTTTAGAATTTACCAGCCACAGTGGCAGGTGGACAAAAAAGTTAATTTCCATCGCTGGTGTGTGTGTGTGTCCACTAACGTTAGTCAACAGAATACAATGGTCTCATCCCACTGTATATGTCCTTGTTTCTTTTACGTGAGAACTGGCCAGCCTTGTGGACTGAGAGTCAAGCTAGGGAATTTAAAATCAGGCATCCTTGGTTAGACTGGAGGGACAGAAAGTTAGGTAAATATCAGCCAACATGCAAAGCCCTGATATAAACAATTGAAATTCATAAAGTCAATTGCTATATGCAAATGACAGTATAGTTAATTCATGGTCATCTTAAAGAGTACCCGATATGGGTATTTTAATGGCCGATGCCGATATCATGATGTGTTTTTCCATACAACAAGACACAAAATTGCAAAACTTTAAGGGATATTCCAGTGTAAGTTTAATGGTCTAACACATGTGACACCGGGTGAGATCAAGTTAGCAGACGGCTAGCTCACGTAGTTTTAGCAACCCCAGAAAACTGATTGTGTTGAGACCCTATTTGTACTGTTGCTGATGTTTGGTGCTGTTCTGAGCATTATTTGTGGCTTTTTGATGGCGGTCTCTTGTTGGAGGCGTATACTGCAGTATATTATCGTGCGTTATTTCTAGGGATGCTGATACTGATGATTGAATGTTGCTTATGGAGGGGATGTGGAGGCGGTGGAGGATTATAAGTACCTTGGTGTTACCATCAACCATAGACTGGACTGGAGATCTAACACTGAAGCTGTGTACAAGAAGGGGATGAGCAGACTTTACTTCCTGAGGAAGCTGAGATCCTTCAACGTGTGCAGCAAGATGTTGGAGATCTTTTATCAGTCTGTGGTGGCCAGTGTACTTTTCTTTGCTGTGGTTTGTTGGGGAAGCAGCATTGGAGCCAGTGTCACTAACAGACTCAACAAACTGATCAGGAGGGCTGGCTCTGTGATTGGCTGCAAACAGGACACTCTGGAGGCTGTGGTGGAGAGGAGGACACTGAAAAAACTGTTATCCATCATGGATAATCCTCTCCACCCTCTCCAACTCACACTGGTCAGACAGCGGAGCACCTTCTCCGGAAGGCTGCTTCAGCTTCGCTGTCGTAGCAACAGATACAGGAAATCTTTCCTGCCACAAGCCATCACGTTATACAACAACTCTCTCACCTCTGCCTGATAGAGAACTCTGGTCTCTCTACTGTTTTGTTGTATATATTATTATTGTTTATTGTTTATAGCACACTGTGCACTGTATATATACACTATGTATATATTGGATTCTATTTATGTTATGTACGAAGTGTTTTATTTGTGGACCCACAACTGCTGTAACAAAATAATTTCCCAGTCTGGGATCATTAAAGTATTTCTATCTATCTATCTATCTATCTATTTATAATATATTGTTGCTTATAATAAATTGTGTTGCTTATAATATATTGTTACTTATAATAAATTGTGTTGCTTATAATATATTGTTACTTTTGATAAATTGTGTTGCTTATAATAAATTGTTGATAATACATGTGTGGATGCATGTAGCCTACTGTATGCGTTAGTAAGTGTGGTGGTGCATATGGGGTGTCAGTCTGGGACGTGTGTGTCCGAGGCTGGGAGAGAATCATCACAGTATACCCACTACAATAAACTAGACTACACCACTGGTGCAGCCCTATTGCTCCGTCCGTGGTGTCGCTGGCTGCAAGCAGCACACACACACACACACACACACACACACACACCCTCCCGACACAGCTTCGCGTCGGAGTTAAAAACATCCCGTAATTCATTCCCTTAACTGTTTAGTAGCATGATCAAGGGTGCACACTTCCTCGTCCTACTAGTTCCTGGATACATACATACACACAATCATCACACACTCAGTGCTGTTTCTTTTCACCACAAGGTCTTCGTCGGCCACATTTTCATCGCTTTTCTCTCCTCCCTCAGCCATCACAACCTGGCAATCACCACCAAACTGATGCCGATTAATTTTGTCAGGGCAGAGTGATAGAGTAGACAAGATCCCGCGGTGAGGGGTGTTTCGTCCTGGTTTTTTTGTCTCGTGATTTTCATGTTTTATTTTGAAAAGCAACTCTCCTCTCGTTTCAGGTCACTTGCCCTTCCTCTTGTGTCACCGGTCTGACGTCACCCCTGATCCCTGATTGTTTCCACCTGTGTCCCTGATGTGTCTTATAGTCTGTCTCCCTTTGTCTCGTTGCCAGAGTATTTCGTTCATTCGTGTACCTCCAGCCTTCGACCATAGTCCTTGCCTTGTTTCATGCCAAGAGTGTCCGCGTCTGTATTCTTTGATTCCTTATTTCCTCTTAAGAAGAGTGATTTTCTGTTCTACATTTTTCAGCTCAGTTTTGGTTTTGTAGCCTTGTTTTTCTCTCTGTCAGAGTGGTTTTTCGTTTCATAGTTTTTCAGCCCAGTTGTAGCATGGTATAAGTTTCTTAGCTTTTGCATTTTCCTCCTTTTGGAGCGTTGTTTGTTGTCTAGTTTTCATAGTCATTCCTCATTAGAGTAGAGTAGTTTTCAGCCTTTTTCTTTGCCTCCCTTGGGAGTGATTTTCTGTTTATTTCTCTTTGGTTTTGTGCATTTTGTGTTTTGTCTTTGTGTTGTTTTCTCGTCCACTGCCTTTTCTGAATAGTTGAGGTTTTTCAGAGCCTGGTTGATTTGCCACTCTCGCTTAAGAGTAAAGAAGTGAATTTCAGAATAAAAGCCTACCTGAACTGTTCTCAATTCTGCATCTGAGTCCTCCTTTTAGTCCAGGCCTGACACACACATGCAGTCTGGATTATGTTATGCAAATATTATACGTGATAGAAAGCAGACAAAACATGAAAACAAAATGTGGAACAGAAAATGCAACAAATTTTGCCCTTTATCTGTAGTTACAGGATATGTAAAACAAACCCTCACTATATATGACTGAAAAGTAGTCTACAGACATGAGGTGACAACTTTTTCTCTGAATTCTAGCAAAGAAGAAAGTAACTCGCTCAATACATTTGAATTTTTTTTTTTTACTGTAGAAGACTATATATATATATATATATATATATATATATATATATATATATGTATATATATATGTATATATATATATATATATATATATATATGGAAGTACCGAAGTGTATTGCTGCCATACCAGAAAACAAAAAAAACAGTAATACGTTATAACGTGATTAGTTTCATGTTATAAAGTGATAAGTTGGTCTCGGGTGGAGGGGGTGTAAGTGAATCCATGCATCCACCTGAATAGTCTCAGTTTCATTGACATATTTATACTGTCAGGTTTGTCCGGTTCGAGCATCTGATTGGAGGCCGCAGTGTGATGTCGGGCCCATGGAGCCCTAGGTGTCCCTCCAGCTGATCACGTTATAACATGAAACTATTCACTCTGACACTCTACCCATTGTGTTACGGCGTTGGTTATTTCATGAACACAGCTTCTAAATCTGTGTCAGGCTCAGATCTGAATACACACTTCTGTGTGATCTAGCTCTCAATGAAGTCTCAGAATGTGTCAACTCTTGTGTCTCTGTTTGATCTCAGGCAGAGACATCACAGAGCTCTCTTTGTGAAATCGATCTAGTCTCATCCCAGTCTCCTCAATTCATGTATCTCAGGTTGACCTCGGAGCAAATAAAGAGCTCTCTGCAAGTGCTCACAGAAGTCTTGTCCAGACTTAAAATGTTAGTGTCTGAAAATTGATTGTGAAATTGACTGCGATGCAAGGGGGCGCCGGCTGAGATCTTGCCTAGGACACCAAATTTCTCAGGGCCGGCACTGTCTCAGAGCGAAGCTCAAAAGCCAGTGAGTCAATTCTTCCGCATATATCACGGAGGCGAGCATTCGCTCAAGCCGGTCCCAGTTAGAAAAGTTAGCATCTAGCTTCGGTGGGGAGTCCGGGTCAGTCGAGGGCGAGGCCTTAGTGCGGCCTCCCCGTGATGACTCTGTCTTCGGGCGAGTAGAAGTCATGATCGACTCAGGAGTGCCAAAGGTGTACCAAAATCAAGTCGAGGGAAACTATATCAAAGGTATCAACAAGTATCTATTGATAAAAGATGCTCAAAATTTCGAAAATAGTCACAAACTCCAGGAGCAACGGAGAAATACGTCTCGCATGGAGACGGTCCATTATTTTCATTCCCACAAATATGTTTTGCACCACATATACAACAACAATAGGAGCAAAAATGTGAGCGTGTCAGTTTTTTAATCTGTGACTTGTAAAATAGGATTTGTGCATCTGTAATTAAAAACGTGTGAATGTGTAAGTGTTGTGTTGTATTTGTGGAGAGAAAAAAAAAAGTATACAACTCATAGAGTATGTGACCTCAAATTTACTGATACACATACACAATCACTGTACACAACTACAAATTCCTCTGTTACAGGTGCTCAGAACTTTTGCACCAACAATACCTTCATAGTGTCATTGTTTAATGCAGTTTGAAACGTTTTGACTTGATAAAGTGCCATGCACTGTTATGTTGTTATAATTCTACCCAGAGCCATACTGTGCAGTTTTGTTTCGTATTTGTTGGTGCACTTGGAATTGAAGTTGTTTGTTAGTTAAATGAATGGAATTCAACTATGGCTCACCTAAACTGAGTGTTGCAATTTGAAATAATAATTCTATTCTGTACCATACTATGCACTTGGTTTTATTTTTGTTGGTGGAGACACATTTGATGTTACCTGTCACTCAAATGAGTGCAATCTTAAATATCTGTGATATGGCTGACCTAGACTGATTGTTAAGGTGTCTGGTTTATGTTCAAAATGGACAAAAGTGAGTACAGTAGCAGTCCATGTGTGGATTTATGGGGCATTTTATTTTTTTAGAAGGAAAAAAGTATGAGATGTATTCAGTTACCAATTAGCTGCATTTCTGTTTTTAACCAGTGGAGAAGGGGGACAGTTTGATGTTTCTGAGAGTAATTTCTCTCTGTACTTGTAACACTGAAATGTATCTCCTCATTGTCAATTGAGGATAACGAGCTGCAAAGTTGTGTTGGTACAGTTATGTGCAATTAACTGGATGTTTTCTGCTAGTTAATTGCATTTCTGTAATTCTCTGTGTCTCTGATTTTTCAACATTGTATTGCCATATGAATGTAGCAATGCCTTGGGCCTATGTGTCTTAGTGCATCACAATGTGCATATGTTGTTCTGCATTTAAAGAATAGAATATATTGACTCCTGCAATATGTTGTTGTAATTTCTTTGTTTGTTACCATAATAACTCATATTCTCCGGCCCCTTATTCTGCTTCAGTATCATGAACTGGCCCCAATTCCAAATTAATTAAATAGCCCTGATCTATAGTGTCAAATGCAGCGCTGAGATGCAGTAACAGAAGTACTGAGGTAGAGTTAGAGTCTAAAGTAAGTAAAATGCTGTTTACCATTTTAGTAAGGGTAGTTTCTGTGGAGTGACAGGCTCTGAAAGCTGACTGAAAAGGTTCCAGTAGATTATTATTAAGTAGGCTGGTAGCCTGAAAGTTGCTGGGACACAACTCTTTCTAAGACTTTAGAGAAGAAGGGAAGGTTGGATGCTGGTCTATAATTATTTAGAGATCCTGGGTCAAGGTGTGGTTTTATGGCTTAACCACAGCAGACTTAAACCCTAACCCTAACCCTAGCAGAGACAACACCAGTCATGAGTGATAAGTTAATAATATTTCATGTTGTAGGACCCAGTGCTGGCCATAGTTCTTTAAACAGTTTTGTAGTTGGTTTTGAGGATGAGACAATTTTAGACAACATCTCGATGGAGAACGTGTTTAGAGCTGAGATTAACTGAGAATCAGCAGAAGGATAAACTTTGATGCGGAAGACAGAGATGATGAGTTAATTTAGATTCTGATCTTATCAATTTTATTACAAAAGAAATCTAAGAAATCATTTGCATAAAGGGTGCACAGCTCACTGACTGTGGTTTTTGAGTAAGTTCAGCCACAGTGTGGAAGAGAAATCTAGGATTGTGTTTATTATTGTTTATTAGGCTGGAGAAATATGCTTTTCTAGCAGTATTTACAGCACGCTTATAATTAAGTACACTATAATTATTTAAGTACAGATACATAGCACACATTTTCCTGCAGGCCTGCTTGAAATCTCGGGTTTCACCAGTAAACCAGGGAGTAGATTTCTTTGGTCGTCTTGTCTTGGTGGAGACCGGTGCCACAGAATCGAGGAGATAAACAAGTACTGAGTAACTTCATTTGTAAAACTTTCCACAGGTTTTGTCACAGTTGCAAAAGGAGCCAGGACCCCAGGCAATTTATCACTGAGCTTCGCTATGATTGCCGGGCTGATATGATAAGAAGTAAAAACATATGTGTCACTGATACAGGGACAGGCTAATGACGCTTCAAATGTAATGAGAGAGTGGTCTGACTCAGCAGAGGAGACGGAAGCGACGTTCAGGGTGGACACATCTAGTCCATGGGAAATGATCAAACCCAGAGTGTTACCACTGGAATGAGTTGGTTCATGGACAAGCTGAATAAAGTTGGAAATATCAAGAATGTGATACATTACGGCATATTTCTGTTATAATCACAGTGCAAGAGTATTAAACAGTGGAGCAATGTATTTTTTCCAGAAAAAAAAAAAGATTTAAAATTGCAGTTCTGACTGATATATAGAGTTACAGTATTTCGTTATTTTAAAAATTGTATTGAACCTTTTTAGAGTTTACTTGTTTTTACTGTGATAGTCTTTCAGTTTTGTTTACTGTAAAACTATTGTCATTTTTTAACAGTGTATATCTGTCTACCTGATTGCTACCTTTGTGCCAACCTGGTTGAATCTGACTGCCTGTTCCTCTCAGACAGAGATTCATTTATCAGAATAACTAAAGTCATTCCGCTGCCATTGTCTGTCCAGGTTCAGTTTCCCCAGCTGCCTTTAGTGAAAGATGATAAGAGCAAAAGGTGACATGTACATAAATAATTAAATTATGCAGAGGAGGTTGAATGCAATGCACAATCGTGATGAAATATATGTAAGTGACAGGATTTAATGAGGGACGTGAAATGTATAGTCAGTTTGATAACCCTGTCATTGCGTTTATATGGCCATGGGAAGATGTATACACTGTCTCCTAGCCATGCTGTCTCTCCACCCCAACTTGGTCTTTTTACAGTGTTTTTTATCAGCTGATTATGGGCTGGCAAGACGTCTTTTCTCAGTGACATTGATCAACAAATTCCGGTTGTCAATGGACGTTCTGATCATGGCTGGCCGGACGTGACATCAGCCTGTTTTGTATGTCGACAGACGTCGCCTGCTCAGTGGGCGGCCAGATAAAACATTGTGGGCTTTTTGCTGACACTGTGGACTGGCACTGTGACCACTGAGGACTGACCTTAAGAAGGAGAGAGAATGTCTTGGCTGTTGTGATGAAGACACCAATATTGCCATAGTAAAACTATTTATTGTTTGTGAACATTTTAATGCATCATTTCCAAGTAGCAAACTACTGTGCAATATAGTGGGAAGCATGTCTGACCTAACCACTGTGACTCATGATTACCAGAAAGCAGCCATTTCCTGCCTCGCGGTCCACATGGATTTCACAATCATGCGCGCACAAACAAGTACTAGTGGTTTTCTTTGGAAGGGAGTGCTGCTTCAGGGAATAACTTGACTCTGTGTTTTCTTTCTGTTTGATTCACCTCTCTTTTAGCGTTCAAATGAGCCATGCGAGAGCCGTAACAACCAGTCGGACCTCCTCATGTAAGTGTTTTCATTTTATTCATTCTTAAAAAATACGTCAAGAATATGCTCTTCAGTCAACGTACATTATTACACTAAACAAAGTGATATTTACTGACGCAGGTATCAAGTCTCATTACTGTTTTAAAGTGGTAAATCCATGAAGACTTGCTGGCAAGTTCACCTTACCTTTAAAAGAAAAACTGACCATATGATGATCACATGGTTGTTACTGATCTCACTGGCCTGTAAGAGCACACAAGATGGAAATGGTCAAGAAAATGGTGAGTATGTAATCCTCTCTCTTAGTGTCGGATATTCTTTACAGCTCTACGGAACCTCCTATACTTTACTGTATACATAGAATAAGCATGTTGGCCCTTTTCCAAGTTAATTTATAATGCAAATAACATTGTATTAGAAAGAAGACAATGGTCTGTAGTTCTGTTCAGTTCTCCATTTACCGCTGTGTGCCTATATGTGCAGGCTCTTTACAGTTTCATTGGAATGTTAAATACAATTCATTTGGCTCTTCTTTGAATTGTTTTATAACTGGTACTGACCCAAAAATGAAACAAACAAAATTTCTGTTGGGTTAACATGAGAAAAACATTGGATGCACATATTAAAACCCAGAATTAACAGAATTATTTCTGTGTGATCAATGTACTGAGTTCCAATTTATTAAAGTAACGTGATTTTTTTGAAAAAGTCTACAACCTTTATCATACCATGGTCTAGCTGAATAAGCAAGTAGTCCTCAAGTAGTTCAGTGAAACTGTCCATTGTAAATTAAAGTGTTATATCCTCAGAGGCACTGTCATCAGCTGACTGCAGACACCTCGGAGCTTGAAATAAATGTAATTAAACAATCAGAGTATTATTTACAACACTGATGTAGCGCTTCAATGCATCACCCTCTGAACACCACAGGATGGCGCCCGTGACTCAAGCAGAAAGGAGGAGCCTCCACTGTCCCTCTGAACACAGTGATTATTCACATCACATTTCTCGGTCCACTGGCTGCTTCAGCCTGGGCAGACAGCACACATGGACCATCAATTGTTCATGAAAATCTTGATGCTGATTTTGGACTGGCAACAGTATGCAGTGTTACTGACTTTGAATCTTGCTAGCATAACTCATTTCAAACACACACACACACACACATACAGTGTGGACTGTTGCTTGATATTTTATGGCTAATCTACAGTTAAGTCATCTGTCTGTTCTGGGCAAATAAACGCATTTTTATGAAGAAATGTTATACATTATATCTTTAATCTCACAAATATAGACATAAATATTACCATGTCGTCACGCATCCTGCCGACATTTTTTAAAAAAGAATATTGGTGCTGCATTGACATTTTTACACTCGCTTCCAAAATAAACGCTTGCATTAGCCAGATCCAGTTCTTTAGACCCAATGTGGTGGAAACACACCACTTTAATCTTTAGTCAGCAACAACAACATCAACAAAGAAAGTTGTAGCAGTAAACACTTATGTGTCCCTGTATCTGTTTAGAAATACATTACAGTCTGTTTTAACCATCTATTTTCTATTTATATGCTTAAGAATGCTGAATAAGGGATGGCCAAAACATATTGTTCATGGAAAGGATACAGCCATCACATGTGAACTAGAGCAACACAGAACAACAACAGAACAATACAGCTGATCATTATGATATGATATTTCAAAAATGTGTATATATGTTAATAATATTTGATTTTTTTTTTTATTTTGTTTTATGTATTATTGGTTAACTCATGCCTCGGCCAGCTATGTGAATTTTCAAATGTGAAATAAGGCAATAAAACATCCCAGTACAGCCTTCAGGGGTGTTCCATTGTGTCCCATAGCTGCTGATGTCATAATAGTCTGTCTCTTTGCAGGACAGCTTAATATAGATATAGATCCTTTAAAATGTATCTTTCTTTTCCTCAGGTGTTCTCCAGTGTGGACCTGAGAATCTGACACTTTCTAGCTCTGGCCAGACGATTATGTTAACGTGGACGGAGGACGACCCTTCATGCTCTGCAGTACACGATGTGCTCATGTATGAGTTGGTGGTTCTCACACCAGATTTTCCCATAGCACATACTGTAAGAGTTCATGAACCAGCATTGCTGACTTTAACAATAACATCAGCCCCTGGAATAACTAAACAAAATTCCTCTAATTTGGTTTTGAATATGTTTTAAGGGGGAAGTGTCTGTGATGCCTGACCAGATAGGATCTTCTCACTCCTGGAGCTGGACATCCCCATTTGCACTGGAGTGTTTTTCCCATTCAGTCAAGATCAGGTCACGCTACAACAAGCAGACGAGCCCATGGAAACAAGAACATATTCATCCTGGTTAATATTAAGCTTGCTTTGCTTAGTTGTTTTATCTTGACAAACAATTAATCTTTTTGGATACTTATTATGTCTTATTTTTGTTTTTGCAGGAATGGAAAACTTAAAGCCTGGGCTTTATCCAAAGGATGAATTCTTTAAAGTTGGCAGTAATTTCACCTTCTGCTGCATTTTGCAAGAAGGGGAAATTTTCAACAGTACAACCTCAATCAAGGGGTTAGGGTTAGAGTACAGTGAATCAAGACAGATCTCCAATCAAACATATGCCTTGACTGTCCACCTGACCCAAGTGTCAAAAAGAACTTGCACCAATGTGTACTGTATACCCCCAAATCATGGAGCTTGTGCTTATATTGGCTGTGAGTATGGCTTAATATTTTGTGGACTGTGATTCTGGAGTCTTAAGATACATCTTATTAAATGCTGACTGTTCCTGTTTTATGCTTGCCATGACTCAGCCCCACCTCAAGACAAGGACCTTCAGTGTGAAACCCGGGATCTGAAGTCAGTCGAATGTCACTGGACAGTCGGAAGACCCTCACTCAAGAGTCCAACAGTTTACCACCTACTTGGACGGTATGTATATATATATATTTATAATATTTTTGGTCATTTTTTTTTGTCATTTTTTTTGTTGGTGAAAGCTTGACAGAATAATTTGAGTTGTAATCCCAGAATTCACTATAAATGGCTCTATCCAATTACTTGGTTTGGTAGGGAGAAATATTAGGAGCAAAGAAGCAGTTGAAGATTGCTTTTACAGACTGTGAACTAAGTTCAGAAATGATTGATCAAACTGACATTTGGAAGTGTATAAAACTAAATTAATATTCTCTTGGCATTTGTATTTCAGGGAATGTCGGGATGGAGGGGATGAATTGGAGACAGGGGGAGATAAGGGGAGATGTAAGATGGAAGTGGAAATGGACAGTGGTGAAAGAAACTGGACACTAACAGCGGAAAACAAGTTTGGGAAGGTGGAACTCCTAGACAGAGCAGACTTGATGAAAAGAGGTACATCTTTTAAAAAATGAGCATTTTATTAGGTTAAATGTTTATTTGGCTATTGTTATGAAAAGCACTTATTTAATTCTACTCCTTCTCCACAACACATTAATTATTAAAATTAATTTACTTCCATTCCTGAACCTGTGTACCTTTGTACGCTCCCGTCTTACTATATACAGTTACTTTTTTTTCTACTGGATCATGCTTGGACATATTATAGCTCCATGCGCATATGATTCCACAGTTCCACACTGCTGATTGAAAAGCACGTACAGCTAGCATCTAGAAATTCAACTTCTCCCTCAAATTATAACCCCACTCTTTATCCATAAGGTTTCTGAATATTGCCTGGTAGTAGTTTGTTCCTTGCTTTATATATTATTTGTGCAGCTTGGAATTCAACCAGGTCAAATAACTTTGACGCACAGGAATTTTAAATGTCTCTTAAATGTCTGTTATCAATACATTCAGCTGACTGTTCTTTTTCTTTTGTTTCAGTGCACATGTTCGCTCCAAAGGCAATGACGGCTTCAACTATTAATGCCAGAAATGTCACCCTGGAGTGGGAGTGGACAGTGCAACACTACAGTGCTCTCGAAATGAGATGCCAAGTAAACATTAGCCACGGTGAAACACATACCATAGTGAGTAGACCAAAGGAGGGAGGTAAAGTGACCTGGTACCATTAGTCGTCCTTAGGAACCTACACTGACGTCAGTCTTGTCCATATTTTGTTCCCAGAGAGAATACTTTGGAGTTGGCCTTAATTTTACAGTTCTGAATGATCTGATACCATATTGGAAATATAATGTGAAAGTACGATGTGCAACAACACATCCTTTGTGGAAATGGAGTGACTGGAGCACAACTGTCAACTTCCACACAAGGGCTGACGGCAAGTATTGAAAAAAGGAAACAACAAACTTTATCTGATAATTTCATACATACTGTTTATATTCTCTGTTCCCTGATTCGTCCCACAGTTCCTGATGCTCTTGATGTGTGGAGGCAGGCGGTGGGTGACAAAATTATAATCCTCTGGAAAGTAAGTCAGATGAGTGGGAACCTCTTTCTAATAGGCTGCTCTTTCTAAAGCCTTTAGGACTTGCTATTAAATGGCTTTATTTAAGTGTCGTTAACCATCCACTATTGCTTATTAGAAGAAAGAATTTCATAAGAACTCAAGTATTACGGTGGGGTATTGTCTCGACCCAAAATGCAGAGACCAGAGGCTGGAAATCACATTTAAAGGAATTTATTTTAGGGTTGTCTGGTGGCAGCATGGAGGGATCTCAGGTGAGCCAGTGGAGCAGGAAGCAGAACAGAGAGGTGCTAGAGGTTCTGCACACGAGCAGGAGAAGAAGCCCTGTATGGGCTCAACCCTAGAAAATACTTTGAAGATAAGCTAAGAGACTGGGATGATATAACAGAGGTTGATGAGCTGGTGATCTGCAGGTACAGCGTTCCGCTGCTGCAAACATCGCAGCCACGGCCACGGCCACGGCCACGGCCACACACACACACACACACACACACACACACACACACACACACACACACACACACACACACACACACAGGGAAATGAGTAGGTGAGGGAGATTCGTGGTGTAATCAAGGCTAAAGGATGTCCGGCAAAATATTAGAGTTTGTGACTTTATTTTGGGTTGGGCAGTGTATAAACACAAGCAAAACCCCCGTCATGAACGTACCAGAAAAGGTTACACAGTGAATAGTTAGTGCCCACTGCTGTGATGTTCTAACATGCAGGGGGCACTGATTCATTTCATTGGGGCCTGATGAAATGATTGGATGGGCTTGTTAGAGGCCTGTGACAGCCACACACACCAATCTGTTGTCCTTTATTGTCAGAGTATGTGATTTATTGATTGTTGTTGGGATGGTAAGAAAAGTGCTTTAAAAATGATTTGCCAGCTTTAATAGAATCAGAATCAGAAATCCTGTAATGTCCCACAGACGGGAAAATGTATTTGTCGCAACAGCAGAATATTACAGAACCGAGCAATAGCAAAATAGACAAAAAAATTAAAAAGGAAAGTAAAATGGAATAGACGTACATACATACTTACATGATAGTTAGCTTACCGTTGTGGCAACCCATAAGTTATCGTATTTAATGGCTTTAAACTAATCTGTAAACCATGAAGGAATTATGTGAGAGCAAAAGAGTGCCTTTTTCATAAGAGATGTTGATGAGCGCATGATCTCTATACATGTACTTTGCCAGGTAGACTAAGGTCTTGCTGTTATCTCTCTGCAGATTCCACTGGCCAACCAGAGTCATGGAATCATCAAAGACTACAAAGTGACCTGTGAAAAGACCAGGTCACGAGGGAAAGAACCACAAGATACACCCGTTAACAACAGTGACAGCCTCGCTCTGATTCTGGACAGGACTGAAGAATATATCATCACAGTCACAGCTAGTAATGAAAACGGCAGTTCATCCCCATCAACCATAACCATCCCCAGCGACAATACAGGTATGAAGCCAACACAGTTGCGCCTGTTAGTGTCATGTAATTTGCTGACTGTTTTAAGTTAGTCGCTTGCTTGTTCTGTCATGTGAAACCTTTTATGCTGCTGTCTTGACCAGGGCTCCATGCAAAAGAGATTCTGAATGCCAGTGAATACTCATGGTAAAATACAGGTAGAATAAGAACGGCTTCCTGCTGCAGCCACAAGGTTGATGAGAGTGAGTCAACACAGTAAAGTAAACTCAAGGAGGTTAAAATTAAGAAAGAAAGCTATTTTTTTTCCTACACTGCCTCTGATTGACTAAACATTAACGCACCAAACACAAGCCAATGGTGGGTTTTTTGTGAAATGTGAGTGGGGAAAAAATAAAGAAGCTTCAGAAATCCACTGTCTGTGAATTTTGGAAACCACTTATAACGTTCACCTTAGTACGTGTCATTGGCCACATAATGTATTTTATCACCTTCACATCAAATTTTTAGGACCTGACTTTATTATCCAGAGGTGGATGGGAATTTGGTGTAGTTACAGGTGATAAGGCTGCCAAGCCAGTGACTGCAGTCCGAGACTGTGTTTCAACAGTCAGAGCTGCCAAGTCTCACACATTGACTGTGAGACACAATTGAGCATCTCCACATGGACACAGCCTAATCCTCATACATCACATGTCAAATTGCCCCTTTTTATTTTTTTCCCCTTTTCCTCACTTCCTCACACTGTACTTGGAGCCCTATTCTGCCCCTAATTGGCTTACCCAGATTTTAACCCTAACCAGTCATCAGTCCTCCTGCCTAGATCGAACCAACCCAACGAAAGGCAACGAGTACCAACCAATCAGAGGCAGAGTAGGTTGGGTCATGCCGTCACGTCTCGGGAGGTGAAAACAAACTTTAGCCAACAGGCTGCAAACATTCAAAAAAGATTGTGAGCTGAATAATGTCCGTCTGTCAGCTGAAGCTAATGATCAAACAGTAGGTAACCATCTCATTCTGATATCAATTATGTTATTTTTCTAGATTAATAAAATGCGTTCTTATAATAGTCACCGCAATTCACAGACCATGGGAAATGATATCTATCCTGACAATAATTTCTTCTGTAACATAACTGATAATAGCTGCTACTACACAGACGATCAGTATAATCAAACCATGAAGACAGTTAACAGATTATCAATAACCCAACTGCAGAAGCCTGTATGCAAACTTCACCAACATCAAGAGCACTGAGGTCAGACGTTCCACATAACTGCCATATCTGACACTACGATCAATCCTGATAAAGGAAGAAACATTAAATTAGATGGATATGAATTCAGTTATATACGCAGAAACAATAACAGTGGAGGAGGAGGAGGAGGAGGTATGAATGACAACTGTATTGGATAACTTATTAGAGAGTATAAAAACTGAAATCTGCAATTAGAAAAACAAAAATATAATAATTAGTTGTATCTACGGGGCACCAGGGTCTAGTATTGCAATTTTCAGGGTCTGGATTGGGGAAATGTTTTCAGAAATAAATGGGAAAGTACATCCAAAAGTATATCCAAATAAACAAAAACTGAGTGAAGAATTGATCAACTCAATGTACAGTATGAGTCTAGACCCAGTAGAGTAACATATCACTGTGCCACTTTAATAGATATAATATTCACTAATGACATAGAAAACAATACAATGAGCAGACTATTAATCAATGATATCAGTGACCATCTACCAGTTTTCATAGTCTATGACATTAAACAAAAAAAAGATCACCCGGACAAGAAACCATAATACAGACGAATGAGGACAGAGGAATTAATGAACTCACTAAAAGACAATTTACTGGCACAACATTGAGAAATATTATACAAGGAAAAGGATATTGTGCATATGAAACATTCTTGAGAATATTCAAATCATTATATGATTGAAAACAATATTGCAGAAAACATAGATAAAGAAATCATCCGAGGATAACAAAACGCTGCAAGAAGAAAAATACACTAAGAAAAGATTTCATAGGACAGAGAACTGAAGGGGCAGAAGATAAATACAAAAAATATAAGAATAAGTTAAGTAATATTATAAGGTGCGATGTTGGAATGACCACTGCAGTAAAATATTAGATGATAACAAAGATAATGTTAAAGGAATATGGAATAAACTAATGAGTTATCCTCAGTATTTTATTGATGATGACAATGAAAATCACAATATGGATGATGTGGTAAATAGCTTTTTAAAAACTTTAGTGAGTATTGGACCAAACTGTTCCACCAGTGACAACTGAAGAGAGTAATGATCATTTTATAAAATGAATCCCAGATCTGTGTTTCTGACAGCAGTGGATGACAAAGAAATGATAATTATTGTTAATACATGTAAAAGCAAGACATCCACTGACCTTAATGAAACGGGCATGACAGTAGTGAAAAGTGTCACTGATAGGATTTCAAAACCACTAACATACATCCACAGCTTGTCAGCACAAACAACTACATTTCCAAACAAAATGAAAATAGCTGAAGTAAAGAGTCAGTTACTACGAGCTATGGGGATTTGCAGGACAGTAGCTAGTTTGTGAGGCTGTGTGAGTCAAACAGTACACACTAGACTACACACTAGAAAAATCTGTTTCATAGATGTCCGGGAAGAAGCAGAAAGACCTGCTTTCATTCTGATTACATGATTCTGATCATTTGAGTTAATCTTGCTTTATCAAATTTTGTAATTGTTTTCATTTCTACTTATGCTGGTCCATTATTATTATGAATAATGACAGAATAAGACTGAATACTGACATCACAGCAGTCTAATCGTAATGTGGAGTGTGTCTATGAACATCTCTCTAGTCACTAATTTACTGATTATATGTCTTGTATGTTCACTGGTATATCCAGAGTAAAGACAGAGATGAAGAGAGCATGCAGAGGCCAACAGGGCAGGGAGAGTAGCTGGCATGGAGGCAAGTGAGAAGATTTTGAAGGTTAAGATCAAATAATGACATCACACCAGTCTAATCCTAATGTTAATTTAAAATGAGATGTTACTCCAAATCTGGCCCTGTTTTTCTTTAGCCAGCTAGTGAGACCATCCCCCACTACAAACTTTTTGTGAAACTTGGCCGCCCTGAACAGTTTAATGTGTGAAATGAACCCAACGGTTCAACATCTGTCAGCCTAAAATGAACCAAAAGACTGGCACTGTAGGGCTCCACTGTCCAAATTACTTAATGCATTAAATAGAAGTGGATGTGTGCGTACATTCCTGTGTTAGAACATTAAGTAAGCGTGACACCACTGGATATTTTTAAGGAGATCTTGGGATGATTTCCAGCTGTTTTAGTGGCGACAAAGGAAATATATTTTTGAGAAAACTCGGGATATCTCCAGCCTGCAGAAACATACATTGAAACATTTATTCTGGTGTGTGGCTCGCTAAAAACAATCAAAACAAGATCTTAAATTTGAATCATGGTGTTTCTGTCATTTGATGTGTAACAGTTGATTTAACAACATTGTGACAAACCATTTGGTGGTCTGCTGTTGACACGTAGAGTAAAGTAGACTCACATTCAGAACTGATTAGAGTGACATGTGTTGTAAAAGAGGACTTGCCTCAAAGTGAAATTTGAAAGCCAAAACTCCAGCATTTCTTCATCATTCATCACTGAATCACCGAGGATGGGGTTGGCAAAGCTGTGGTCTTATTATGCGTACAGTGATGTACAAGGAAATTTGTATCAAACACATTTATGGAATAAGAGGATGCCTTTAAGATATTGTTTCCTCCTCAGTGTGAATGAACAGATTACATTACCTGCAGCTTTATGTCAAATCTAAGTTTCAGACGGAACAGAAAGAGCAAACGGTTCCTGGATTGTTCGCAGCGGCGGTAGCTTCAACCTGTCCTGGTCTCCTAGTCCTGCAGCCAGCTGTGGCTACATAGTTGACTGGTGTCCAGTCTTAGGGCACTGCAAGGTTGAGTGGCTGAAAGTTGCCCCCAATCAAACCAATGCCAGGATATTTTCAAGTAAGTCTTATTCTTTGCACACAAAACAGTTACAGTTAATACCTATGTAGTGTTACACGTCCTCATGAAACATCTCTTTTGTTATTTCTTCACCTCAGACAGTTTCACTGATGGAGTGAGATATTCAATATCTGTATATGCCTGTACCCAGGGAGCTCCAGTGCTTCTAAACAGATTAGAGGACTATGTCAGAGAAACAAGTACGTTTGAATTGTTTGACTTCAGTGTGGTGCACTGTCTGCTTATTAAATTAGTCAGTCAATGTCCAACAATGTTTCACCCATGTTCTCTATACCAGGAATAAGACCCGGCCTGTTTCAGTCATTGAAATGGAAACAGTGGAATTCAGATGTTGAGGTATACTGGGACAAAATAACTCAAGAGGAGCAGTCTGCTTTCATTCAAGGCTATGTTCTTTATTGGTGGGAAAACGACAGCAACGAAAACTTCAGCGTCAGCACAGGTATTGTGACACCCAGGTCATTTTCTGATAACAGGCCACAGTTAAGGATATATTCTCTTTCTCTCACCTACTGAACCTTCCAACATACATAAATCAAATCAAGACTTTACTGCCGTCAGTGATGTTGAGTGGAGTCAGAGATGCACATATGAAGAGTTTAACCACAGACAGCAGTGACACACTGCCTTTCATCCAGGTTAAATCAATATGAAGACGTGCAACGTGATAAATACAAATGAGACTGAGATCTGTGAATGTGTATCTGGATGTCCAAATGCTTCTAATGTAATTGAGGATTCCTGATGCAGGCCAGGGATTACAGACATTTATCATGTTACTTCCAGTGGATTCAGATCCTTTACTTAAAGGGCAGCTTCCTCAATTTTACACATTACAGTGTGTTGCTGAGTACTACTGCATATGTCCAAAAAGAAGTATAAACTATTTAGTGGTTCCAGAGGAAGCTGTGGTGATGTCACTCAATGACTCAGTTACATTGTGGGTAATGTAGGCACCAGGTTTTAAAAAACAAAGAAGAACGAACAGAATAAAAAGGTCATATCTCTGTTCTGCTGTATTGATTTTTATCATGTGTTTTAAACTGTCCATAATGAGTCCAACAGTGTTATAGGAGTGTAATGTTAGACCAGTGGACAGCTTTTTAAATCTGGTGCCTACATTACTCTCACTGCAACAAACCATTAAGTGGCATCACAAGAGGCAGTCTACAGTAGTTTACGTACAGCCTACTATACTATACTATAGTACTTTATAGAACTATACTATACTATATTTACTATACTTCCTATACTACTTTGTTCACATATACAGTATTACTCCCCAACAGTACTGAAGTTTGAGTTACCCTTTAAGTAAAAGTAGAAATATTGTTGTCCGAAAAAGAGTGTTTCTTACGTAAGTCATTTCAGCAAAATATAATCAAAATATCAAAGGTAAATATTATATTATATTATGTTATATTATATTATATTATATTATATTATATTATATTATATTATATTATATTATATTATATTATATTATATATACATCTCTTACATGCCTGTATACTGCTAACACATATCTTCAGTAGGGTATTTGCTAAGGGCACACTCTAGTGTCCACCTGTGACCTTGAAGGTTATTCAGGATGTTTATCAGCAACCGTAATGTCTTTGTCTTGATTTAGTGAACCCTGAGGACACCAGCTTGACAGCAACAAACCTTCACACCAGCAGCTACTACAAGTTCAGCGTGACGGCAAAGACAGCAGTTGGAGAATGTGGCAATACAAATATTACTGCCACCTTGAATCCACTGAGTATGTTGCTTTTCCCTTTCAGATAACTGTTTCTGCTTGTGTGCAAATTAATTTTTTAAAGTAAAATAATGGGAAGAACATTAAACATTAAAACATGAATTTGATTTACCCCTCTTCTTCATCTGGGCTATTTGTCTTCACTCAACAGCAGATAACTTGGTCACGCCTCTCCTCATTTCCATGCTCACTGTTTTTGGTGTCCTCTCCCTCATCACAATCCTTTGCTTCAAACACTGGGCATGGTAAGCATGTCAACACAATTTTCTGTGAAATTTGCTGAATTGGTGCCTCCAATTTGAATGTGTGCATGGTGTTGCCAAACCTTTGTTTGAGATTCATTTTCTTAAATTTGTTTATCCATCAACAGTATCAAACAGAAGGTCTATCCTCCGGTCCCAGAGCCAGTGTTGACATGGCCGATCTCACTGGTAGGTTCTCAGGTTGATATTTACAAAGATCAGTGTACTGTGTCCGTTGTATATTGTCTTATGTGGTGCGGAAAGAGGCTTTCGAAAGTCTGATGAAGCAACCTTGATGATGTCACAGCAATGCCATCAAGGCTCTTCAGAATTTAGATAGAAGGACTGTGTGGGTAGAAAGACATAGACACTGGTATCTGGTTAAATGCTGCAATCCATTGCAAGTCAGAAGTTGGTACTTCAGAGTTGGTATTCCCAGCTCCCAATTTAAATATGTCCTGGTGCATCTGCTCGGGAAAACATGGACATCTGCTGCAAACTGATCTTGCATGTCAATTCTCTGAACCTCGCAAGCAACTTTATGGAAGTGAATTAGCCCTTCAATATTTGGCGAAAATGAAGTTTTGTTTTCTTCCCTTGGAGCATTCTTGCAGACTAAGCCACCACCAATCATTTATCTGAATGTTTTTGTTTTGTCTGTATTACAGGGTGCAAATAAATGTCGTCCTCTTCGTGTGGATCATGAAGCAGAAGTCTTGGCTGTTTCTGAGCTGCATTATGACTCAGTACCAGTGGTAGAAGGCTATGTCATTGCAGATGGCAAGCCTCATGCCTCTACACAAACCCCAGGGGGTTACTACAACCAGCCCCTGAAAAAGAGCATCCCACCACCCCTCACCTTACTGACTATAGACACCCCAGCTTCTTCATTCAGAAGTGTATTTTCTAACCCATCATACAACCTGCTAATGCAGACTGGAGAACAGCAGTCCAGCCCAGGCCCCAGGCTTCAGGAGGGCACATCTTTAGAGGGAAGCTCCAGTGAATACCAGCCTCAGAGTAACACTCAAACCTTCAATTTGTTCAAGACAACAGAGGAACCAGAAAGTTTTATGACCTGTGTCTCCACTTACATTTTGCTACCAAAGTCAACTTAACAATTAGCCACTGCATGCATAGTCTATGCAGGAGGTAAAAATAAAATGACAATTATGATTACGCTGCTAGAAAACAGAAATTCAAAGAAAAAATAATGAAAGACAGAATTACTATTATGTTTACATATTAACAAATTAAAATTATTTTAGTTCGTCATTTGTATTCTTAGCCTTGTTAGCATGGTGGCTTGGGGATGGCAATGTCCATCTTAGAAATAGCTTAGCTGAAGTGCGCACTAGGGTCTCCCAGTGTGCAAGAAAACATTATGCAGTACCATTTAGGGCACCCCTCTAGTGGGGACGGGCCTCCAGTTGAAAAGCGTGATGCAGTGCATTAGAGGCTGCCCTCTATGAGAAAAATGTAGTCATGTAATTACGCAGTTCTAAACGATACCAGGGTTTGGATCTGTTTGGAACCGAAACAGCATCACCACTTTCTGAGGCCGGAACCCTATCGAAGGCAGCTCACTACCTTTCTATTTTCGAGGTGTCATTTGATTTGTTACAGCAGTGTGATTCAAGGTGTGAATTGTTGTTTAACTGCCAAGGATGTGTCGACCACACTGTAATGATCTTAAAGATCTCTGAACTACTTTGACAAAAGGCCAAGTTTAGGGCCTTCTTCTAGCATTTATGCTCCTTCCGTGAACATCTTCAAAAATCTAAATCTAAATGTTCAGTTGCACCTTGACTTGGCTATGGATATATCATTACCCAGAATACTAACAATGTTCACAGACTGTTACCTGTTGGGCACACTGGATGCCTATGTGCTGAATGGCAGCTGCATAGCTTAGCTGCTACTGCTCACTCATGTGTTTGTGTTCACATAGGCTGCCTGGCAACTGCTGCAGCCCTGTCTGTTTACATGGAGTTTGACTCTGATAATGGTCTATAAATATGATGACATGATTTTCCTTTACCCCACTAAAAGAGCCAGAAAGCCGGGGGGAGAGCAAAAGGGAGAGACTGTGAAAGTGAAAGACAGAGAGTGCCAAGGAAAGAAACTACTCCTCACCTGCTGTGTGTATTCTCTTCATGTCTGTGACTTCTACATATACAGACTCTGTGTGTGTGTGTGTGTATATATATATATATATATATATATATATATATATATATATATATATATATATATTAGGGCAGTCAGGCGATTAAAAAAATTAATCTAATTAATTACAGGATTTGTAATTAATTAATCTAATTAATCGCATTTTAATCTCATATCTGCTAAAGGTACCCAAATACAGAATTCGAATTCTAGGACATTACAAAAGTGTATTGCGTGACTAATCAATTGAATACACTAAGAAGAGAAGAACTTGCCGTTCAAACTGTTGTATCGAACTGTTGACTCACGGTTCGATACAATCCTCGATTTTTTTTCTTTCTAAATTAGATTTTATTTATGTAACATTTCAATAACTTATGTATATGATACTTGTCTGATGGTATCAGAGGTGCAGTATTGTGGAGGGCGTGTCTATCTGATGGTCTGTTAACTGCACAGATCCCTCACTCAACTTAATACAGAGAAATGTCCCACAAAACAACGTTACAGAACCAAACTAAGGTAGCATAGTAACTGTAACTGTCTTTGGGAACAAGTTAAAAATACCACAGCTGTAAGTGGAGAAGCGTCCTTCCTCCCGCCCGTCCTACAGACTCCTCGTCACATTTCTTCCATGCAAAAACACTTTACCTCACCGAGTGTTTCTGATGAAAAAAAATCTCAGCGACGGTCAGCCCTCCGGACCGAGACTTCAGTGAACTTTACCCCGGAAGACAGTCTCCGTCGGTTTTGAGTGACAGGGGAGACACCGGGGAAACCCCTTGAAAACACACACACGTCATCATCATGACGTGTACCGTCACGTCTCTTTAGGAGCCGCAGCGGCGCTTTCTGTGTAAATTACGCAGCGGTTCGTCTTTACAGCAATGCTTCAGTCTGTGTGAACGAACAAAGGTGGAGAATTGGCGAACGACCGCTGCGGTGTTAATGTGGTTACAGCTCATAGGGCTGATCTGGACTGGAAGTTGTGTTACGATTCTGCCTTCTCACAGAGCGAGACAGGTTCGTGGATCTGAGTGTCGCCATTTCAGCTTCGATTAGTTACAGCCCTACTGGCGACGCAGGTGGGAAGTGACGTGCCACTGCCAAGTAGCCTACGGGTCATTGAATGGGCCAAATTTAAAATGCTCGCGCATTAAATTGCCACTCAGAATCTCAGAATTAATTGCGTTAATTTTTATAACGCGTTAATTTGCAGTGTAATTAATTAATCTAATTAACGCGTTAAACTGACAGCCCAAGTATATATATATATATATATATATATATATATATATATATATATATATATATATATATAGATAGATAGATAGATAGATAGATAGATAGATAGATAATGCATTTTATTTAAAGGCGCCTTTCAAAGCACTCAAGGACATCGCACATAACAACAACAGCACAACGAAATACAGTACAAGTACGGGACAATTTAATGCAAATAAAATAGATAAATAAGAGAGTGCAATTACATGGTGCCGGCTCGGCACAGAATTCAGACTCCACAGTCCTCACCATACAGGAAGTCAACTGGGCTGGGTTAGACAGGGCTGAGCTTCCGGGGAGAGAATAGTGCAATTGAGTGGAATAAGAATAGGCAAGAGTGTGTGCAGGATTCAGATTCCGCAGTCCTCACCATACAGGAAGTCAACCGGGCCAGGTTAGGCAGGGCTGAGATTCCGGGGTGAGAATAGTGCAATAGAGTGGAATTAAAAAATGTGTGCAGGGTTCAGACTCTGCAGTCATAACCATACAGGAAGTCAACCGGGCCGGGTTAGGCAGGGCTGAGCTTCCGGGATGAGAATAGTGCAATAGAGTGGAATAGAGAATAGGCAGGAGTGTGATTATATGATTGGGCTGATACAGGATCGGAGAGTGCGGGAGGGTGTGTGGATATGGATCAGTTCAGCGAGATATGATGGTGCCAGGTAATGAAGGATCTTGAAAGTGAGGAGAAGAATCTTGAAATCAATGTGGGATTTGATAGGGAGCCAATGAAGTTGCTGCAGGGCTGGAGTGATGTGTTCAGCAAAGGGAGTTCTGGTGATGATACAAGCAGCTGCGTTCTGGACCAGTTGGAGTTTATGGAGTGATTTCCGAGGAAGACCATGGAGGAGAGAATTGCAGTAGTCCAGACGAGATGTAACCAGGGTGTTTACGAGACTAGCAGTACTGGCTGATGTGAGTGAGGGACGGAGGCGGTTGATGTTGCGTAGATGGAAGGATGCAGACCGGGTAACATTATTGATGTGGGCTTCAAAGGTTAAGGTGCCGTCCAGGATGACACCCAGGCTCCTTACCTGGTGCCAACGAGGAGGACTTCGATTTTGTCACTGTTCAGTTTAAGGAAGTTGAGTGAGAACCATGATTTAATATCCAGTAGGCAGTTGGATAGAGCTGTGGGTGGTCCCAATACATACACATATATTATATATATATATATATATTAGGGCTGTCAAACGATCAATTTTTTAAATCGCGATTAATCGCATTTTGTCCATAGTTAACTCGCGATTAATCGCAAATTGATCGCAATTTTTTTGGCACATTTTTTTCTGTTCTAAATGTACCTTAATGTATTTTTTCATGTTCTTAATACTTTTAACAACATAAGAAAGGTCAAATATGCTTGCATTATGAAAATGTTTATTCAACACTTCAAATCATGCAGGAAAATAAATCCAGGGTTGTCTGCTTTTGGCGAGGGGGGGGCGACGGGCTCTCTGCATCTGCCGTCTGTTTGGCTTGCAAGTGGTGTCCACTGAGACTGCACCTTTTTCTTCTTCGCCTTTTTCACGCAGTGTGCTGCTTTCTGTCAGTCGGTATCACACTGATGATCGCCATGGCTCTGGTGCAGCAAAACAATAAAAAGTACGACTTGAAATTCAAACTTTCTGTCGTGATATATTCAGAGGAAAACTCGGGAGAAGCAGCCGCTAGACGTTTCTCTGTTGACCCCAAGAGAGTGAGAGAAACGGAGCTTCAGCGTCTGTCTGAGGAGGACAGCAGCAGCGCCAGGCTGCCTGCTGGAGGGAGGAAGAAGGCTAGCGAGGAGCAACAAATGTCCGCCACCGTGAGTGACAACAGAGATGAGGAGTTTGCAGCGAGTGCTGCTTTTCAGTCCGCCGTGTTTTTAACGAACCGCCAGCCCTGCTTCTTCTTCTTCTGATTCCCTTTCGTATTTTTCTGCCACCCTCTGTATCAAAACTATGGGTGCCGCCGATGGCCGTAAATCATACATTGCGCGTTTTTTTTTATTTTTTATTTTTTTTATACTGAGCGTTAATCGCGCGTTAAAAAAATTAATGGCGGTAAGAGGACGTTGCGTTAACGCGTTATTAACGCGTTAACTTTGACAGCCCTAATATATATATATGTGTGTGTGTGTGTGTGTATATATGTATATATATTGGGAGAGTTATTTTTAAAATGTATTCCCCTACAGATTACTGATTACATGTCCTAAAATGTAATCTGTAATGTATTCCCTTGGATTACTCAAGTAAAGTAATGTATTCTAAATACTTTTGGATTACTTTTAGCTTACTTCACAATCATATAGCTGAGCGTGTTTATCTGGAACATTGAAATTAGTTAACACATGCTTTAGAGAATGATCTAATTACTGTCTTCAGTGAAAAAGTTATGCAAGTATACAAAACACAGATGTGGTCAATTTTGTCCTGCAACTGATGCTATTTAAAGAAAAATGGCATCCATTCAATTTCCTTCACCTTTATTAATTTCCACAGCTCAGAAATTAAGGAAATTAAAGTGTAACATGGCAAGCAAGTGTAAAACAAAGCAAATGCTTTAAATGTGTATAAAATAAAAATTGTAAATTGCATTGAGAACAATACAGGGTGCAGTCATGCACTTTGTGAGCTCACAGCAAACACATTATGCATGGTCAGAAGGTGACTTTAAAGGCCAGTGTATATCTCAGAAAGCTTAACACTCTTATGTGTACTGGCAATATTTAAGGGCAACTTCATATCTAGTTTACATGCCTGTAGGTGTATACATGCATCTGGCTAATTTTCGTTGTAATGACATTGTATGTGTGGTGTCCTCTTATTCTTTCACATGCCAGTGCTGCCGATTTCCTCTCCAATGTCTCTGGCTCAATCCAGTGACAAGTGATGCCTAAATAACTCCTATGGTGGGCAGTCCATATATATGCTGTCGTGCATTCTGTATGAATCCCATGGAGCTTTCTGGTTATTGACCCTTTCATGCTCCGGAAAGCTTTGTCGATGTGCTGCATCAGAGTCTTCCTGCACATGGGCGTTTTCCCACCACTGATTCCTTCTATCAGCTCACGGAAGTCTGCATCCTCACGAGTCAGGAGTCAAAAATCAGCGCATTAACTTTGCTCTGGGTAGCGGTGGCAGCTGCTGCTGCGATGAGCTTTGCTTGTTTCTGATGAGGTCCAAAACTTGTACTGGTGGTGGCGCTGCATTTGTCACCGCCAGCAACAGTCATCATTTTCTCAGTCCTTTTAGCTGCTGTCCTCTGCATGGCTATGGGGTGCTTTTTCTGAAAATAAATAAAGATAAATAAATGCAAACACAGTGGGAAAAAAAAGAATAATGATCAGTTGATTAGGTTCATTTTAATGGCTGAAAAATACAATAATGTTACATAAGTAGCCAGTGTTGATGAACATAATATGTTCACCAGCCATACCATATTATGGTAAGAACCAACCGAGTGGTGCCAATACATTCATGGACTAAATGGTAGGCTGCTGGCATACAACAGGAGAGGTCCACCACTAGTGGATTGTTTTTAATTCTGCCAAATGTGCTTTCCTTCATCATTCATCATTCATTTTGCCACTAGTTATACTCTTAAGAGAACAGTGGCTCCTTTAAAGTCTCTAAGGCATTAATAAATATGTTTGTCATACCACAACAAAATGTTATTGATCATCCAGCAATATTTAAATAATTTTTTAAAAATCGCCAAGCACATAAAATTAGTAAACTAAAATAGAGTAGCTTTCTCTGCTCTGCATGTTCAAACTACAGCCACTGAGCCTCTAACATTTGTGCAGAATGCCCTTGTAAAAATACACAATTTAAAATAGGCCTTGTTTGTGAGTGTAGGACAAGCAACATGCCAGCCAGAGGACATTAACCCTCCTTTCTTTAATCAGTAATCAGAGTCTGACAACAATTAAGGCTCTTAATCAATGTTTAAGAGTCAATACATTATAGCAATAGACAGATACACTGTTACACCATTACCCACCTTTAGATAATATCCCAGTTTGATAATGTCTCAGTTTATTGCCCTCTTGACATCCTTCTGTGTTTTGGCGTTAATATAGCTGTGGGCCACTTTGAAGATGGTGGTTCTCTGTTGTTTTTTATGGTTTGGGGTAATGTGTACCACATCCTGGAATAAACTCACTTTGGGGTCATGTTACTGGAAGAGGCATTGTTGATTTTTGCAAGAACCACCATAGTTTCACCTGTAAGGACGACAACATAATATTTAGGATTCAAACCCGCTTATTCAAATTCAAGTGACATCCAGGACAATGGATAGAGTGCTCCAGAATGTCTTTCATATAAAGACAGTTTATTATTGTTTATTATTACTCAATGCATTTTATTTGAAAATTCTGTTTCTGACCAAGGCCAGAACAAACATAGTGATTATGATCAATCAGACTTCAATCATCATCAGGAAACCCCATAACATTTGACCCAAATTTCTATAAACTCTTTTCTTCATGCTTTACTAAAACTTTTTATGACAACAAACCAAATTCATGGTTGACATTTTAAATTGTCAAGTGCATAGGTGTAGGCTGACATGCACATTTCCAGGGCACTGGAAATAGAACATCTAAAACTCCTGTGGTGACATGTCAAAACATCCATAGTGAAAAAGGACTTGCAAACGTACATGCAAAATGTTGGCTGTGACCACCATCACATGACAAAAAAAGATTTTCATTATCTGCATTCAGAGGCAGATCTCTTTCCATGACTTGAACCCACCATGTTTGAGGAAGAATTTTTCTACACGGGGCATAAACGCTCTTGTCAACGATATCCACTTGTCTTCTTCCGAAAACCCCAATCTCCTTGTATGTTGAACCAACTTGGCGTGACTAAATTCAATAAACATAAATATCTGTTACTATTCATCCACTTTCATTATTAAGGCAAGACCGTAAATGTTTTCAGTATTACATTTATTAAGCTGGGCAGGACATCAGGTGTGAGTGTCGCTGCAGTACCATATCTGTAGATAGATAGATAGATAGATAGATAGATAGATAGATAGATAGATAGATAGATAGATAGATAGATAGATAGATAGATAGATAGAATGTTATATTAATTTTTATCTATGTATATATCTATATACATAAATATATATAGATATATAATTCATATTATTTTGGGGGGGAAAAGCATAGAATGGAACATTTAAAAAGGCTAAAATGTAATTGTATTGTATTGTATTTATAGTCACAAATTAAATCTATTGAAAGGCATTAGATACATTTTAAGCTTTTCTATGTTTCTCCCATAAACATTAGTGGCCTACCTATTGTTAAATGGTGAATGGATGGACTTGCAAAATACAGGGATTTTCCAGTCTATTGACCGCTCAAAGTGCTTTAGAACACTTGTCATGATTCACCCATTCACACACACATTTGTACACTGATGGCTGAGGCTGCTATGCAAGGATTCAACTGCTTCAAACCTAATAAATAATGTATATAAAATACTGAAATCAACTCTGTTTAAGAAAATTACTCAAGTGAAAAGGATATTCCATCCTAATGAGTAAATACTATTGTATTAATCTTTAGGCAGAACACATCCAGCGGGGTTGTGATACTGTTTTAGTCCTGAGAATGTCCAAGTAGTACAATGTGAAAGACGGTTTTAAATTCTAGTTGTGTCCAGTTGTGATTCTTTTTTTCTTTTTGTAGAAATAGAGATTTTGGTTTTAACCAGCGAGTTCTATTCTGTGGGGGGCAGTGACACGCCTAGAAGCGCCTGAACTCTCAAAAATCGCAGAAGAAGAAGGAAAGCCCCGCCTTTCCTGTTGTCTATTGGCCAATCAGGAGCCCACATCCTGAAACAGCTCATTGTCACTGTAGTGTGGGTCAGAAACGGGTCTGCTAGTTAGCTATTATACCGACAGAAAGCTAAAAACACAACACTTTTATATTGGTTAGTTTGCCCAGTTTCCTGTGCTGAACAAACCGCCAGGATAACCAGCTCGCACCACAGCCGCTAACTGTACCATGGTCGGTGTTAAAGTTATAGGGAGCGACCCGGACTTCCAGCCGGAGCTAGCGGCCGCCGGCTCCAGGCTCGCCGTGGTGAAGTTCACAATGGCTGGGTAAGCTTACTCAGCCGGTCTCGAGGCCGCGAGCTAGCTTGGCATAGCATTTTAATTAGTCTGTCTCAAAATATACTGGAAAACATTTAGAGCTCGTCATTTAACTGTTTAGCGGAGTTGACACGAGCTGAATAGCTACGTTATGGAGTAGATTTCAGTGCAACGAAAGCTAAGTTGGCATGCTGTCGTTAGCAGGCATTGGCTAGCTAACTAGCTGTGGTGCTTACAATGACAAAGCAGTATTACAGTAACTTAGCTGCTGGGGTGTCGTAAGAATTACTGATGTGTTTCGTTTATTAAAGTCTGTATCCCTCAGCCTCTACTTTTCGATCGTCTCCAGGAAAAAAATCGTCACCATTAATAACGGTACAGCTTTAAATGTCAGACAAATAAAGTCTAACTTTACTCCACGCCAGCCAGCCAGCCAGCCCATGTAACGTTGTGTGTTTACTCGTTGATTTCAATTTAATCAGAGTCCGTTGGGCTGTAAATTGGACTTGAAATGACAAGAAATCGGTGAGAGATTTTGAAAATGGGTTTGTTTTAAAACACCAGTCTGTGTTTACGGATCTGTGGGATTTCTGGTAGCTTGTAATATTGTTAACAGATCGAAAACCTTGTGGGAGGGTTATACCGGATAAATTAAACATTTCCAGGAGAAATTCTGAACTCTGGAAAGCTGTGATGGTCAAGCTATTTATCTAAGATAGTCTTTAATTTATAGGCTGAATCGACCGTATTATAGTAGCCAGACCTTAAAATGTGTAGCTGCAGTATGTCTTTATGAAACTGAGTAAGACTTAAATTAACATTTGAGAGGTTCCAACTGTACAGCAGTAGCTCATGTAAATTTTTCAAAGTATGAATCATCAATGTCAATTGTAACTGATGTGTTGTCAGCCAATGAGTAGTAAGAAATCTCTGTACAAAAATGCCTTATGCATGTCTCAGTTACATAGTCTGTCCACCAAGGAGCACTGTTAACCTAAACTGTACAACATCCCACCCAGTGCCTAGTCCATATCTTGATCTTTATTCAAACAGTAGACAGTGTTTTGCTGTAAGTTATAATTACGAAGTAATTGTTGATCGCACAGTGTATACGCTTTAGAATAATGACACCATCGGCATTAAGACTGGTTCTCTATTGACCGGATCACAATTTTTTATCACAAACGTTTTATTACAATAACGTTCAGGTCAAAAACCCCTGCATCATGCATTAGCTTACCTGAATTTTAATTGCGATTTTTCATGATTTTACTTTAAAGTGTATACATCTATATGCATCTTATTAATAACAAAACTTTTACCAACGTTAAGTTTGAGACCTAATTTATCTGTTGGGCCTCAGGTTTATTAAAATGACAGCTCGAGTTTGCCCAAAACTAGCAGTTAGTCCAAGATTTCAGTGAAACACCAGACGTGAAACGTTACTATATCATTTTAAATTTTAACTGCTAGTGTTCTGCCTAGGCGGCCTGAATGAGTAACCTCACGTTTAGTCCTGTGTTGTTGGAAGCTGCTGCTCTGAGGGAAACGGCGAGCATTCCAGTTGCCTTTCCACAGCAGCGCCAACAATGATACCACATTGAAACAAGAAAAAAATAGTCCATATCAAAATGTTTGTCAATCCTCTGTGTTACTGTAGAAATGGATGAGTAACAGATGTTATCAGATGTTTTTTTAGAGCTTGCCTTGATAAACATGTGTAGCAGAGACTGTTGGGTACTAAAAGCTCGAAAGACGGTATCTATTAAATTATCAGACAGATTAACAGACTAATCGTGAGAGTACTTGAGAGACCAGCACATACCAGTAACACACTCTCCTCTGCCTCCTCAGGTGTCAGCCCTGTATCAGAATAGCTCCAGCATTCAACATGTTGAGTAGCAAGTACCCACAAGTCGTCTTCCTTGAAGTAGATGTTCATGTCTGTCAGGTAAGCCTGATCTGCCACATCCACCACATCGTTTTCATCCAACAAAGTCCCTGAATGACTGGAGATAAGGTTCAGGTATAACAGTGGTTGTAAACCAAGGTGAAGTACTGATTTTAACATGTATTGTATTAGAATTTTTTATTAATCTAGCAGTGTCAGAACAGAGCTGAATTCAGGTTGGAAACCACCTTTTGTTGTTATACTAAGTGATATTAGTCTTTGTCATTACTGAAACCCTTCATGAACTGATAACACAATACTTAAACTTCACACACTCATTGTAATCAAAGTAAGATGTACAGGAAGCATTAAAAAGGGAAATCTGTCATTGAAGGGTTGATTCCTTTTTCTCTTATGGGACTGTTTTGTCTATTAGAGACATATAGTATATATGAATGTGGTACCAATTATCTCATTACATTTTGGCTAAGGTGACCAGAGAAGCAAACTCCCCATAATGTTTTTAAGAGATAGAGGATAAGGCTCGTCTCACTCAAAATGTTTCTTATTGTGAGCAAATCCAATGAAAAGAGCCAAACCTCACTGTGTGAGTTTATCATTCATTACTTTGACTTTCTTACTGTCTGTACTCAGTGTGCTCACTGATTTCCTCAAACTTCTGGGTTATGTAGTTATTATTAAATCTTACTCACAGGTAAGGAATAGGTGCATATGTTGGAAACTACTTTCAGCAGTGGACAAATTCACAATTGTATTAATGAGGGTATTTGCAGCTGCAGGAGTTTGGATGTGTGTGTTCACGGTAATGAAGGAACATGTCACTCACTGCAATAGTGTGGCAGGTTGTTTTAACTGTTTTTGACAACAGTAGAGCTCTCCAGCACTGAGGCAGGATGAATATCAAGAGATAAGACTAGTTCGTGAGATCACTTCATTGCTGGCTTTGGTCTTTTATTGATAATAAGAAAACATTGAGAACTTACATTACAATTTGATAAAGTTACAGTTTGAAAAGAGCCAGGAAGTTTTCACTTCACCAAGACGTTGCCAGCATGTATTTTACATGAAATCGAAATGCTTGGTTGCCTCCTAAAACAGTGAATGTGGCTGGAAGGTTGTCTTTGGGAAAATTGAGTACCAAAAATATCTCCTGTTGCAGACTAAGTCAAAGCAACAGAAACTGATCTTCATGTGGAGACAGACATGTAAAATAGACACAGGTCACCACAGATGCTGGTGAAAAAATGAGAAACAAGAAGCTGCAAGCGAGGAGACCCAGCACAGTTTTAAACCAACAGTCAGGTAGAGACAAGTTTTCCATAATGCAGTTTATTTTACAAAACTATTTCTCTTTTTCTCCCAGGCGACGGCTGCAGCCAACAACATCTCAGCCACACCAACGTTCTTGTTCTTTAGGAACCGGGTTCGGGTGGATCAGTATCAGGGGGCGGACGCTGCAGGTCTGGAGGAGAAGATCAAACAGCACACAGAGAACGACCCAGGAAACAGCGAGGACTCTGACATTCCAAAGGGATACGTGAGTAGAAAAGAAACACTTATGTCATGAAGTGGGAAACAGAGAAGGCAATACCTATGTACAGCAGTGGTTCTCAAAGTCGTTCCTCAAAGGTCCACGTCTGATTTTTAGTTCAGTGGTCCTGAACAATTGGCAATAACAAAACAAGAATATGGTTGGGTTTGCTGACAAGTAGAAAAACACAATAATAACTATAATCGCTTTCCTGTACAAAATGAAAGCAGAGGAGAGGCATATATAAGAAGCTCACCTGTAATTGACACCAAAATGTAGCACACTCTAGGATTGTTTTAATATATGACTTATGACCAATATTTACCTGCCATTGTGGCGGAGAGCCTCAGAGATTTACAAACACAAGATTTGAGAGACTATGTCTCTTACTTCACAGTAGACACTGTGTTGTGAAGAAACAGGACGCACTTTATGTACCTGCTTATTTTTAGATGATGGCAGAGTCTTCGGTTAATGCATGACATTGGCAACAACACTCTCTCTCTCCAACAGTTAACGGCTCCATGACAAAGATGTAAATGACAGTGAAATAAGCCTAATTAAAACCACATTCAGCTGTTGACAGGATCATTGTAAATGATCTCTCTGTATTCAATGTCTCTAACAATTGCTAATGACTGACTTGTCCTTTACAACTGGATGTGGACCGGGATACAGACTTTGAGAAGCCCTGATCTACCGTGTGTGTGCACATTGTAGAGAGTGTGAATCGGGGAGTGGCTTTCAAAGGACATGTGTACTGTGTATGTGAACAATGAAGGGAGCGTGAGATAGACAGGTGGGTGATTTTGGTTTGTTTAATTTGTTTTCAGATGGACCTCATGCCTTTTGTCAACAAAGCAGGCTGTGAGTGCCTCAACGAGAGCGACGACTGTGGCTTCGACAACTGCTTAATCAAGGACTCCTCCTATCTGGAGTCTGACTGTGATGAACAGGTATGAGATGTGGACTCTAACAACCTGTCCCCACCCTGACGTGAGATGTTGTCATTTCTTTCTGGGCAATTGAGCAACCACGATTCCCTGTCCCTTTAGTTACTTTTGCAATGCCTGTCAGGCTTTCTGTTCTTACATATCACATATGCAGTTTATAATGATAAGAATGGTAAATTTACACCTAAGTTTTTTCATCCAAGAATTTAGTCAGTGGATTTACTCAGTTCTTCTCATTTGTAACTGACAGCTGTTGATCTAGCCTCTCTGATTCAGCCAATTCCATTTTAAGTTTTCACCTCCTTTTTTAACAGAACTCCCTAGGTACCAGATGAGTTTAATTTGATGGTAATCTGTCTAATATGTTGGTGTCCTCTTATCTTGTCTAGTTGCTGATAACTATCGCATTCAACCAGCCTGTGAAGCTCTTCTCTATGAAGATACAGTCCTCAGAATTTGGTGAGTTTTTAAAATTTTTTTATGCTGCTCCACCATTTGGTGATTTATCTGAGTCTATCTTTAAGAATTTCCTTATAGCTAAAAACATGTCCTTTGCTTCCTTCTCTCCTTCCTGGCTTCCTTTCCTGCTCTTTGCCTCCTCCTTCCACCTGATTCATTTTTTCTTCTGTCTCTGTCAGCCCAAGCCCCTAAGGCGGTGAAGGTGTTCATCAATCTCCCTCGGTCAATGGGTTTTGACGATGCTGAGCGGAGCGAAGCCACTCAGGCTATGGAGCTGTCAGAGGAGGACTACAAAGACGACGGTTTGATTCCTCTGCGCTACGTCAAGTTTCAGAACGTACAAAGTGTTACGGTGAGAGCCACATAAACAGCATCACTGCTGAAACATAGCCATGGTTAGGCTTCAGACAAAATGTCATTATATGGTCACATCAGCAGCAGCAAGAGGCACGCTGTGGTCATCATCATTTCAAAATGTTCAAATAAGATATTCACCTGCTCATGGAGCTGCCAGGAGATGTGTGCAGGAACCTGTGGGAAGAGAGAAATATATATATATAGGAGAGAGTCATCAGAGGATTGTTTTAAGACATGCGGCTCTGAGCTAAATGGCTATCCTATTCTGTATTTGCCACATGCTGTTAGCCCCACACACCTAAATCGGACAAATGCCAGTTTAGTATATTTAGATTAGGACTGAACAATTAATCGAAGGATATATGAAATCGCAATATCACAATAGCAGGAGCTGCAGTTATATTAAGTAATGGGTAGGATAATAAGTTAAATAATGGTGAAATGTGTACAATTATAGATGCATTGCATTGTGGTGCTTTTCCTTTTTTTTGGCATTTCATACAGTCATTGTTCAAGTGAAATGAAACCAGTTGAAGCTCATACACCAGACTAGGCTAGCAAAACAGAAACTGACCCAACTTAAGTACCCACCAGTATATGAAGTAGTTAAAACTATGGTAGCTCTATACCTGGGGAAACCTAAACCTGGAATTTTTTGTTGCTAATACTTGAAAACTCTGAGGTATAATGTTTTTAGCCCCAGGTTAACTAAGCATATGAGGAATCCTAATAGGTTTGATAAAATGTGCCCTGATCATCCACCCTCATGATTACTATGTTAACATAGTGCCAGGTGTTCATTGATGGTATTTCTCTTTTGTTTTTTCGTCATTAGTTGTTTGTCAAGTCGAACCAAGGAGATGAGGAGACAACAAAAATCAACTACCTGACGTTTATAGGCACTCCAGTACAGGCCACCAACATGAACGACTTCAAAAGGGTATGGACCAGTCGCAATAACCTTGTTTCTTTATGTTCAGGTTTATTACTGTGTCGAACTCATAGATGATGATTTCATTTTGTTGCCATGTAGGTTGTGGGAAAGAAAGGAGAGAGTCACTGAGCAGTAGAAGCAAGGGAAGGACAGGAAGAAGAGGAAGAGGAGGCTGCACATACATCCAAGGACTTTCCCCTCTGCCAAAGCTGCCACACACTCTGTTGTCGCATACACACATACAGACACACACAGCCTCCAGCTGACCTCCTCGAGCTCTGAATGAATTCTCCATCTGTGGAGAGTTGGTCTATAAATTGTTTGTATTGTAATTCTAATGAAAACCGCTGTAAATAAAACACGATCCTTTTTCAAAGGCATGTGCGTCGTGTCTGCTTTCTGTGGGAATGATAGGTGGAGCAAGAGTTGGAGTAGCGGTACCAGCAGCATCATGTGGCGCTGGTTACAGTTCCAGCATTGCAGACAGACCGTAGCATGAACATCTGTAAAGATAAAAACCACAATAGAAGCAGTGTCAGTAATGAGATTGACGGAATGAAGATGATTTGAGTAAGAGCACGTTACATTTACAGTATTAGCCTTTTTCTTCATGGCATCCTGAACATTTCCTTGGCTGTTAATTTTACAACCAGAAGCTCAGTCTACTTAGGCTTCACTACGGCATGTAGCAGGGAAAACATGTCTCCAAGAAAGTAAACTGAGCCCAAGTTGAACTAATCAGGCGTTCTTGTTTTTTAAATCCAAACACAACTCACACCTGCCATAATGTTGAAGATGAAGCACTGAGTTTGTGAAACCCTTTGAGCAGTTAAACCTTGGTTACAGCTTGTCTGTTTACATAGATAACACATTTACAGAGTAGATTACTATGAAAAGGCACCATTCTATGTAGATAGATGTAACATTTAAAAAATATGTACATGTATTGTGTGTCTATGTATGCACATACTTATAACTGAACTCAGACCTGCAGCTACATCTGGACAGTAGGTCTAACTACTGCTGTCAATTTACTAGACCAAACCCAGTAATTAGTAAGTAGATTTGGAGTGACTGGTTTAGTTTTAGTTATTTCAGTGGGTCCTCGTTCACAGAGTCAGCCATGTTTCTACAGTATACCAGGCTGGATAAAGCAAACACTGGCTTTTATAGCGAGCACCGTAGCTTCTCCTACATGCTTGGAAGAGGAGATATGGGAGAGGCGTTCGGTTGGTTGCAATCTGTCAACTTCACCCATAGATGCCACTGAATCCTACACACTGGACCTTTAAATTAGTTGAGCGCCATCATCATTGTTACAATAATAAACGTGACGGTTAGAGGACGATTTTAGGAAAATTTAGGAAAAACTTAATTTCCAAACATACACAGGGCCTCCCCTGGCCAAATTGGGGCCCTAAGCAGAATTTTATTTTGAGGCCCCCCCCCCCCATTACAAAACGACTGTATCACGAAATGCCTTTTAGGTTTACAACCTTTATTGGTAGGAGCAAATCAAATGAACAGCCTCTTTCAACAATGGAACAAGAGGTGGAGCTGTTAAGCTCAATAATCTTGCTTTTTGTGAAAGAAGCATGAAAGCATGTTCTTAATGACCTAAGCTTTAATTTAAGATGTGGAGGCATTCTCAGTTTGACCCCTGAGGTCAGCTAGAGGTCATTGACCTCTGTAATATGTAATTTTCATGCACACAATTGTAAATGTGTGTATCTTAGGATCTAAATGTGATAAAAATGTAAACCAAATATGTATTTCCAAGCCTCTGGGCATAAGGAACTCATTTATGCCATTGATAGCACTCTAAGAGGTCAACATCATTAAGTGCAGTGACGGTTACTACTAATGTGAGTGGCTTAAGGCGAGACACTATAGGTGAATAGGGTAAAAAAAATTAAATAATAGATATCACCATGAAACTTTCTCAGTTGATTACTCATGTTAAGCTTAGAAAAAAATGTATTGCAAGTTTTTTGTATTTTAATGCAAATGAGGCCTTATCTCATTAAAAATGTGCTAATTTGCATATATAAAAAAAAAAATCAGATTGTGTGATAAAGCCAGGCTTAAAATACTTTTTTTATTTTGTTGTCATATTAGATGGGGAAATAATTACAGAGGGGGTTATGGACATCTACTTCTCTTATCCTGTTAATCACAATATACTGTCAATAGCCAGAGTTTTTAGAGATAATCGTTTTCTGTGATAAAATCTGGGTTTCCGTGTAGTTGAGAGGCCAAACCACGTGGAAATATCTGCATTTCCCCTTCAGGTAAACAGGATATTACTTTCCCACAGTTCTGGGGTAGAGGGTGGGGCATGGGTGTGATTTCAGAAGTTCCGGCACTTGGGAACCTAAAAGGTTGTGTGCTGCTCTCTCTCTCTCTCACTTTCTCCTTTGACTGTCTAACAGTACAGAGTGATAAACAGCAGACTAGTAGCACAAAGATCCCAATTAATTTGTGATTTAGGTGTCTTGGGCATAGGACATTCATCTAAATCTACTAGCACATGAAATTTAGCCACGATTAATACCTCAACACTACAGGCTACAACACACACCTCACACTCTAGCTAACCCTAACACACAACCCATCACACCCGTAACTCACACGTAACACACACGTAACACAGCTGACACACAGCTAACACATAGCTAACACTCCAAGAAAGAAATGTTAGCAGATGATTTTTAGCTGAGGTTAAGAAATGTATTCTAAGAAAAGATTCAATGGCACAATTATACTACTGAGTCTGCTGTTTACAGGCTACAACACACACCTCCAGCCGCCAATCTCAAACCCTCCTCCAGAAACCTGGGTGTAATCTTTGACAACAATTTGCACTTTGACTCACACATAAACAAACTTGTACAATCCTGCTTTTTCCAACTCCAGAACATCTCAAAAATCAAAGAGATGCTAACAACCAGCCATCTTGAACTTCTAATCCACACCCTGATTTTCTCTCGCCTTGACTACTGTAATGCTCTTTTCACCCGTCTCGCCTGCAGCTCGTACAAAATGCTGCAGCCGGACTATTAACCAAAACCAATCGCAGATCCCACATCACACCTATTCTTGCATCCCTTCACTGGCTCCCAGTAAAATACAGAATAGACTTCAAGACACTACTTCTCACATACAAGGCCCTTCATTGTCTTGCCCCTCCCTACATTGCTGAACTCCTACACCCTTACTCCACCTCTAGACCACTCAGATCTTCCGACCTAGGCCTCCTATCTATACCCCGGTCCCTCCTCAAATCTAAGGGTGACTGCGCTTTTGCCGTCAGGGCCCCATCCCTCTGGAACAGTCTACCCTCTTCCGTCAGATCAGCTCAGTCTTTTCAAAAAACCTCTTAAAACCCATCTTTATTGTCTTGCATTTCCTACAACTGAACTGTAATTATTATTTGCACATATCTGTACATGTATGTTTATTTTATTTTATCTTCTCTATTTTATTTTGTTTACTTTTATGTTGGTTTTTTAATTATATTTTTACTAATGTTTTATGTTTACCATACCCTGTACAGCACTTTGCAAACTTTGTTTTGAAAAAAGTGCTATATAAATAAAAACTTACTTACTTACCTCACACTCTAGCCCTAACACACATGTAACATACATACTGTGGGAAAGTAATATCCCATTTACCTGAAGGGGAAACGCAGATATTTCCACGTGGTTTGGCCTCTCATTTACACGAAAACCCAGATTTTATCACAGAAAACGATTATTTCTAAAAACTCTGGCTATTGACAGTATATTGTGATTAACAGGATAACAGAAGTAGATGTCCATAACCCCCTCTGTAATTATTTTCCCATTTAATATGAAAACAAAATTAAAAAAGTATTTTGAGCCTGGCTTTATCACACAATCTGATTTTGTTTTTTTTTAAATATATGCAAATTAGCACATTTTTAATGAGATAAGGCCTCATTTGCATTAAAATACAAAAAACTTGAAATACATTTTTTTCTTAGCTTAACATGAGTAATCAACTGAGAAAGTTTCATGGTGATATCCATCCATCCATCCATCCATCCATTTTCGTCCACTTATCCGGGGCCGGGTCGCGGGGGCAGCTGCCTGAGCAGGGACACCCAGACTTCTCCCGGACACTGCCTCCAGCTCTTCCGGGAGGATCCCAAGGCATTCCCAGGCCAGCTGAGCGACATAGTCACACCAGCGTGTCCTGGGTCTTCCTCGGGGTCTCCTCCCGGCGGTACATGCCAGGAACACCTCCCGAGGGAGGCGTCCCGGGGGCATCTGAAACAGATGCCCAAGCCACCTCAGCTGGCTCCTCTCAATGTGGAGGAGCAGCGGCTCTACTCCGAGCTCCTCCCGGGTGACAGAGCTCTTCACCCTATCTCTAAGGGAGCGCCCTGCCACCCTGCGGAGGAAACTCATTTCGGCCGCTTGTATCCGGGATCTTATTCTTTCGGTCATGACCCAAAGTTCATGACCATAGGTGAGGGTAGGAACGTAGATTGACTGGTAAATCGAGAGCTTCGCCTTTCGGCTCAGCTCTCTCTTCACCACGACAGACCGATACAACGACCGCATTACTGCGGCCGCTGCACCGATCCGCCTGTCAATCTCATGCTCCATACTTCCCTCACTCGTGAACAAGACTCCAACATACTTAACTCCTCCACTTGAGGCAGGAACTCTCCTCCCACCTGGAGGGAGCAAGCCACCTTTTTCCGGTCAAGAACCATGGCCTCAGATTTGAAGGTGCTGATTCTCATCCCAGCCGCTTCACACTCGGCTGCAAACCGCCCCAGGACATGCTGGAGGTCCCGGCTCGAAGGAGCCAACAAGACCACATCATCCGCGAAAAGCAGAGATGAGATCCAGTGGCTCCCGAACCAGATCCCCTCCGGCCCGAGGCTGCGCCTAGAAATTCTGTCCATAAAAATAATGAACAGAACCGGGGACAAAGGGCAGCCATGCCAGAGTCCAACATGCACTGGGAACAGGTCTGACTTACTGCCGGCAATGCAAACCAAGCTCCTGCTCCAGTCGTACAGGGACCGTACAGCCCTTAACAGGGGGCCTCCGACCCCGTACTCCCGGAGCACCTCCCACAGAATGCCACGAGGGACACGGTTGAATGACTTGGAGAAGGCATTCAACCGTGTCACCTCGCAGGGTGCTCGAGGGTTCAAGGGAGTTTGCCCAACCAGTCCACAAGTGTTTTGTGGACTGGTTGGGCAAACTCCCATGAACCCTCGAGCACCCTGCAGAGGATATAAAGCTGGTCCAGTGTTCCACGGCCAGGGCGAAAACCGCATTGTTCCTCCTGAATCCGAGGTTCGACTATCGGCCAAATTCTCCTCTTCAGTACCCTGGAGTAGACTTTCCCAGGGAGGCTGTAGGCTGTAGGGGTACCACCACCCCGGTCTGCCAGTCCAGAGGCACTGTCCCCGACTGCCACGCGATGCTGCAGAGACGTGTCAGCCAGGACAGCCCCACAACATCCAGAGACTTGAGGTAGTCAGGGTGGATCCCATCCACCCCCGGTGCTTTGCCACCGAGGAGCTTCCGGACTACCTCAGTGACTTCGGCTTGGGTGATGGATGGGTCAACCTCTGAGTCCCCAGCCTCTGCTTCCGCTATGGAAGGCGTGTCAGTGGGATTGAGGAGATCCTCGAAGTATTTCTTCCACCGCCCGACGATGTCCCCAGTCGAGGTCAACAGCTCCCCACCTCCACTGTAAACAGTGTTGGTGGAGGACTGCTTCCCCCTCCTGAGGCGCCGGATGGTTTGCCAGAATTTCTCGGAGGCCGACCGGTAGTCCTCCTCCATGGCCTCCCCGAAGTCTTCCCAGACCTGAGTTTTTGCTTCCAAGACTGCCCGTGCTGCTGCACGCTTGGCCTGCAGGTACCCGTCAGCTGCCTCAGGAGTCCCCCGAGCCAGCCAGGCTCGGTAGGACTCCTTCTTCAGCTTGACAGCAACCCTTACTTCCGGGGTCCACCACTACTACTACTCCTGGTGCCACGTGTGCAAATGGACACTCTTATGCTTGAACATGGTGTTCGTTATGGACAAACTGTGACTAGCACAGAAGTCCAGTAACAAAACACCACTCGGGTTCAGACCGGGGAGGCCCCTCCAGGTAATACTGTCGTCGCCCACGTGGGCGTTGAAGTCCCCCAGGAGAACGACGGAGTCCCCGGTTGGAGCAGTCTCCAGTACCCCTCCCAGGGACTCCAAGAAGGCCGGGTACTCTGCACCACTGTTCGGCCCATAAGCCGAGACAACGGTGAGAGTCCTATCCCTGACCCGAAGGCGCAGGGAAACGACCCTCTCGTTCACCGGGGAGAACTCCAATACATGGCGGCTGAGCTGGGGGGCTATAAGCAAGCCCACACCAGCTCGCCGCCTCTCACCACGGGCAACTCCAGAGTAGAAGAGAGTCCAGCCTCTCTCAAGGAGTTGGGTTCCAGAGTCCAGACTGAGCGTGGAGGTGAGCCCGACTATTTCTAGCCGGTACCGCTCAACCTCCCGCACCAGCTCAGGCTCTTTCCCCCCCAGCGAGGTGACATTCCATGTCCCCATGGCTAGAGTCACCATCCGGGGATTGGGCCGCCGGGGCCCCCGCCCACGACTGCCACCCATATCCCACTGCACCGGCCCCTTCTGAACCCTCCCGCGAGTGGTGAGCCCACGGGAGGGCGGGCCCACGTTGCTCGTTCGGGCTGCGCCCGGCTGGGTCCCATGGGCAAAGACCAGGCCACCAGGCGCTCGCCTGCGAGCCCCAACCCCAGGCCTGGCTTCAGGGTGGGGCCCCGGTAACGCCGATCTGGGCGACGTGCACGTCCTTGTTGTTCTTTCTGTCATTAGGGGCAAGTGAACCGATCTTAGTCTGACCCGTCACCTAGGACCTGTTTGCCTTGGGAGACCCTACCAGGGGCATTAAGCCCCGGACAACATAGCTCCCAGGATCATTCGGGTCATGGTGATATCTATTATTTAATTTGTTTACCCTATTCACCTATAGTGTCTCGCCTTAAGCCACTCACATTCCTTGTAACCGTCACTGCACTTAATGATGTTGACCTCTTAGAGTGCTATCAATGGCATAAATGAGTTCCTCATGCCCAGAGGCTTGGAAATACATATTTGGTTTACATTTTTATCACATTTAGATCCTAAGATACACACATTTACAATTGTGTGCATGAAAATGACATATTACAGAGGTCAATGACCTCTAGCTGACCTCAGGGATCAAACAGAGAATGCCTTCACATCTTAAATTAAAGCTCAGGTCATCAAGAACAAACCCTGAAAGTTTCATGCTTCTTTCACAAAAAGCAAGATTGTCCATATTTTAAGAGCTAACAGCCCCACTAAAGCCTTTTACAGATGACATGGTGTTTGATGGCCCTGGTGACGTGCTGGGTGCTGGCTCCGTGTCACCCTTAGTAACAAACTGCAGCACTGACCCAAGAAATCCATCATACAAGCAGATCTTAATGGTGAATTACACAATAAAATCAATGTAAAAATACTCCCCTCACAAAGATTAAAATGCAACTAGTGCAAATATGACTACAATTAACAATAACATTCATTATGATTTGGCCCTGATCACACACATAATAGATATTATGCTCCATAAACACAACTGTTGCAAATGTTCAGTTAGTGGTTCAGGGTTAGTTTTAATTTAGTTCTGCATTTTAGATTGAATTCATCCAGTTTTTTTCTCTCATGCTAGTTCCAATTTGATTGATAACAGGGCTTAAAATAAATAGAAACCGCGCCTCTTCCTCTTCCTCTTCTCGTGCAGACCTCTACCCAGCTCCATGTTGTCAAGACGTTTGCTGCTTTCTGTTCCCCAAACGGATCAGGATATTTTATGTGGTGCTAAATATGATGAACCACATTCTCAACAGAAAATGTGTCCTGGTTTGGATCAGAGAGAAACTTTTATCAGGCAGTGAAACTATTTAACATTCTGAGAGGTGAAATGACGCAGCAAGGAATTCAGCTGGCCCAGAAAAATCTGCAGTTAGATTTGGATCTACTGAAGCAGTTCTTCTCAACCGGGGGGGCCCCGCCCCACTGTCCCGGGGGGCGCGAGTAGGCTACAGGATGGGAGGGAGAAAGAAAAATCACGAAAATTACCCCCATGTCGAAATGCAAGTGGTTGGACTATGATAACACACAAACAAATCATCCTCCTGGCGACTTTTTTTTTTTTTTTTGTCTAAAGCAACTAGCGACAAATCTAACGATTTTTACTGCTGTTATTGGAGACTTCTGTGGTGTTTGGAGACTCTGACTTGAAAGCACGTATCACTGCGGTCACTGTGCTCAACGAGCAGCGGGTGCTGCCGTGAGTCCCTCCCCAGATAACCTTTACATCTGGCCCGGATCCGTTTTAAGCCCCTTGCCTCCGTTTCTAGCACAGATACGTTTTCTGATTGTGGACCAGATCCGTGCCAGATAGAAGTTTCAGCTTAAACATTGCAACTGCCATCAGTTTCGTATTTCTATCGCTTTACAGATCTGGCCCAGGTCATTTTTCCAGCAGGTAACCGAAAGACATTAGCTGTGTCTGACACTGATTTGGTCCAAATCTGCAATCCAGATCTGAGCCGACACTATTTTCACATAGGCTACACTGATGTGGCCCGAATCCGTGATACAGGTCTGAGCCGACTGCATTCAACAAAGGCTAAAAACTGCTCTGGCCCATATCTGCAATACGGATTTTAGCCGACACTGTTTTGACATAGGCTTCACCGGTGTGGCCCGAATCTGTGATACAGATTTGAGCCGACTGCATTTAACAATGAATTTAGCCCATTTAAAATGTCCCAGCTATAGAAAGAGTTGGACAGACCGGTTATTTCGGTATATATGCCTATCTCGCAGCCTATATTTATACAGAAAAACATTCATCCTTGCAGTTATCTAGTATTTGTTCTCACTAGTTAAGTTAAATAAAAATAATGCCAAAGCCAAACTTTTTTGTTTGTCATGCACAATGTGTCCATCACAAAGATGCTTGAAGTAGGCAGGCACCCCAGGGACCCCAATATGCACGAATTGGGAGAGAAGAGGGAGAGAGATGCTGACATTGGCACAGGTCCGTTTCAGGTCCGTCTTACGACAGCGCCAAAGTGCCAAGTGACCGTTGGTCTCGCTGGACTGTCGTCATACAGAAACGGCCCACATCCGTAATACGGACCTCAGCCAGAAGCGCCCCCCCCAAAAAATCATCGGACCTACATGCTCACACCAGATTCATCTGTTCTTCTGAACTTTCGGACATTTCGAACTGACCATGCTACTACAAGTAAGTTTCTATGTGTTTATTCTAATTTACTGTCTATACCTTAAATGCATTGTGCAAGTGAAAAGCTGTTGGTTTTGTAGATAGCAAGTTAAAGTGCTGTTAATCATTTGTTCACCACAGTGGAGTCGGTGTTAGCTAGCTGTTTGACGTTAAAGCATCTGCTATAGCGCTTGTGAAAAGTGTCGCACAGAATAGACCGAGTTATAGGCTAACCGAGTGAACTTTTAATGTCATGGCATAGATTTGCGCTAATGTGCTGATTTTTAAAAGGTGGTCTTAGCTTTTTCCTGTTATAGCGCTGAGAATTGCAGGCGCACATTCATGAAAACGACATGGAGCCTCCGATTTCACTGCATCATTGTGAGCTTAATTTTACACTTTGACCGACCATTTAAACACTCGTTTTAATTGCAATTGTATACAGCCAGCTTGCCATCAGTGTCACTGTCACTGATGCTACAACCTGCAGCTTATAGATCTCTAACCGCCTCCTTGCATTAGCAGAAGAAAAACCTCGCTGCCCTCTGCTGTGAGGCGGTCAGAGAACTTAGTGCTAGCTGCATCAGTGACACTGTCAGATGATGTTGAGCTGGTTGCCTACAATTACAATCAAAACGACGTGTGTATGGCTTATATCGTCATTCTGCAGGCGACATTTGGGTTTTATTGGAAAATATTTTGGCTAGTGGAGGCAATGTGGTATGACGACGTGCCTGCGTGTTCGGAAATGATGTGACCGCTGCAAATGAACATCGAGTTTTGGGAGGTTTAATCACGCTTCCTCACATTTGAGCACTTGCATAGGCTATATGCCGATACACCTGGAACAAGCGGCCGCTTAATATGACCCCAACATTGATGACACGATTTATATTCCTGTAGTTGCATGGATATTTTGAGCGAAAACGATTGTGTTTGTGCAAGTGTGCTGCCTGTAATTCGCCTTTGACATATAGCCTATACGGCCAATAGTCTCGAAAATCATAGCCTGCAGTCAAAGTATAGATTTAAGCAATATTACCCGAAAGGGCATGCTCAAAAGTCATTTGAGCAGGACAGTGATGCTTTTTATTTATTGATTTATTTTATTCATTTATTTAGGCTATTTTTAATTTATAATTTATTATTAGGCTACTTGACGCTTTGGCAACACTGTCTATGTTACATTCATGCCAATAAAGCATATTGAATTGAACTGAGTTGAGAGAGACCGAGAGAGAGAGAGAGAGAGAGAGAGAGAGAGAGAGAGAGATTTTGCAGGATTTATTTGTGGGGACGTGAAAATCTTTATTGTAATAACTTCCCACAAAAGTAATAATACAATGAATAATGGTCGGGATGGTTGTTGTTCGTTTGACCGTGGGCGCAAAATCCAGCTGCTGACTCTCCGCTGTCAACGGATCCCCTGTGACCAAAGTGTCAGTTGGACTTCAGAAGGCCAGAATTCAACACTACTAGAACGGCCGTAAACGGTCATTTGGACCGCTAGATTTAAACTCTATAATCTGTCATGTAACCTAAATAATAAAATACCGGGTGGTCCGGTAAGCGGAGTCGTTTTACGGACCTGTTCCGAATCTGTAGCGCCATGATCAGGCGGCGCTGGAACGGCCCTGGCACAGATCCGCAACAACCCCGAAAAACATCACAATGGCTCCTTCTTTGTTTTTGCTTTAGATCAGCTCGTTTCCAGCTTTTTCGATTATTATTATTTATTTTATTATATATTAAGTGTTAAAATAAAATGTTTCACAATCAAATAAGTTACTTTTAATTGTTAATTTTCTTGTTCTGGGTTTTCTCTATTAAAATCTTGGGTAAATAAATGCAATAATTACGGTTTATGTGCGATGATATGAAAATTGATAAATGCACAGTTGGACTTGTTAAAATGTACATTTTGGTGTTATTTCGTTTTGGGTTTTTTTTAAATATCACGACACAGTGAATGCATTCATCACTCAGTTGGGTATTTACATGAGATATTATAGAGTTTAAATCCAGCGGTCACAATGACCGCTTACGGCCGTTAGTATTGTTGAATTTTGGCCTTTCTGAAGTCCAACTGACACTTTGGTCCAATCAGAAACATATAATTTGACCCGATCTAACTCTAGGGATGTGGAGAGCGCACTGTTATGCCCTAGCCAAGATATCGATCATTGATATCTCTGCTCACATATGGCATATTCCATGAGGAAAGCCAGGCCAGCTTCCGCGCATGTTGCGCTGGTGACAATGTCGCATTTGTGGCTGCTGGCCGTTCGATATGCAATCACATAAAAAACCTTTCACCATTAGGCAATTATATTTGATGTCTTTTTTTTCAAGGCACAGAGATCCGGGGCTATTCCCAAAACATTCGGATGCCCAGGTCTGACGACGCGCCTGCTGTAGGCTACACTCAACCTCCTCTCTGCACAGATTCGGAAAGAATACCGACGTGAACTTGGGAACTGCAACAACACGCACGCCTTTGAGGAACCTTATAAAAGTAATTAGAACGATGGGCTAATCTTCATTTTGAGCAAATGTCATGTAGGCCTGTTTTGTCGCACTGATCCAAATTTTTCTTTCAACCTAATCTCTAATGACGTCTGTGTTTTCCCACCAGGTGCAGTGCGCAATGCTCATTGACGGCAAAGGCGGCGGAAGCAGAGATCGGGGCGCATTCGCTGGTTTGCCCTGTCAACAGATAGGAGTGGCGTGCGCCAGGAGAGGCGGCACAGCAGGAGCAGCAGCAGCAGCAATATCAAAACCTCACCTGAAGCTGCTCTTCGACACCATCCACCAGTAGTCATTAATACGTTTGTTGATTTTGTTCACGTTGTTTTGATATGTGTTTTGATCATTAAAACGAGTTATTTCATTTAATTGTAGCCTACGTATTTTTTCTGATGGCTGTCTGGAAGAACGCACTTCCTCTGTTTCGGTAAAACTATGCAAACATGGGCCAGATAGTGTCTTTCCTAGATTTGAGGCCTAGCCTAACTGACAAAAATGCCGAAAATAAGGCAAAAGGTGAATCCGGTGGTGATTTAAGCAGGATCGTATCCCATCTGGCACTGGTCCGGTAAGCGGAGTCGTTTTACGGACCTGCTCCGAATCTGTAACGCCATGATCAGGCGGCGCTGGAACGGCCCTGGCACAGATCCGCAACAACCCCGAAAAACAGATCCGAAACGGCTTCGGCCCGATGTGCGTTTGGACTCAGGAACGAGTCCGTGAGGCGGAGCCGGGCCAGATCCTGCTCTATCGTATTGCGGTTGCGGCCCTGTTCTGTTACAGCGTCCAATGGCTATCTGGGTCCCCAGTCCAAAAGCACTCAAAGGCGGTCAGTCTCTCAGTAGCCTCGCGCAGCAGTCCCAGCCTGCAGTCAGAGCAGAGAGGAGACACACAGCACTCCGCGTCCAGGCTGCGAATGGTACGATGAAGCGTACCTGCAGTTCGGGTTTACAGTCACGGCTGATCTGAGACCTCAGTGTGCCGAGGTGCTGGCAAACGACAGCATGCAGCCCTGCAAACCAAAAGAACCTCTTAGCAAAGCATGTTCGCAATAAGGAGAAGGAAGAGTAATATTATGCTATCTCCAGTCAGAATGTCGCCACTTATTTTCATCATAAACAAGATGAACAGACGGGAAGTCTCTCCCGGTAAACATCCCTTCACTCACGGTGCCAACATTTTCATCATCTTTGTTAACTCGACTCAGTTTAACCACAGAGCAAAGGATGTGAATTAACCCGCAACTGTCTTATACATCATCTTATTCACAAAGACATTCACGAACCGTAATTACAACAACAACAACAGAATACCCAAGAGTCTTTGCCCCACAGTCTACAAGGGGCGTTACAATATTTTAAAGAAAAGCTTGCTGGCCTCCATCAGCAACAGGCAACCATTTCAGTGCACAGCACTGTGTCTAAACAGTGTTTGGAGGCATTGTATGTAGTGGCCAAAAAAATAGGTAAACTGGGTAAACCGCAATCGTGGGAGGCCATGAAAGTCTCAGCTTCAGCAGAAATGACTGAGGAGCAGAATGAGTCGGCAAAAGATCCAGCAGAGAATCCAGGACAGAGAGAAAGAAGTGAAGCTGCTCCAGCAGGGGGTGGAGGCTGTCAATCACTCTGCTGATGAAGCAGTGAGAGACAGCGAGAAGATCTTCGCAGACATGAAGCAGCAGATCAGATCTCGTCAGAAGACTGAAGTGACTCACATCAGCAAGCTTCAGGAGAGGGTGGAGCAGGAGAGGTGACCTGAGGAGGAAAGACGCTGGAGCAACTCATACACTTCGGGGATCTTAGTGAAACTTCAGACTCACCCAGCATCAACATCAGCTGTGTCAGAGGTCAGAGATAAGCTACAGGCCATTTTTGGTGAGGAATGAACCAAAACCTTACTGACAGAGACTTAAGTAGATGCTTTACTACCACAGTCAGAGCCAAAGACAAGAAGTAAATTCTTACAATATTCGTATCACACTGGATCCAAACACAGCACACGCTGGTATATCTTATAGCAGTAGCGCAGCAGAACATGGCTATCATCAGAGCCAGCCCTGGGCATAGGTGTTTGAACTGGTCCTCTGTGAACTAACTCTCATCTCACTTTTAGATGTGCAGTCAGCAGGTCTGTTGGTGCAGCCTTTAGTCCTGATGCTGTGTCACTCTGCTGTGCTGAGTCACTGGGCTGCTGGTGAAATATGTTAAAAGTGCATCGGAAGAGAGAAGAGAAGTATATGTGACCACTGGATGTTACATTTTAATAAAAAAAAACAGATGCTTGATGTGTGCTATACATACGACTTATATAGACTAATAATGACAATGTGATGAGATTCATTCAACTTTATTGTCATTGCAATGCAATTCAGTCTAACCAGAGTGCAAGTGCAGTATGAATGATGAATGATATGGGAAAGCTGAGGTGTGGAGTACTAACAGTAATACACTTTAACTGCACTTTAACACTGATGTAAACATTAACAAACATAAGGTGTGACACAATAAACCAAAGGTTTACAGACCCTATTACAAAAGGGATCGAAAACTACTAGCATTTTAACTGACATACAAGCAGGAAAGACACCTGTAAAATAACACCTGAACAGGTCTGATGTTAACTTTCCAAATGTTCCTGAATAATTTAAGGTGGTGCCGCCAAAATATCATTCAAGTCTCAACCCACTGAGCAAGCAACGTCTATGGACGTCCAAGAAAAGTTGATATCACGTCGGTCCGTCCAGGCCATGATCTGGACGTCCATATGACAGCCAGAATTAGTTGATAAATGACATTGCGATTATAGTCCAGCCTGATCTGGACGTCTATAGCCAACAAAACTGAGTTGCCAATAGACGTTCTGCTAGGCCATGAACTGGACGTCCATGTCACAGCCAGAACTAGTTGATGAAATTGTCCTGTCAGCTGTTGCATCAGCATGTTATAAGCTTATGATGATGATCATGAAAGATTCCAAAACTTTTTATTTGTATCATGATTACTTTTGTAAGACTGAATAACAAAATGTACGTATTTCATGTGATTGTGTTCAGAAGCTGTAGTTTTATGTCATTTGCAACTTGTTCCCATGTAAATAAATAGAAGAGTGACACACACACACACACAAACACACACGCGCGCGCACACACCGCACACACGTGCACTCACCACACACACACACTCACACCACACACACCGCACACACACATGCATTCTGGGTTGTGAAGCAGAAAAGGAGGTTTCTTCATGAGTAAACCAATGGGACAGTCAGTGAGTGTGTGAGCTGATGGTCTCCTTTAATCCTCCTCCTGTAATCATGTGACATTATAAACATAGGAACAGGCTTTATATTTCTTATATGTTGATGAGCCAAGGTTTGCCCAGGTGAGACTTTATGAAATTCAACAACTGTCCCTCTTAGGTGAACATGTTGTGTCCTTATACAGTTTGACTTGAATAACATGCTGAAAAATAGGACAACCAAAAAATGCATATTAATCAAATAAAGGAGTGGCACAACCATGAAGACATTTGCTCTTTCCCAACAGTATAAATCATTTATTTAATTCTTTTATTTAAACAACTAGAGTATAAATATCTAAATAAAAGTATAAATTTGGTCAAAAAGCCTAATTTTCTAGTAACAATCGACTCAAAGGAAAATTGGGTGTCTCCCTGGCAGTCACACTTTCTCAGAGTGAAACTGAAAGAAACATTATCACACATCTGATTACAAACCAGCTGCCAAACAGGTTTTTTCCAGCTCTAGAGCCACAAAATGAATTGTTCCCTAAAGTGGCCAAACTGATAGCCATGAGTGCAGGAGAAAATATTTGTATGTGTATCTGTCTTTGCATGTAGGCCTATATTCCCTGTTTGTTTTTTTTTAAAAACCTTTTGGAATCACAGCCTATTTCATAGGTCTCAGCTAGAAAATTGCATACCCATAATAACATGAGTATATTTCTGCAACCACAGGATCTATTTGAGTAGGCCTAGTTGGTCTCATTGTAGAGAGAACACTTGAGAGATTTGTATGGAAGTGTAAATATCAGCCTACCCATGTGTTACTGGTGATGAGAAAATATAGGTTGCAGACAGCAAAAATGAATTAAAATTCAGTTTCGCCTAAAAAAAGCACTTCAGAATGAGTAGACCTTGTGAATGTGCTGCAGTAGCTCTAAACCTTTATGAAATCATAATGTGATCATCTCTGCAAACATTGATCTGGATAAAGTGAAGCAGGATTAAACTAGAGATTTCAGTACAGACAGTCCAGGCAAAGACTCCAAAATCTAAATATTATTTTACATGAGAACATGTATTTTTCTCATGTACAATTATTATCATAAGTCTCATTATTATAGGTATTAGTCTCTCTACTATTGATGCATGAATCGTCTCTCAATTGGGGGACTTTTGGACTTTTTTTTTTAATTTTATTTTATTTTTTAAATAATTTTGTTTATCTCTAAAATCTCTTGGCTGTAAATGCCGTACAGCATCAATAAATGTGGACTGAACTAAGGAATCAGGTAAATTGTCATCCGCTGTGAAATAGTTCTAGTGGTTATTAATAATTTGGGACTCTACTTTAACCTTTAATGAAACAACACCGTTTTTTCATAGAATATATATATATATGTATATATATATATATATATATATATATATATATATATATATATATATATATATATATATGTATATATATATATATATATATATATATATATATATATATGTATATATACACACACACACACAATCGACTCAAAGGAAAATTGGGTGTTTCCCTGGCAGTCACACTTTCTCAGAGTGAAACTGAAAATAATATTATGACATGAGTGATAATATTTCTTTCAGTTTCACTCTGAGAAAGAGTGAAAACTCTTTTTAAAAATATAAGTGCTGACCTATACTGCCCAGATAGCAAAAGACATTAATTCAATGTTGGTCAGATTACAAAAGAGTGTTTCTGTCTGGACGGCCTCTCAGTGCAGAGCGAATAGACTCATGACAGCCTATTGTAAGGCTCATGGCTCATGACAGGCTGTAACATGGACATGTACATTATGAACAGAAAAACAAAAATGCTGGAATACCTTTCTGTCTGCAAAATTCAAGTTTGCATCTCGACGGATCGACTAGTTTGGACTACCAGAAGACAGGGATGTCAACAAACCGGTATGTAGCTGCTTGCACAAACACACTGTTTTAACCACTTTTTTATTCATTGAGAGTCATAAACGCTACAGTGCTGTGTTGTAAGGTGTCTGCTGATGTTGCATAGCTTTTGGGGTAAGATTTTGAGCATGTTAAGATGCTTAAAACACAGCGTAAAGTGCTGACCCCATGCTGTTAGCTGTCAATGCTAACTCTCCGTTCAAGGAGCCCTGTAAGGGGTGGACCAAAAGTGTTTGCGTCTTCAGTACTGGCAAGTCAAGGGTAGCTTGAGCAATACAGCTGCATGTTGAAATCAACCGAAGTTCTCCTTTAAGGTCATGTTTTTTTGTTTTTGGTCTTCCTGTTTTATTTTGTAATACTTACCCTTTCCTCTCGTTTCAGGTGTCTTGACTTCCTGCCCTCATGTTCTCCTGTGTGCTGATTTGCAGCAGCCCCGCCCTGATTGGTTTCACCTGTGCCTGTGTCTCCCCCTTCCCTTGTGTATTTAAGTCTTGTGCTTAGTGTTTGTCCTTGCCAGTTCGTCTTGTTCGTCACGTTGAGCGTCCCATCCATATTTCTTGTCAGTTCTTAAGTCAAGCCAGCAGTTTTTAGTTTCTAGTTTAGTTTTTGTTGTTATCCTGTTTAAGCTTTCCTAGTGCATTAAATTTGAGGGTTTTTTAATCATTCTCTGTGTGTTGGGTCGTGCATTTGAGTCCCTGCCACTGATCCCTGTAGAAATGGCTCTTTAAAAATAACCTTGTTTCAATGTATAATGCAATGCATATATATAGTTGAATCAATGTTGATTCATTTCACAGTCTTTCAATTCATTGTCAGAATTCATTGGAAATTCAACGTTATTTCAATGTTGATCATAGCGAGCACTTTTGATGTATATTTCAATATCTGACATCAATATTGATTCAATTCTACATTCTTTCAATGTTGATCATATCATAGTTGAATCAAGGTTGATTCATTGTCAGAACTGATTGGAAATTCAATGTTATTTCGATGTTGATCATAGCGAGCACTTTCAATGTATATTTCAATATCGAACATCAATGTTGATTACAATCTTCAACCTGACAATATCTCAATGTTGATTCAATCAGATTTTGCTATCTGGGTGACCATATGAGGAGTAGTTAACGTTTATAATCATCAGAGAACGTTACAGACGTTTTTGGTTCCTCTCTGTTTCCTGAATATATCCGTACATGTGTGAATGTGTAAATGAGAGGCATTAACTTACAGCACTTTGTAGAAGTGAGCTTTATAAAATTCACTCCACTGACTTGTATTAGTTCACAGGGCTGAGCTGCCTCCTCCAATGTAGCGGCGACGTTGATGTACGGTCCAGTGCTCAATAAGGTGTCTATGTATATATGTCTATGGTCAGAACAAGTTAAAACAGATTCATGAGGAGACCTACAGCTGGCATTTTAGTATATGAGCCCGAAGAGACTTTGACCTGTTATTATATAATAAACCTGCTATCAATCTGATTTACTGATAACAACACATGTCGCTGTGTGCCAAATAACCTTGAAACCATTTTCACCTTGTATTACCTGGCTTCCGTTTTGTAAGCTGAAAGAGTGAATCATCCAGGTTGGATGAGTCGTTTTTGTCACAACTTCAAGGCAATTATTTAAAGTAACATTTAAATGCTTCCCACAATCAACAAGATACCTGAAGTAAAACAGATTGCTGAGAGGATTCTTGGAATGAAATACAACTGCTCAGATGGCCATGTGTTGGTGATTGATAACGTAGCTTTGTAGATTAAACAAGATCAAATATGAATCTTGTTGGATGATTTTAGGATTTATGATCAACATATGAGGTCAAAACATTTTAATAATCTTTGGTCTCCCAGGTTGTTATTAGTGTTTGTTTTTCGTGACCAATAAAAGAATGTTTGGAAGAGTATTTTGTTGTTTCATCATTTAATAGTAATTTATATCAAATTACAATCTACTGAAGTTGAAGTAAATCAAATGTAACATTCTTAGAAAATGTTGGTAATTATATTAGTATTGTTTTTAACCGCAGCTACACTGATAGCCTTGTAACCCATTTCTTGTTAGCTTTAACTCATCAGCATTAGTAGTTTTTACCCATTGTTGAGTCAAAATCTTGACCCAGCATGCTGGGTCAAATCCTCAACCCAATGCGCTGGGTATAAATAACCCAGCATTGGCTTGGTCCCTTTTGGACCCAGTGCTGGGTTAGCAATTTGTTTGCAAGGTTTTTATTTGTCAATTTGTTCAACAAATAAAAACCTAGCTTGCACCAAGTGTGCACTCTTCTTACCATATACTTTGAGTGACTTCCTTCCGGAACATCAGCTGTATTTCTCACTTAACGCATGGATGCACACCGTGAAACAGGAGCTGAGCTCATTCACGTATGATCATCATCAGTGGATGATAATAATAATAATACACTAATAATAATCACTCCACCACCCCTGTTGACCTGTAGGAGTCAGTGCAGAGGAGCACAGGGAGTGAGAGTAGAGAGACCTCTACTGGAAAGGTGAGTCTAAACGTTTCACAAGATAGAGTCATCTGTGATGCAGAATTTTATGGAACTCAATATGAATATGAAATATGAAACATTTTATTGAAGGTGCACCATATAAGACTTATTTAACTTGAGCTTTTATTGAGGAGAGTAATGATTAGAAAGGGGAGAAAGCCAAGATATATATTAGGGCTACACGATATTGGAAAAAACTTACATTGCGATTTTTTTGAATGCTGCGATATATATATTTTTTTTATAAATGTATTACTTATATTTACTTTATGTTATGCTGCACTGCTGCTATCTTGTGGACAATTAACCTGCACTGATCTCACCTCCTACTGTCAATGTTATGAGTATGGCTTCTGTCTGTGTTTTAGAGAGATTCTCATTGTTATCTTTCATGTTTGCCTTTATTGTGCTGGGACCTGAGTACATGTTTGTTCATTCTATCATGTACATGTACATTCTATCATTCATGAATTGAATGACAATAAACAAAACTTTGAACCTTTTAAGCTCTCCATCTTATAATGGAACATTCTAGCTTCATAATTAGATTAAGTAACTAACAATGAGTGATAAACAGGTTATTTAACGACTGAAATCTGTTTTTTGTTTTGGACGACAGGGTCAGACGCCTGGAGATTATTAGCGACACATCTACAAAACTATACCTGCATTTCAAAATGATAATCATATGAGCTCATTCATGCGTGCTTGCGCCCTCCCAGAACTCCCATTCACCACGCTAGCTTACTTTCATTTTTGAAACTTGCGTCTGTCCTTCGGGTGTGGGTCGGGCGTGGGTATCAATTTATAGCATGTCGGCTCGGGTGCGGAATGTAATTTGTGCTACTGTCAGAAAATGGGTCGGATGCAGTTTTAAGTATGGCCAATACAGGCGAGTGCGGGTTTGCACAGACCCGTGCAGGACTCTGTTGTGTGGTACCGACGTAAATACAAATTAGTTGTGTTACCTCTCGTTGTGGCAGAGAACACGTGTTTGGTCAATATCATCCTTCTTGTAGCCCAAATAGCTCCAGATAACTGACGTTGCTTTTCTTTTTGGCACCAAGTCTTCGTTTTCCCGATGTTCTCTTGTTCCTTGCTCATTTTTCGATGTTATTACCAGCGACTCACTCCATGTGCAGGGGCTGGTCTGCTTCAGCACACTGATTAAGAACTAATGTGATTGGTGGATCGCTGTGGATGCAGAGTCTGCATGCACAGTGTGTGTCAGGTTCCTTTGAAATTAGATTAATTCATTTGCGTCCTACATCGCAGTCTCTGCGATGTGACTATTGCACACACATACATCGCGATGGCGATGCGCAAACGATATATATTGCGCAGCTCTAATATATATATCTATATATATATAAAGCCAAATTAGCCTGACCCAAATATTTTCAAGAGTATCTTAATATTACTTTAATTCAAGTAATTAAGTAATATTTTTCAGGGCTTGAAATTACAACCATTTTAGTCACATATGTGCCCAAAATGTAATCTCTGCGACTTCAAAATATTTAGGAGCAAACAATTATTGTGGTGTGAGCGAAAGTCATGGCATTAGCCTCTATGTTGATCTATTTGAGCTGTTTGTGAAATGTTGTTCTCGCGCTACGTTCGCTCCCATCCTGTGCATCTCTTGGGGGCTAAGCCTCCCCTGTCCTTAAAACCTAGTGACGCCCCTGCGCAGCGCACCGGAAATGGTGGAAGTTAAGACATTGTCTAAAGTGAAAAACCAGCTCAGCTCCGGATTGCAGTGGACACGTATCTGGTGGGGTCGTGGAGTTTGTTTCGCTTTTGCTAAAAGTGAAACCTTCTCCTTCAGTGCTCAGAAAACCTTACGGACCCTGCCCCTCCATACATTAAGCACTTACAGTGACATTCCCTGCCCATCTAACACACACTGGCCTGCCACCTGTAATCCCAGATTCTTTGATTGGCTTTGGTTCCCTTCCACTACCGGTGTAACACCCACCAAAATGCGGTCCCACAATTACTTTAAAAAAATAACCACATTTATTGCGATTCACAGGGCAGCTCAGACAATGAAGAATGGAGTGAATGAGTGTGAGTCAGGGTTATTATAGTTCAAAAATGTTCATTAGTTTTTATTTTAATATAGTTTTTCCAGTTTGTTTTTTCATTTGAGTTTAGTTTTAATTAGTTTATCAAGTGATCTTAGTAGTTAAAGTTCAGTTTTTATCTAGGAATTTAATTTTAGTTAACTATAATAACCCTGGTGTGTGCGCGCACACACACGCGCGCGGTCTTCAAAATCAAAAGCACCTCAGCTTTCAACGTCGGAGTTGGGCCTCAATAAACTAAATAAACAACTCTCTTCATTTTCACGACTGAATAAACACAATATCATACTAATTTTACTTTGTTTATATGTGGCGGACCCTGCCACCTTTCCAGCTTCAAACAGTGTTCTGGGGACTTATTTTGCTTCAAGAAAAGCTTGTTAATTCAGTTATGGAAAAAGTAAATATTTCTGAGTTAGTATCCTTACCTCATAAATATTGTAAATATTAATTGAGTTTGAATTTATTCTCTAAAACTACATAGTGCCCCTTTGAAAAAAAATATGTATTCTAACTGCTGATTAGCGTGAATGGGGATTTTATTTTTTATTGACCAACCACTGAACTGATGGTGAAAACCATAGACATAATTTACGTACATTATGTCCATTGTGAAAACTGCCAATTGTATTTTCTGTGTTGGAAGTGACGTTTCCTCGCTGGCCAATCAGTGCTGGTGAACTGCAGCTACGGCGAAAACCCGTCGTGCCGCCCTCTTCCTGCTCCTCCTCGTCCTCCCTGATATTACAGCGAGCAGCAGCAGGCTGATGTAAAGTTGCACCTTCGCAGCGGAACAGACACCACCGGCAGTATTTTTTCTTCAACACCGTTATTTTTGTTGGACTGACGCAACACTTGGACTGACATGGCGGATATAGCTAAAGGTGTGGAACAAGTCTCAGTGGGTAAGGCAAGATATTAGCTTAGCCCGAGCTAGTTAGCTAGCTCCCAGGCAGAGGCAGAGACATGTGTGTCTCGCGGATTGCATCAGTTTCCTGGAAATTAGCAGTCAGCGTGCTAGCTAACGCTGGTATCAGTTTCGCTAGGTCTCTGGCACGGTGTCCATTCAGACGGGACAGATTTGCACAGTCACTGAATGTGTTTGCGGCAGCCGAATGATTAGCAGTCATTGATAAAAAAAAAAAAAAAAAACCCCAAAAAACTGAGGACACTGGAGGCTAATATTTAGCCATGACAGCTGTCAGTCGACAATCAGGTTTTCCGCAGAGTCTTAAAGTCTTAAATTTGACAATCTCATTTTAAGGCCTTAAAAAGTCTTAAATATGTCCATATTTTGCATATAGGTCTTAAATTACATTTAGTCAGTGGCATTTTGCCAACAGCACGGTCGGAATTTAAAGTACCCATCGCCGGTTCCGGAACGACTTCGGCAGCGTAATCTGCTAGAGGACCCTCAGATTGGGCACAGTAAATCGGAAAAAACACCAGTTAGCTTCTAAAATTCTCCAGCGAAGTCACGCTATCACACTCTTATGTACGCCTTTGTCACCAGTTCCCGGTCCAGTTTCATCCAGTTCTGCTTTAACCGAACTCTGCGCCGCCTTGCAGTCAAGCGACGTTGAAAGCGCAGGTACTTTCGATTTTGAGCACCGCGTGTGTGTGCGCGCGCGCGCCCGCCAGGGTTATTATAGTTAACCAAAATTAAATTCCTAGATAAAAATGTTAATAAATGTGGTTATTTTTTAAAGTATTTGTGGGACCGCATTTTCTTTACTTTTTCGTACTTCGTGCATATCTTAAATTTAGTTCAAAATTGTTTTTAAAAGCCGGTGGTTTTTTTTTGTTGTTTTTATGGTTTTTACACTGGTAGTGAAAGGGAACCAAAGCGAATCAAAGAATCTGGAGTTACAGGTGGCAGGCCAATGTGTGTTAGATGGGCAGGGAATGGCACTGTAAGTGCGCAATGTGTGGAGGGGCAGGGTCCGGAAGTTGTTCCGAACGCTGAAGGAGAAGGTTTCACTTTTAGCGAAAGCGAAACTAATTACGTGATTCCGCCAGACACATGTCCGCTGCATTGCGGAGCTGAGCTGGTTTTTCACTTTAGATAATGTCTTAACTTCCACCAGGTCCGGTGCGCTACGTATCTGCTCCGGAGGGCTCCGGCAGTCCGGAGCAGATCGCAGGACTTCTATTTCGGCGGATGCCCCCAACTTCTAATGGCTGCAGCCTGCGAGAAGGTCCAGCCCCGTCTTCCCACCGGCTGCAGCTGGACCGTCCAGCCCCGTCTTCCCACCGGCTGCAGCTGGACCGTCCAGCCCCCGCCTTCCCGCCGGCTGCAGCCATTGCCTTCTCCGGATGCCGGCGAGCATGACGCAGCAATTCAGCTGAATTTAGCACTTAGCAGACATGAAGTCACTCACTGAAACAATTAATGCAAGGTCAACATTTTTAATTTTTTAATTTGATCTACGATTGGATTAATCGACTTATCCTTGCAACAGTGCTTTTGACTAAACATATGTATGTTTTTGATCACGATTGCCTTGATTGTAGTGGTACATTTGAAATATTTGGCTCCAGCTGTAAACCAAAACTGGAGGCTTTAACCCATTCTGTGCAGAATCCTATTCTGTATGTCAATAGCACTCTATCCATATTATCTGTCTCTGTCCAGTCTGAGAAAGCTGCAGATGAGTAGGCACTTAAAAGTGTGTGTTTCAGTCTTGCTTCAGGAGGCAAATGTTCACAATCTGACTCATCGTCAAGGAGTCCTGAAAAGGTGTGCAGAACTTCAATCTCAATCTAAAATCATCAGATCACTCAGATGGTCATTTGGGCAAAACCAATCGTGAACAGCTAGAAGTGTCAACCTTCAAAATGTGTACAAGTGTTATAGTTAATAATATAAAGTAGAATTGAAGGGTAAGGGTACTGAGATCCTTTAGTTTGATTATTGTCAACACATGCCATGAAAAGCCAAAACTATTAATATGTCAGTCTCTCACTAATGACTAACCTAAGGTCAAGGTCAAGGTCGCCTACTGAATATTGTTAATATGCCACCCTTTTCTAAAAGAGCTTGAGGCTACAGTTTGTAGCAAATGATAAAAGCCCTGGGTTCCCACTGGAACTCTCCCCGACTGAGAGGGAGTGCTGCTGCTGTGTCTCACTCTGCCTCTGATTCACAGGTGAGCTGTATGTGTCGGACAAATGTGGCAGCGACCAGGATGGGGACGGCACAGAGCAAAAACCCTTCAAAACTCCCCTCCAGGTAAACGATCATGTGGCTTTAAGTATTTCTGTTGTTTAGTTCAATTGTATACAGGCCTGTGCCCTTTTAAATGCTTCATGCTACCAGATTTATTCTTGATAGAAATGTATGTGTGTGTGTGTGTGTGTGTGTGTGTGTGTGTGTGTGTGTGTGTGTGTGTGTGTGTGTGTGTGTGTGTGTGTGTGTGTTGAGGAGCAAAAAGGAATAAAAATAATAAAAAAATGAAGTGGTGATTGAAATGTGGAAGGGAAAAGGAGGTTGAAGGAAAGAAAGAAAATTACTTTGAGTGTTGCTGGAGTTTCTTTTTTCTTTTTTTTAACGATCCACTGTTAGATCAAGTTGCACTAACGCATCTATCAGCATCTCATTGTGTTTATGAAAAAATCCTCACAGGCTCTGATGTTTGCTGGCAAGGAGCCATTCCCAACAATCTATGTAGACTCACAGGTGGAGGGCGAGGTTTGTATGATAAAGTCTATTTTTTATTTCTGAATTTGTCACCTGAATTATCTTTCACATCTCATGCATGCAAAAAAGTTATGATGCAGTTGACGAATAAGAGATCACCTGGATTAAACCTCAAAACATGTAATCCACTTTTTCTGGATGGCCAATTTGAAACTGACCCTGTTATGTTACTTTTATTTGATGTTAATTAATTAGATTTTTCTTATTTTCATATTTATGTTTCTCATCTTTAATTTCTCAGCGGTGGGCAGTGATCTCTAAGACACAGATGAAGAACACAAAGAAAGCCTTCAACCGTGAGCAGATGAAGAGTGATTCCAAAGACAAGAAGGAGGTGTGTGTTTTACCATTCTCTTCACTTCAGCTCCTGTTAGTACAACACAACACAGATAGTTTGGTTTCTGCGCAACTTGATGTTTTGTCCTGTTTTGTCCCCTCTTTATACAGTTTCACCGTGTGTTGTTCGAGTTGACTTTCTATCCATACATCTATATGACCAGCAGGCATGTAACATGTTTGCTCCATATTTGCTGTACAGACAGAGGACATTGAGAGGAGAGAGAAGAACCTTGAAGAAGCCAAGAAGATCATCATTGAGCAGGATCCCAGCCTGCCTGAGCCTGAAACGGTCAGTGTTTCGCAGTTTATGTTGTTCTAATGCAAATTATTCCTTTTAAACTCACTGGATATTGGTGCAGATAAACACTATAACTTTTCATATAATATATTACGATACATTATGTCAATAGAAGGTTTATATTGCATGACAACGTATGTGGTTTACATTTAAGTGTTTAGAGTATTCCACATTCATACAAAGCATTTGTAACTGGTGTATAAATAGTTATAGAGTGCACACAAAACATTGTTTATATATTCTCATAACTCATGAAGATGTAATAACTGTACTAGATAACTACTATGCTACATTAGTGAAGAATCTGTGTTAAAATCTTTTCTAAACAATTTATGGTTGGAGTAATTCATCATAAGGGCTAGTCCAGTTCTGGAGGTAATAAAATCATTCTATTAGCTCCCTTAATGCTCAGTAATGAACATGATACATCTTGTTTTTTTAAATCGGTACTAAACACAAACTACACAACACTCAATTTGTCTGAAATTGGCCAATTTTTTTTTCTAAATGAAGAATTGTCTGAACAGACAACACATCTGGCCAGAGAGTTGATGCCCAGTATCAGTACTTGACAGTAGGGCTGAAACGATTCATGGAGTTACTCGATTAACTCGATTATAAAAATTCCTCGAGGAAAAAACTCTGCCTCGAAGCCTCGTTAAATTCCTATGACGCGCACTATACGCGCAGGGATCTGATTGTTCCACACGGACCATTGTTCAGGAAACACACCAGCGCGTCATACATGTTGAATTTAGCTGGCTGGCAGCTCTGTGTTTGTAGTGATGTCGTGATGCGGTTTGACGAGATATGATGTTTAGCTTTGATGTTTTTAACCTCTTCAACCCGAGCTGCGCATGTTGCATTATACACCCTATAAGAGCATGCTAACCATGTAGCAACATATTAATGCAGCACACCAACTTAACGGGAAGAAGCTCGGCTAAACGCTCATGATAATCATTTTCACCTAATCGAAACTCAATTCCGACACCAAGCAACTAAAGGAGCACATAGAAAAAACACGCTAATGGCGCATGTCCGAAAAAATCAGCGTTAGCGATTACGCTACTTCATGCTAATGCTACATACAGCATGTCATATGAAAACTGGGACTCTACAAATTTCAACGGTATACGTCTCATCACTCTGCGCCCAAAACTCACTGAAACAACCGCCGAAGAAGAGCAAAAATAAACATCACTGTATACAGACATGATCATGAATTACGTGTCACATTGGCTGTTTTGTGATTATAAACTCTGTTTGGAGGAGGCGGTGTAATGCACTCAATGTGTCTGTGTCACTTTGAAATGATTCCTGACAGTTCAGGTGCAATCCTTTTTTTTTAATGTTGTATGAAGAAAACAAAACCAAGGCCAAATGGCCTTTACTATTTAAGTTTGTATTCACAGTTTTACATGTTATACATGTTTTACAGTAAGTTGATTTAGCTGTATTGTTGTTTAATTATTGGCACTGGCACTTAATAAATGGGCTTAGTTTTGGAGCCAAATGTTGGAGTTGGAATGAATACCTCTGTTTGTTTTTTTTAGAAATGCTTGATCATTTTACAGCCACATCATTTTTGTTATGCATTATTTGTTTTGGTTGTTTAAAAACGCAAAAAAAAAAAAATCCGATTACTCGATTAATCGATCGATAAAGTGCTAGATTAATCGATTACAAAAAGAATCGATAGCTGCAGCCCTACTTGACAGTTATTTATGATCTGTGCAACAAGCATATTTTTGCAGTCCCAAATAAGAAGAACCCAACCTTAAAAATAGCTCTACTCGTTATTGTGCTAATGACCTAAAGATGAGTGTCGACTGTGTTTTTCAGGTGAAAATCCATCAGCTGGAGGCCAAGAGAGGTCAGAGAGTCAAAGTATTTGGATGGGTTCATCGCCTCAGGAGACAGGGTGAGGAGCCTCATACATGGAAATAAAAATACATCCACATGTTTCTCTTGTAGTGGGTTAGGGTTAAAGCAAAAGCACACTTTGAAACAGTTTTTTCTCTGTTTCTGGCTTCAGGGCAGAAAAGGCAACAATTCAAATCAAAACATATCTCTTTCTTTGAACTTGATTGACACTCATTTTCCTCCTCTGTATTTTCTTGACACCTACAGGGAAGAACCTGATGTTCATTGTGCTGAGAGATGGAACTGGTTTCCTCCAGAGTGTCCTGTCTGATAAACTGGTACAGTGTAATAACTTTGCATTTGACAGTTTACACAGGTTTGCACATTTGGCTGGGCAAAACATGTTTTTAATTTCCAGTTTGTGGACAAAGCAACAATAACAAAGCTACTCTAAGGGAATAAACTTTTAAATGAGAAATGTGGAACAGAATAGAGTTGAACCCAAGAAGAACTTAGAACATCAATACCACACTTTTCATCAGACAGCTTTGCATACTTACATAATCTTAGAAGCTTGAGTTGAATTATATAAGCTAAAATGTTTATCATGGTTATGATAGAAGGCTACATGTTGACTATCGTGCTGTATTCTTCTTTCCGATGCTAACTAACACCGACTTGTTTTCTTGTCTCATCTTCAGTGCCAATGCTACAACGCTTTGGTATTGTCCACAGAGAGTACAGTGGCTCTGTATGGAACAGTCACTCCAGTTCCTGAGGGAAAACAGGTAAACACACCTGCTGCACGCCAGTAAAATCTGCAGTACATGTTCAGGAAATCACACAGTGCGTTCACATGAACTCTAGTAACCTGTTCACTGTAAGATCTACATATAAATGCAGCAGCTCAGTAACCTGATGTTTGTAAATGCACATTAACAAATTATGATACTTGTTTAACTTCTACTTGTTACTAGTTTTTACTAACAGGGAAAATCTACCTGAATGTTACAGTCTAATGTTCAGCTGTAGAAAGTGATTTCTCAAAATAAATGGTGACAGAAGTGGCAGTTTCATGCAATAATTGGCCAAGATATTAGGTTTCTCCACTCCCATACCACAAAAATAGGAAACTGTTTCGGTGGTGCTTCTCTCTGTTGTATATTAATATGAATTGTTCAGAGGCAACAGATCACAAAACTGAACAGTTCGGATTGTATCGTTATATAATTTTTCAGATCTGCAAAAAAACAAAATGGAGCAAATCTAACTTTGCGTTCCATTCCATTTGCAAAAGAACGTCAAAGGGGATTTGTGGAGTTAAAGTGTATAAAAATTCTCCAAGTCTAAACTTTGTCAATATTACAACAGTTTTTATTGGCCTATATTTACTCCAAACTGAACCACACACTTTAAATATTAAAGACTTCAGTGGTGATCGATGAACTGTGTCACACTCACATAGCACAGCAACAGTGTTCCCTGACAGGTTATGCTACTGATACTTAACACTACTTTAATTCCAGTGTATGTATTGGAAATTGACTTGAGTGGCAGTCACTAAAACACAGCACATTGATAATGCAGTTAAGAAGAATATGTTCTCACCACAAAAAAACATGAGTCATCCCAACAAGCTTCACTGGCAGCTCTTGGATGTAGCGTACAGGCTTAACTTTAATACTTAAATGTACATTGCATCTCAGCATCCAGATTCAGGGAATTATGACTAAAAAGTAACAGCTCAAGTAAAACTGTATTTTAGTCTATAATGGTTACATTGTTTGCAATTAATCTGCAGGTCACATGCATGCTTAACAGTATGGGCTGGAATTATTACATTCTGTCACACCACTAGAAAATGTATTTGCACAACAAAGCAAGACATCACAATTTTGGCATTTTTTACTTTATTGTAACTTAGTCAGAAAATAATTAAGTGAGTAAATAAGTAATTAGACAATTTGCTGTTAAATCAAAAAGATTATTTGATATTGAAAAAAATAATTTGTTGCAGCCCTAAATTGAACCATAACTTGGGAGATGCACTATAATAATGTGAGGAAGGTCTTCAGTGAGCTGTCGTCTTCCTCTCCCAGGCGCCTGGAGGCCATGAGCTGCACTGTGATTTCTGGGAGCTGATTGGCTTGGCTCCGGCGGGCGGGGCCGACAACCTGCTGAACGAAGAGTCAGATGTGGACGTCCAGCTGAACAACCGACACATGCTGATCCGAGGAGAGAACGTCTCCAAGATCCTCAGGGTCCGATCCGCCGTCACTCAGTGTTTCAGGGACCACTTCTTCAGCCGTGGATACTGTGAGGTGAAGCATGCAACCCTAATGACTTTTTCATGTTAATTTTAAATGTGTCGTTTTTTTTACTTTTAAAGGAAGAAAAACGTTTGTGCGGGTTGCATTCTGATTCCAGGGGTCCCGTTGGGTTCAGTTCCAGGTTGATGCAATAACTGGAGTTGTTAAGATCCAAGGCTTATTCCTTTCCTTCTTTTTCACAACACTTTTTTGTTCTCCTAACTGCTCTTTATTTACCAGAAAGAGCAATCTGTAAAACATTTAGTTGACATGACAAATGTTCCACAGATACACCCATTATATTGGCTGCAGCCAGGGCTTAAATTGGAATTTTACAAAAAGGTGCCAGGTTACTAAAAGCTGAAGTGTTGACCTTCATTTCAATAAACAAACAGAAGCTGAAGAACCCCTATGCCTGGTACTGACTTCTAAATGTGTCCTGAAATCTTGTTATTGCAGCGGTTCAGGGTTAACCACAGTGAGCCCTTTTAGGCAGCAAGCTCAGTGACTTTTTTTCTCTACAGCTTCTCAGTTTGAGCTGGAACCATAAATTATCTGCAAATGTCTGCGTGTAGCCTGGGGTTTGTAGTCTTTTGCTGATTGTCTTATCTAATATCTTTTGAATGACTAAACAGCCGAATTTAGCTTTAGTCGCATTTTATCAAATATGAATACGTTGCCAAATCTTCTTATCAAATATGAATACGTTGCCAAATCTTCTTATCAAATATGAATACGTTGCCAAATCTTCTTATCAAATCCAAATCCATTCAAACCCCTTATTGACTATGTAAGTGTAGATAAGTGTGACTTACCTTAAAGTTATAATCATTAAAGCTGTTGTTTAGTGATTTATTTTTAATAAAATGGGTAAATAAATAGCTCTATATTCCAAAAGTAATAACTGTTATAGAGTGTTTGCTCAGTAAACCATGTGTCTTCTAACCCGGCCCATTTAGTAAAGGAGAAGGGAAATGTTCTGAAATCCCTGCCTACTTTATCCAATCAGGACAGAGAACTCCATAAAGAAGGAGGTTCTGTCAGGTCGTGAATGGTCAGAGCAGAATCCTCCTTTTTGGTGCTATGTCTGCCGATTATCGCCCCATGGTTCATGTGGTGACATAGAGAAAAGGGAGGGGATTACCAACTGCAAAATGGACAGGAAGTTAGTTAAAATGATGGCAACACTGATGGCATCTTTAAGATTTCTGTTCTTTGCACACCAAAGAGTTGATGAGAATCCTGCTACATGATTGTTTTGTATGTTGATCTGTGGAAATCCAAATGAGGGGACAAAAAACTCAGTGAGAGATTATCACCATCAGAAATCCAGTCATTTTACCTACACTATAACCCAAACTTGATGAGCAAATCATTTTGAGTCCCTCTTACTGCTCTTTGTTCATTTGTTTGTTTGTTTTCTGTCTGCAGATCTTTCCTCCGACCATGGTGCAGACTCAGGTGGAGGGCGGCTCCACACTGTTTAACTTCAACTACTTTGGCGAACAGGCGTACTTGACACAGTCCTCCCAGCTCTACCTGGAGACCTGCATACCTGCCCTAGGTGACACCTTCTGTATTGCCCAGTCATACCGAGCCGAGCAGTCCCGCACCCGCAGACACCTGGCTGAGTGAGTATGATGTACAACACTTACATAAGTTGTCCTATGTAGGAACTAACAGACATGGAGGTAGAATGATGAACACTGATTCAACAATTGTGGTTGCTGTTTATGATATTGATTGTTAATTTAGTAAGACATAGGACTGCAGAGTACAGTAAATCTATGTAAAATATGAATTACATTGCACTCATTCCTTTACCGTGATGAGACCATTTTCTGTCTTCTGAAACTGGGCTTGTAAGCCTCCTGTATTTTGATTATTTACTCTTTTTCTGTATTCAGGTACACTCACGTTGAGGCCGAGTGTCCCTTCATGTCCTTTGAGGATCTGCTGAACAGACTGGAGGATCTCGTGTGTGACGTGGTGGACCGAGTGCTCAAATCCCCTGCTGCTGAGCTGCTGTACGACATCAACCCCGTAAGTCACATTTCTTGGGATATATATATATATATATATGTGTGTGTGCTCAGACTAAAATATTCACACAGTTTGAATCCTAATTAACAGCTAATCATTCCTTTGCTGGTGTTTTTTCTCCCAGAACTTCAAACCCCCCAAGAGACCGTTCAAGAGGATGAACTACACTGACGCCATTGTGTGGCTCAAAGAGCACGACATCAAGAAGGACGATGGCACCTACTACGAGTTTGGAGAGGTGATTTTTGAGCATGACAACACATCCCTGTTTAAATATCCAAAGTACACATTCTCCAAATGAGTTATTGTCTACAGACAATAATCACAACACAGAGCTTTATCAGGAGCCAAGAGTGTCTAACAGACATTTTGACATAAACATGTTGTCCCCAATACTTACTTACCTTCTTTCAATGTGGATATTGATTGTGATTAAAGTGAATTAGCTGTGATGAAAGTAGTTAAAGAGCTGATAGTTGAGTCTGTGTTGTTCTCAGTCTGAAGTGCAGTTGTTTACTTTAAGCATCTGTGGGGTTGCTGGAAGTAAGGTCCTGTTAGTAAGAAAGGGCTCAGCTCCCTTGCAGTTTTTCACACTCACCTGTAGGAGGCATGGCTGTCCTGACTATCAGCTGGAGATGAGTCTGAGAAATGTGAGAAACATTTGATCAGCAGTGACATCATGCTTTGATCTGTGTTACAGAGTGCAAGATGTTGAAACATCACATTCATCACAAAAACAACAAAAACATTTTTGTTCAATAGATTTTGTAATTATCAGCTAAGTAAAAAAGATTTGTTTCAGGTTTGAGTGCCATTAACGTGAACTAATTCCTACATTAAACTAAATCTTATAAATTTGCTTTCACGCCTTAATTTATTGGGTGAAACTTCTCTGTTTTGACCTGTATGTTGTGTGTCTCACTCTCAGGACATCCCCGAGGCTCCAGAAAGGCTGATGACAGACTCCATCAATGAGACCATTCTGCTCTGTCGTTTCCCTGCTGAGATCAAGTCTTTCTACATGCAGCGCTGTGATGATGACAAACGCCTCACTGAGTCGGTACGAACGTCAGAGCTCACACTTGAATCTAGTTCAACTTTGGGCACCAAAATGTCTTTGAAAAAATGACATTTGCAAAAGATGATGAGTGCCATTAGTTTTTCAGGGACCAGTATTTGGTAAAGAACTAAATTACCATTATCAATTATTATTAATGTCAAAATCAAATTTTATAGCAGTCTAATATTCAAACATTTCATTCAGAACCACAAGTGTCTGCCTTATGGTGGTACTCAAAGAAAAGCCACTGCACCAAATTTAATCCATTCAGCAGTTGTTTCAATATTTCAATTATTTTTTTAGACTTCTGCTGGTTGTTGTTAATTAACATATCTGTTTTTAATAGTTTCTGGAAAACAATAGAGCTCTATAGCTGAGATAAATAAGATATACCAGGATTTGATGCACACACAATACTTGTTAATAGGATACATTAGTTGTTGGTTTAGGTATTTTTTGTGGGATTTTAAGACCATAAGAAATATCTAAGATAATGCTTCATGTGTCCCTCATATACCTAAACCTAAGATTATGCTTAGTGTGTAAAATACAAAATAGAATGTTTAGCCAGCCTGCTCACTGATATACAACCCTTGATACAACCAGAGATGGAACTATTAGTTGTGCAGCAACATCTGTTACACTTGACACATTCCCAATGGTATTCGTGTACATAGCTTAAACCTGGGACAGTAGCCCTTAGAACTGATGTTTAGACTCAAGACCGGAACTCATAAACTAGGGGCTTCAAGCGATCCCCGACGTACAGACAAAATTAAACCTGTGCAGGAAGCTGTCATGTTGTTTTCTATGTGATGAGCTGTCTGAATGTCTCGTGATTGTTTCTGTGCTGCAGGTCGACGTGTTGATGCCAAACGTTGGTGAGATTGTCGGAGGCTCCATGCGTATCTGGGACTCTGAGGAGCTGCTGGAAGGGTACAAGAGAGAGGGAATCGACCCAACCCCCTACTACTGGTACACTGACCAGGTAACACAAAACATATTTTCTCTTTGGCTTTATTTGCTCTTTGGCCCAGAAAGGAATTACAATAAAAATGACAAAGTTAAATAAAAAAGTAAGGCGAAACATTTTACATAGACTTGCAGTCGGTGAGGTATTGAGATTAAAAAGCATAAAGCTTGATGTGAGTGACATTGAAGTGTGTGTGTGTGTGTGTGTGTGTTTCAGAGGAAATATGGCACATGTCCTCATGGTGGTTATGGTCTGGGTCTGGAGCGTTTCCTCACCTGGCTGCTGAACCGCCATCACATCCGCGACGTCTGCCTGTACCCACGATTCATCCAGCGCTGCCGACCCTGAACAGTCTGACACACTGACCTGGCATGGGGCAGCGCTCAATTTGTGTCGCAACAATATTAAATGAAAAAATAATTCTGTGCTCTGTCCCGTCAGCCGTTTTATTTTCTGTAACCCCCTCAATTCTGAAGAGTTAAAATCAGTGTAGTGTACTGTACAAGCTCCATTTTATCCGCCTCACTGCCTTTTCCTGATTTGAAAACTGAACCTGATTCTTCCTGCATCTGTTCATGTTGCCTGATTATTTAACCAGTTATAAACACTATCCTGTAATTGTCTGCACGTTCTGGAAAAAAAATGTAAAACCTTCTCAAAGTGGTCCTGAATGCTGCTAAATAACAGCTTAGTAAAATACAAAGGAATGTAGTTGCGGTGCTGATCATTTTAAATCATACATTTTGAGTTAATATTCCTATGGAAAATTAGAAAAAGAAATAAACTGTAAGTTACAAAATGTCAGTACACTGTCCACCGGCCATACGAGTTGTCCTGATATATGAGCAGCTTTATTTAAGTAATTGGGTTCTCCAAAAATGCAAGGACCTTTCAAAAACCTTAGAATCGTAGATAACCTTCAATAGAAATTGATAGAACTGATGGCTAGGTTTTCTGCGTCACAGCTTAATTGGAATATATAACAAAGTCACATCCACTCTCAGATTTAGGTTAATGAGGTTCAGGAACCAAATAGTTTGTCAAAAAACATTGAATACCTAATGTGCATTCCCATTTTTCTCTCATGTGGAACAGAATTCTATCAAATGAGTATGAGTCTTTATACTGTGAGCCTGTATAGAATGTCTTTTGGGGCCAAAAACTACAACCACCAGACACTCTGTAGGTTCGAGTCACAGGAATAAAAACACGAGTCATTTGGAACAAATGTGGATGAATCGGTGTGTCCTTCCTACTCAGGATGTCCGAACACTATGGAAATGCATTCATCGAATACAAATACATGGACTTTTTCACATTGTTATGGCATCTTTCTCAAAAGTAGTAGATCTGTTCTCATAATAATGTGATGAGGTCTTTTTTGTTTCTCATGAATGCAGTGTTTCTGTACAATCATCAGTATGTGGATGCAGATCCTATGCTTGTGATGTCATTTAGTTTAGTTTTGATGTAAAGATCCCAATCATGATAAATGCAGCGCTGCCACACAGACACGCAAACGCACACACACCATACTGGAAGACCACAGTCCTCATCTTCTCTTGGTGGTAAGGTGTTGGTTATACTATCACCGATTGGTTAAAACTCTAATCATAACGGCATCACCGCTTCCGTGTACTTCTCATATGATGGAGAACATTTAACTACTAACCTGAAAGAACAAAGCTGGGTCTGGAAGTGGAAAGTAGACAGTGAGACGTGGACGGCAGCCTGTCCGTCAAATGATTGTGATTGGTGGTTTAGACATGCCTCCAGCTCTCATCATGTTTATCTGCTCTGCCTCTTGTGAAATATGACAATAATACTCAGTAAATGCACTTGAATAAAATTGGATTCAAACAGGTGGTTGTATGATTTTTTTTTATCATCCTTACTTTTCCTGCTTTTGAGTGATGGCTAATGACAAAACATGTCGCTCACCTGCTGGGGATTTCATTTTACATAAGTATTTTGGGTGCTTTACAAAAGGCATATAACATTAACATTTTAATTTAAAGCAACAGAATGAAATAAGATGGAGATAATGTGTTTAGTTGTTGTTATACCTGGTAGAAATATACCACCATAGCAAATACAGTAATATACACTAAAACAACGAAAAATATATGACTTTAAAAAGATAGTTTAGCTTAAGCCAAGTGTCACTGTCTTCACTTCTGGAAAATAAAAACTTCTAAAAGTACATTTTAGAATAGTCAATATAACTGGTATAGTGAAATACATCTTAAAGGGTCTTTGTGAACCTCTGTGTTCTGCTGGATTCTGCTGGTTGTTTATGTTAGTGGACCCTGCCGTTCATAATTGCAGAAATGCTGACCTGAGTCCTTCCTGAGGAAATCCACAGTCCAGCCGCATTAAAAAGCTTAAACAAACAGCCCACAGGCTCGTGTAGGCAACCGAGAGAGACGGGGAAGGTCTCATTTTTCATGTCACGCTACAATCTGCTAAAAACATGAAGCACCTTTGAATTAAGTGTGATTTAAAGTGAACACTTAGAATTACTGTCAAAACATATTAAAGTGATTTATTTTTACACTCTAACTGGAAAACCTGCAGACCTCAAGTACACAAAAATATACATTAAATTATGTTGTCTAGTAAGTGTGCTTTATAAAAATGACATTATATAACAAAAGAGTAGTGTCACATCATAACTCATAAGACATCCTTATGTGTCTTAGCTGTTGTGCTTACCCTCATTATTAGATTCCCAAACACACATTGAAAAAATCTCCTTATTTTCACAGGGATGACATACAATTGAAAGTAAGCTAGCAGCTGATTTGAATCGGTTGTCCCTGAGCGGAACAGCAAATATACTACCCAAAAGCACCTGACTGTGATAGTATGTGATAGTATGACATGAAAGTGAAGTGTTAACTTCTCTTCAAGTACAAAGTAAAAGAAACCATGTTGGCACTGATGCAACATTGTCTCTGCGGTGAAGACAGACAGACAGACAGACAGACAGACAGACAGACAGAGAGAAACATGCTAGGCTATGCGGAAACTTTCTTGTTTGGTCACAATCATGTGAGTTATTCCTTGTTGGCTTTGTGCCTCATTCTAGCGAAGTGTTCTTAAAAGGAAGAAGGAAACAGTTTCACACCTTGGATCTAGAAAAACTGGTCCGATTCAAAGGTCAGTTGAGCAGTCTGAAAACAACTTCCTTTGTTTAAGAAAAAACCTTTTCAACGAAAAGTTTTCAAGGAAGACAAATGAATTCTCTTTTTAGGCCGCTTTGTGTCTGACTCAACCAGTCACACAAGATGAAGTCCTGAGGACGCTGCTTTTATCCTAAGGGGCAATTTATAGGATGTGACCACAATTTTAGCTTTAACATTCGAAAATGAACCAACATGGTTAACGGGGTGTGAGGAAACAAAAGTGTTGACGTTATGTACAAGATGTGTGTATACTGTGTTCATCTGTCTTGCCTCATAATACCACTTTGTACCACAGGAGCTGATAGTCTGACGGCCCTGTAGGTTCAGTTGGGAGAAGTAACAGTTCACTGCTTATCTAATCAGTAAACACAATACACTCACAAAATGCAGAGAAAGGACATTTTTTTTACACCTATAAACTCATTAAACAGAAAAATACAACCGTAGGCCGTTTGATAACAAATTTTTGTCTTTTACCGAACTATGACAAGTTTTACCTCATCGTGAAATGCACTTCATTTAAACTCGACATTCAGGAAAGGAAAAAAAGCTTACCAAAACCGTCTTTCACTGTCTTTCTTAGCTTGGTCAAAATTCTAAATTTACCTAGTGGGGTGAACATATTCCAGCTCTACATACTGGTTTAGCTTGCTGTTGATGCCCAACTCTGCAGGTTGATACACACCTCCCCGCATCCCTGCCTGTTTTGTCCTCTCGTCCATGTAGTCACAGTCCTGTAAATCGCCTCCATCCTAGCATGGTGTCATGCCAATTCCCTTCAGCTAGTATGACTACTTAGCTCCATGGGTAACTGAGCTGCTCGTTAACAGCAACTAGTCGTTAAGGCCAAAGATATGCACTGTGAGGCAATGAATGGTTAAATGTATAGTTTTGAGCTTTCTTACAAATGATACCTTTAAATGGTCCGCTTGTTAACATCTTATATAGTCCTAGTTTATCTTTATTGGCAGACAGTCTTTTAAGTGTGTGTGACTTCATGTCTCAAATGTCATTCTCATAACGCAGCTTGAATTCAAAGTTGCGCATAGTGTCACTTAGAGTTAATCTGAAACATGTTCCTTTGCACTTTGAATCCTTATCTAATCTAATCTGATTGCCCATCCTCCTTTAATGTATTCAGTTACTTGAAAGTATTACTTTATGGCAGATTTGAGGGTAGGAGGGAGTACACACTGCATGGCCAAACATATGTGGATATAGCCTACAGACTGTCCCTGTGGACAGACGACAGAGGTGCCCATACACGTTTGGCCATATAATGGAGCCCACGAGGAAGGAAATGTGAAACAGGACTAAATGTATTATCTTAAGTGTTCAGTATTCAGTTTCAGAGCAAAAGCACAAAGATGTCAAACATTTCATTCTCATAATTTTACAAGCATTGTAATCAGAACACTGTATCTGTGCCCCTCCCTCCACACTTCCGTCCTTGCATCTCTTCTTTCTTCCTGAACCACACAACAGGATTACATAGTGACTGCTACGACTGATAAACAATATCTGAACACACACACACACACACACACACACACACACACACACACACACACACACACACACACACACACACACACACTCTCTCTCTCTCTCTCTCTCTCTCTCTCTCTCTCTCTCTCTCTCTCTCTCTTTCTATCTCTGGTGTGGGCGAGACCGGCACGAGCCACGGGGTGTGGCTACCCTGTAATTTCGACAAACGTAGAATGGACGTCATACTGAGATAACAGCTCTTCATCAAGGAGCCACACTTAAGGCCGGAAATGTGTTTCGGGTTTCTCCACAATAAACGCATACGAATATACATAGCCAGTGAAATATATATATATCTATATATATATATATATATATATATATATATATATATATATATATATATATATATATATAATTATATATATATGGCAAAAAAACATTCCCCAAAATCAATACATTAAAGTAAAACTGTACCTGTGAATATATTTTAGTATTAATTTGGTCCAATTAAACAGACCTAAAAGTGCATTACTACAACCATCAGTCTAGAAATCCACGGCCTGGAGATATTACAGTTTAAAACTACTTGTTATTTTTGCTTAATGAATGGTTCAGTACATATTTCATACTGTCCACAATAGATTCACAATTGAAACGAAAATGGCTGCCATATTTTATTTCTGTAAATTTGTAATCTTGATTTTTCAAAATATTCTCTTGTTAGGTTGTTTTTAATTTTTACCAGTCAAATAAGTAACTTTAGATCTCACTGAAAACATGTCATGTTACAACTCATAAAAAGTCATGAATCCATGGGATTACACATGTTGCATCATCCTATGGTCATCGTGAATGGTTTTATTTTGAACTTGTAAACCGGAAGTGTTGACGTCGTCCTTGATAAACTTGACAGTGTTTGTACTGCCAGCCGGTGGCAGCTGAAGGAATCTGGCTGACACATCGGACTGGGCAGAGAGTGATTCAGTGAGGGGAAACACTCGTGAAGACAGCCGCCGGGAACACGAGTCTCCGACGTTCACCTGAGGGCAGACAGAGACTTCTATCGGCAGTGGGCAGACAAAGTTACCATGATGGCAGTCCTGGGCAGCGCCGGTCGCTTGATCCAATGTGAGTGTGACTGTGCAGCTAAGTTAGCCTGGTCAAAGCCGCACACGGAAAGCTTTAAGTTTCGTGGTTTCGCTCGGACTTCAGTGTTAAACTGTACAACGTGCCGCTCTGTATCTGTGCTGCAGTTTAATGGCAGTCTCGGGTGACGGAGCGGCTTCGTTTGGGTCATCGTGCTGTAAACTGTACACCACGCCGTGACATTGGCATCATCATTTCGTAAACGGGTATTAAGCTAGCAGGGATACGGAAATATAACTTCCTCTCAGTACTGTCACAATGTAACCCTCGCAGTAACTTTAACACAAACTAAAGTGTATTGTTGACTATTGTAGGAACAACATGTCTTTCTGTGTAATGAAGCTTGTTAATTTTTGCCATTTGACTCTCGCTTTATCCTGATATTTGACGATAGGTTACTGTTGGTGGGCTTTTATTTTACACACCAATGGCGGTGTTTCCGTAACTAGCCTGTGGCTAAGATCAGTTGTCTTGATGCAGCCCAACATTACTCTAGGTTACCGTTTAATGTTAATGTTATAATGGACTTATCCCGTACTTGGGCTGCATTTAGTAACAGGCAAAGGAGCCGTAATTAACTTGTCTTTAACGGTCCAGGTTTCCGCGGCCAGTGAGAAGAACTTCATATTAAGACGCAGTTACACAACTCCACTATTTTGAACTTGCATAATCACAGCAGGCCTCCTGGTGGCGGCTCAGGGTACTGCAGCCGGGTTATGAAAGTGAAGCTGACTGTATGGAGTGGCTGTGTCTCATCTGCGAGATTATTCATTTACATAAACCAGGAGATATTTGCCTCTATATGTACTGTGAAGTTTGTTGCATGTGTCTTTGGTGTTAATGGCCGCAGTGATGCTCATTGTTAAAGTGCGGGTAGGGTCACTTGGGTGACCTCATGAGAGAGGTCATTATGTAGCCAAGAACACTTTATATTACATAACATCTTTATGAACTCGTGTTTAGAGGCCAAGTATTGTTATTTTCAAAGCCAAATGTACCAGGCTAAATGTTTATATGGTGGGTTATAAAGGCATCATACCTGGGATATCATCGTGGTAAATGGACTTGCATTTCTGTGGCACTTTTCCAGCCTACTGACTGCTCAAAGTGCTTTACAACACTTGTGTCACACACACACACACACACACACCCACGCACACACACACACACACACACACACACACACACAGATGGCCAAGCAAATCAGGAGTTTTGGGTTCACTGTTCTGCTCAAGGACACTTGGACATGCAGCTGGGGGACCTGGGGATTGGAATCAGCGACCTTCTGATAACTACACAACCCGCTCTACCTCCTGAGCTACAGCCGCCTCCAGATAGTACACATTACATTTGATAAAATGGTGCAGGGTGTCATGCTAGAGTAAAGTATACTCGATTCAGTCCATATGTATAGTAAAAACAAACCTTTGAGTGGGCTGTGGGCTGTGGATGTACATTATTGACTTGTAGTAGTTGCTCAGACTGAGACTAATGATGCATGGCAGTGAGTATACCAGAGTTTAACGATACATCCTGTGGGGGTTATGAATGTCTACAGACTTTCATGGCGATCCATCCAATCGCTGTTGAGTTATTTGGGGTATGAGTTTGGCTCATGAGCTTCAGTGAATACATGATGATACACAAGATGCAGTACCTGTGATGGTGTTAGCGAGGATTTATTGAATTTTTCTTTAAAACCAAAAAAATGTAGTTTTAAGGAGAAAGTCAAGAGTCCGAGAGGTTAAACTCTCGGTGCTGCTCAGCTCTGTACGGCTGCAAAACAAATTAATGTTATTTACGATACCTGTTTGGTTCTGCTGAAATTTTGGGTGGCAGGAAATGTATGATAATAAATGCTTACTTACCTGGATGAAGTCATGCGTTGTGAGTGACGGATGCATGGATAACCTGGTTTCTTCATCTGCTTTAGTCGCCAGGAGCAGTGTCAGTCTGAGTGTAAGGAGACGCTCCACTGCTGCTGCTTTAGCCCAGACGGCCACTCCAGAAACACAGGAGAACAGGTGACACACACACACACACACACACACACACACACACACACACACACACACACACACACACACACACACCCTCAACCATCAGACCCCTGACACACACCCTTCAGGACACCAGCCGAACGTGACATCCTCTCTACAGCAGGAACAATAGATAATGTAGCAGCAGATATGAGTGTAATGAAACATGGAATTTATTAACTTAATCTTTAATGATGGTCTTCAAGCCAAGTCAGCAATCGGCAAAAATGTCTGTGGAGGAATTAGAGATGAAAGAACTCGAGCTGTGAGTTTTAAAAGTGAAAGACAAAACAAGTTGGATTTTTTTGGTTGAAGCGTGAGAGATTCAGTCGACAGCTGAGTGGTCGAGCGACATGCACTCTACACGACACCACACAATGTCAAATCTTTTGTCCGAGACTGTTGTCATGTTGACATAAGTGTGCACAAGCTACACAACTGATCTCTGACCAGGTGCAGTGATTGCAAGATGTGTGTGTGACTTCTCTGAGTCTTAGTGTGTTGTTTCTGCCTTCAAGGTCATTCTTATTAGATACTCTCTTCTTGTTATGTCTAAAGAGAAGAAAGAAATTAATTTGTCATCTGTCTTTCTGTAATATCTCTACCTTTTGAAATCAGACAGCTGACACCTGATTGCTTCTCATATAGCGCAGGGACATTTGCACGTCCATAGTTTGCAGACTGCTGGCTGTATAAAATATTTATTTTTTTCCCCCCTCTACTTATAATCATCTTATTAACCCTTACAGTTTAATGTTTAAACCAACAGGCTTGGAGCCATTGAATTAATCTAGATCTTCTAATGAATGATGCATCATGAAATTCCTAAAAATGTAAAAATGGTGAGAGATGCCCGTCGACAGTTTTAAGACCCCGATCCCAAGTTCTCAAACGGTGTACTCCTGAAACATAACGAAGCCACAAAATCCTCAGATTTGAGAAGCTACTATTTTTACTTGATGAATGACAATCAATTAGCCAGTTGACAGCATTATCATGGATGATTAAGCTGTTAGAAATCAACTGAGAAGACTTTCAGGTCTTTGGATTCGTTGGGTTTGTGTAAAGTTGTCTGAAGAAACTGAATGGAGCTCGCTCAGCAGAGCAGCTGTTGGACAGACGCCAGTCTGTCCTGATTTAACCTTTTGTTTTTTTCATAGAAATGAACCAGTAGATCCTCGCCAGCTGACTGTAGGCGACCTCTGCTTTCAGGGGATGGCTGTTCACACGTAATCCTTCTCATCCCCGTACTGTCAGCTTTTTGGCTCTATGAAGTCCTGTGAAGACGACAGCCAAACAATACTTATGAATGAGACAGCAGATTCTTCAAAGGGCATTCCAGTTCAAACGTGTATAAAGAAATGGAAGCCACAGCTGTGCATTTTTCAGCTTTACAGTGGTTATGAGTGCAGTGGTGATGTAGTGCACAGTTAAACCCACTGAGGCACCCTTGATATTAGCTGGCTGACAGGCTAATATTAGCTGCTGGCTTCAGAAGCTGACGGCTTGTGATCATTAACTGCTGCTGGGGCCAAAGTTATTTGTAATGTTACACAAGGACCAAATAGCTGCACAAGGTTACGTTAAATTCACAAAGCGACACAAGCTACTTGAGCTAACACTAGTTTCATAAACTGAGAGGACAAGTTCACACATGCTGCTGCGGTCCATGTTAGTCTGACAAGCTGACCGGACAAACTGAGATCACCTGCCGGAGCTCGTGTGACATCACCAGCTCTCAGCTCTGAGTTCTGCATAGTCCCTCATTAGAATTGTTTTCAGTTCAGTGTTCACTTTGTTTTGGGGCCTTTTTATATATGCCTAAAAACATCAGGTCAAGTCATCGACAATCAGTGATGTACGATGAACCTGTGCACTTAGACATTAGCAGACAAAAACCAAATATTTCTAAATATCTAAATCAATGTGCTGTGAGATGTCATTATAGAGAGGCCCATTAATTGACCATCCTTAATCAATAACCTCAACACATTTTTGTGGGGAGTGAAGGGAACGATGGATTATTGAGTGTGAACCTCTTGTGCCTGCAGGAAACCTAAGACGGGCATCCTGATGCTGAACATGGGAGGACCCGAGAAACTAGAAGATGTACACGACTTCCTGCTGCGGCTCTTCATGGACACAGACCTGATGAAACTCCCTGTGCAGAAGTATGCACCATGGACACACACAGACACACACAGACACACGTACATTGTCTGCTTCTGTGTAAAAGTGACTTTTTATAAATTGTAACTCACTAAGATACTTGACCATTAATGAAGCAGCATAGTTATATCTTCCTATTAATCAACCAACTGAGGAACTGACATCAACACATGCAAGCCTTTGTCTGTTTCATTACAAAAGGTATCACAGTTATCAGCAATTAGTCAATAAACAAGCATTATGTTCAGTCTGTGTTTGTTCAGGGATACAAATGCTGGTCCAAGACTTGAGCTAAAAATAAAATTGCAAATGTGTTCTGGAAAGCACAGGCAATGGCCTCCAAAGTCATAGGGTACACACACACACACACACAGCCAATTGAGAACGGGGAAGGTTGTTGGGTCAGAGTTCTGTGCTGTGTCTGTGTCTGTTTCATAACTGATGATGAACCAACAAAGAGTTTCTTGTTGCTGCAGAGAAGGAAAAAGCTCTTCGGTCTTCTTCTTCTTTTTTTTTTAACATGTGAACTAAACAATGCAGATCCTAGTAAAACAGTTGTTCCCAAGCCAAAAAGACAGGTGACTCATTCAAATGTGACCCAGCATCACAGGTTATGGCTTCAGTGTGGCTGTGACTTACACACAGACCATTTGAAGATTTGGAGTCAAACTTTTTAAAAATGAGAAGAGTACATATAGAGACAATGTGTCTCTCTCTCAAAATAATATCAGTTTAACAGAGACACAGTTGCATATCCATTTTTCATTTGCTTTGGGTGTTTTATGAGTATATTCATCTACTATAATACGATCTCATCAGTTAGTCTGACCCTTCATTCTCTCCTCGGCTCCGCAGTAAGCTCGGTCCGTTCATTGCTAAGCGTCGCACGCCGAAGATCCAGGAGCAGTACAGTAAGATTGGAGGGGGCTCGCCCATCAAGCACTGGACCTCTATGCAGGGAGAGGGCATGGTGAAGCTGCTGGACGAGATGAGTCCTGAGACAGGTGAGGCGGCTCAAATTGAGAGTTTGAGTACAAGACACGTCGGCACGTTGACAGTGCTGCTGTGTTTCCTACGGGTGGACTCATGAGCAGCTTTGTGTGTGTGTGTGTGTGGGTGTGTGTGTAGTGTAGATAGTGACACAGTGAAGGAGTGTCTCCTCTCACGCCTGCACTCACCTCACTGATAACAAGCAGCTGTCTGAAAACTGACCATACCCAGTCGTTTCCAATTGAACGCTTTAGTAAAACCTCTGACAATAATCTCCATAATAGCTTCCTTTTACAATCCGGACTGAGTTTATCCCATAATTCAGATATTTCAGCTAACATGTAAGAGACAGATTTGTGTTTTTTCAAAGCCGTTTGTACATGAACGGTCAAACTGTTTGCGACTGATGAGTTTGTTCTCATGGCCGTGAGTTACTGACTCTCTCTGTCTCTCTTGTTTCAGCTCCGCACAAGTTCTACATTGGTTTTCGATATGTTCAGCCGCTGACGGAGAACGCCATCGAAGAGATGGAGAAGGACGGAGTGGAGAGAGCCGTGGCCTTCACACAGTATCCTCAGTACAGCTGCTCCACCACAGGTCACAGTCACACACAGCACAGAAACAGGACATTAAAGGTCCAGTGTGTAGGATTTAGAGGAACCTATTGGCTGAATAGTAATCCAATATTCACTGCTGTGTTTAAATGTGTGTATTCTTTTCTGAAACTAATAATCGTGAGCCTTTTTCTATCTACAGAGGGAGGCAGGTCCTCTTCCACAGAGACTGCCATTTTGAACCGCCATTTTTTTACAGTAGCCCAGAACAGACAAACCAAAGCAAGCACTAGCTGTAGAGAGGTTTGTCACGTTTGTTGCAGCCACCCGTACGTTCCCTTTCACACTTGGTTGCAATGTGAAACCTCACTGGTAGATACCACTTAATCCTACACACTGGACCTGTCAATAAATAAATACCCAAGATATATAAATATAAAAATAAAAATATGTACAAAATATTCTTCGCAGTACAGTTGCCTCAAGAGTATCTGAACGCCAAAAGCAGTTTTCTTTTCAGCTGAATTCTACATATTGCTTTATAAATATACATAGTGACTTGGGATGTAAGGATTTATAGCAAAGTTTTGTGATATCGCGATAAAAGAATGTCACATTGCAAAGAAGATAAAAGGAAAACTGTTAAGATAAAGAAGAGGTTTGTGGCCGTTAGTGTCGCCACACCCTGAGTGGTATCCACCCTGTTACCCTCTGCTGTCACTAAATAACAGCAGAGTCAATAAGACTGCATCGTGCTGGATCGAGGAGTCTCTGAATCATTCATCATCTTTGTGTAACGCTGTCTACAACACATTCTTAACTATTTGGGCCTACTTGTTCATTGGGCAAGATATTTCTTTCTTAGTATAAAGCACATATCTGTTAGTTCCAGTGGTGAATGTGTATATGTGCGTACATAGTGGGGAAATGAGAACGATCACAAGAGGTCACTTAAGAGTAAACAAGACGCTTTTAATCCAGGTGTGAAATAATGGGCTTGAAGCTGTCCACTTGTGATCAGATCACTTAGTATGGATGTTAAAACTGAATGTGAACAGCCTAATTGTTCGACAAAGGCGACCTCAGACCCGTCAGTGACATCAAACTGTGTTCACAAGTACAAAATCAAGTACACATGGGAAAAGTAGTTCCCAAATGTAGTTCCCAAGGTCTAAATGCACAGGTAGCTTGGAGGCTAAATCAATACAGAAACCAAATTGAAATTGTTGGACAATGTGTTCTGTTAGCCAGAGTGCACACACCACAGCACTCACAGCCAAATGTGGTGCTTCATATTGCTTACAAGGTGCCATTTTAATGTGGGATCATGATAAAGAGGTTTTTGATTGAAGTTTCATTTGAATACACTTTGATTTGAAAACCTCTGAGATTCCTTTTTTACATGCTGATCAGGGGGATAACTCAAGTGTTATGGTGTTGTGCAGTCAGTGTCGGTGCTGACCAACGTAATAAGTCAGTCAAGATGAATCATACATTGTATTAAAAATTAAAAGTCCAAAAAGCCGATTACATATATCCACTTCATTTCTCATTTTGATTATCATGTCTGTTTTTGTGGATCTCTGGAAAGAAGAGACTGACCCAGACGATGCAGCTTGTCTTCGGGAATTAATTTATAGCCTGAGCAGTCCTACCATTGAGCAAGGCACTTGACCTTCTTCCCTCCAGTGGAGCTGCTCAGTGATCAACAGAGAAAAATGGCTGTTGTGTTTTTCTATTGATTAATATTTATTGTATTGATATGTTCTTCTTGGCTGTCTCAACAGGCAGCAGTCTGAACGCCATCTACCGTTACTACAGCAACAGAGGCGAAAGGCCAAAAATGAGCTGGAGTGTCATTGACCGCTGGCCCACACACCCTCTGCTGGTGGAGGTTAGAGACACACACACACACACACACACACACACACACACACACACACACACACACACACACTCACAGTTTGCCAGAGAGCCCATCAGGCACCTCCTTCTGTCAGAGAGACCAAGTTGTGGAAAATAAACTGAAAGAAGTTGTCATAGCAACTAATGAGCCGAAAGTAGCTATGGTTGGTGACCATGGCAACTAACAAGCGTGACTGTTTTATAGATCCCAACATGTTGTAACAGAAAATTTTAATAAAATACATTAAATAAATGAATTGATCAGTTTGTGTGTGTTTGTGTGTGTGTGTGTGTGCAGTGTTTTGCAGACCACATCAGTAACGAGTTGCAAAAATTTCCAGAAGATAAGAGAGACGACGTCGTCATCTTGTTCTCAGCACATTCACTCCCGATGGCTGTAAGTACCAGCAGTCCTGCCTACTGCTCCTGCTCTGTCCCAGTTGTACACATGACATGATGGGTGCAGTTACAGCAGCACTCGTCCTGTCAACACTCCCCCGGTCTCCCATTCACTTTAATTTAAACCTGTGTGACTAATTCAGCGGCAGGTTACAGTTCACCTGCATTCAGCTATTTCCTGTCAATTTGCATTTTGTTGTGTGGCAAAGATAAAAGTTAACAAGGCCGCCCACATCAACAACAGTAGCTGTAACCGTACATTTATCAGTGTATTGTTTTTAAAAACTCCACACCACAGCTTTAACACAGCTATAGTGGGGAACAATATCATTCGAGTGTTTTGATGCACGATAGAAACGCTGACAGCCAATCAAATCCATTCCAGTTTGTGGGGCCTGTAATTGGCTAAATTTAGGGACATTTTTCTCCAAAATTATGTTGCAGGAGTACTTATAATATTGAGCTCTTACTGTGTTAGCTAATTGGTGGCATTTATGAAGCATTTTTAGATGCTCTTATTTATACAAATTACTAAATGTTTATATGATAAAATATTAACCTATAAATTATAATTCAACATTACAATTGTATAAAACCATTTAGGCTGGAGGGATTTTGCCTGTTTGTTTTGTTTCTCCATGTAAGGTACAGCAGTAACAGGCATTTCCCCAAGCTGCGTACACATCCGGAGCACACATCGTTATGGTTATAGTGATATAGTTATAGTGGTCGGTGTTGGACAGCTCTTAAGATTAGAATTTAAAACACTGTGAAGGTATTCACTGCATGCACAACCATTCACAATCATTCACAGCAGAATCATGTTTACCTTTTCCCCAATAAAGACCCAACTTTAAAAAATCAGGAATTTACCATTCAGATAGAGGTTTCCTTATTTGATTATTAATAATTGGTTCTGAATGAGTACATTTTTTAGTAGCATGTCAGTTGGTATCATAGAACATTTCAATACTCTGTCCCAGGTTATCATATTACTGGTGATGCTATTGCTACTGATGCTATTTATAGCAGATTTACACTACAAATGGACAAGTATGTCTGCTAATGATGGTACTACTGCTGCTGCTACTAATACTACCACTGCCACTGTATTAACACCACTACTTTTATTACTTCCGTAACTAAACTTTTACTGATTTAAATAATAAGATGGCGTTCCTGCTGTTTGCTGTGTGCAGGTTGTAAACAGAGGCGACCCATATCCTCAGGAAGTGGGAGCCACAGTTCAGAGAGTCATGGAGAGACTGGGGCACTGTAATCCTTACAGACTGGTGTGGCAGTCAAGGGTGAGTACGTGCACACACACACACACACACACACACACACACACACCCATGAAAGTACAAGAAATATGCTGTATCTCAGTTCAGGGTCTGCGTCCTTCGGAGGAGCATTTGAAGGCTAACCCTAACCCCTAACCCAATTCGAAGGCTCCTCCAAATCCAGCCCACAAATGTGGCCTTCTTTTTCCTCTTTTTGGAGGATGCACCGCTAGTATACATGGTGGCCTCACATATCCCAAAGTTCTTTGCGTGCCCGAAAAAGAAGAAAGAGAGAAAATGGCGTGGCGTAGGTCGTCACTTTCACGGGCCTGGGCGGCAGAAATCCTGACGTAAGGGTAAAACATCTGGTGACGTAACCAGGAAATGCTCCAAAGGCTAGACCGTCCCATTTAACAACAGCTGACGCAGGTAACAAGGTCTCTCTGAAGGACTTGCCTTCTGACCCTGAATTGAGACACAGCAACAGATTGAGGTGTCCTGCCAGTGTTTAGAAAGAAACCGGTGGCATCCTCTAGTGGTTGTTTGCTGCAACTGAACAGCAGGAACAATGACAACAAGCAGCAGTCGGCTAGTCATGTAAGTGCCATTAACCTTTTTTGGTCGTACTTTATAATACAATACATGGTTTTTACTGGCGCTGCTGTCATGGTGAGAGTGAAAGTTGTGGACTAGACAGTTAAATAATGAAACTGTAAAAATCCATAAAGGTGATAAGGTGATGATTCTCGGTAGGTTCATTCCTACAAGTTCCGATTCAGCAAAATTACACTGTAAATTGTAATTGCACTATTATAAAGGGTTTTCATTTAAAACTATTATTTTTTGTGGCTTTCACAACAGAAAAAGAAACATGAATGAGTACTGGGTTCAAACGTTGAAAGTTCATTGTTGAAACATGATGTTTTTCATGTTATAATGAGATAAAAAAGTATCTCATTATAACTAGAAACCTTTTGTGTTATCACGATAAACAATGTATCTTATTATGATGTGAAACATTTCATATATTGACTTTATATTTTCTGTTATTACAAAACATGTCTTGTTTTTAATGATATTCTTTTATAATTTTACAATGTGAAAGTTTAAGTTTTATAAGAATCAGTTCGTATTTCATGACAACTTTAAAAATGTTTATAACGTGAAAACATCTTTTCATAAGAACAGACGTTATGACGTTATAATGCCATGCAGATCTATTTTTCCTTTTCTGGTGTGGCAGCAATGTATACTTCTGTAATTCTTCAAACAGAAACACTTTTCTCATTCTGAGAATAATCTCCAACTTAACCTGACATCTGATCTTTTAAAGTAGATCTTCTGGTACAGCATATACGAAAGATCTGCGATATTTATAGCTGTATAACTACAACTTAAAACTTTACAGTACAGTTCTCTATTCATCAGAATCATAGAATATTTAATTTTTTTGGTCACCACAAGATGGAGCTACTTGTCTGTCTAATACTGCGTGGAAAACCCTCAAAGCTTTTAGTTCTCAGCTCAGAGTGTCTAACAGCTTACAAAAAACCCACTCCTCACATGAATTGTACCCACAGCCATTCATCTGTACACAAAAGATGAGGACTGAGAAGTGTTGCCTGCTCCCCGTACAGCAGAAAATAAACCAAGCATGTGGAAATAATACCTGAATTACTGTGTAAAGAATTATTGTGTCGTTGTAGCATCTTGAAATGAATTTTGAAGACATACATTTTGTTTGTTGCAAGATAAGACCCTTCTTATGAAACTCTGTGATTGCGCAGTTCGTGTTAAATTAAGGTGTGTATTAAGAGAATACCTGAATAACCCGCGCATCTGCAGTGTTCACAAATGGCACAATATGAAAGTACTGGACATGATGGGCAAACAAATGTTTTGGCTATTCTGAAGCCTTACCAATAATGGAGCTTAAATTGTAAGGTTTGTCCTGAAGGTGGCGGTAGAGGGAACATCACAAAGTCATAAAAAAGGGACCATCCTCTGGGGACTTTGAACATCCACAAGAGCTGATATGGAAATCTGAGCAGTAGATCTGTATCAAAGAGTTGTACCATGTCAATACCTGTGACTCCCCACCTCGCTGAAGTGGAACTGTAGTCACATCCTGTGTTTGGTCTTTCAGGTGGGACCCATGGCGTGGCTCGGCCCCCAGACGGACGAGGTGATTAAAGGTCTGTGTGAACGAGGGAAGAAGAACCTCTTGCTGGTGCCCATCGCCTTCACCTCGGACCACATAGAGACTTTACACGAGCTGGACATCGAGTATGGACAGGTGCTGGGGGAAGAGGTAAGGAAGCTCCAGGCTGATGAGTCAGCATCTGTCTGCACAGTTAAATGTACAAAGTATCACTTGAAGGTGTCAAGGCGAGGACAGGCTGAATATTACATGAATGTTCCAGATAATTTGAGATAGTTTAAATTCTCAGGACAGCACGGACAGACTAGCTGCTTGAAGCGTTCACCAATAACATACATAGGAATTATTGAGAACACTATTTTTGTTAAGAGATAATTTGGAAATACGGGAAGACGATAAGCACAGTGTTCATTCCTAAAAGTATTTTTAGTTGTTTCTTGCAATAAAAAAGTTGCTCCTGCAGCAGCCGACACTCAGGACTCAAAAGTTTGAGTGTCCCTTAATGCACTAACAAGGAGAATTTTGAAAACAATTGTTTTCAAATGCTTTACCACATGTTGGTAATGCTGCCTGACCAAACATTGACATTAATCAAGTATTGCTGTGTGCTGCAACATTCAAGTCTCTGCACACCAGACAGTCAGATCAGGTTATCAGAGAACCTGAAACCTGGAAAGAAGGAGATTGGTCAGAAATCAACTAATCCTGCATTGTTTGAACTTGAAGTGGACTCTGTAAAGTTATGATGGTTAAACTTGAGACTTGATATCCAGTTTAGGAAGCAACCGTGCGTGTGTGTGTGTGTGTGTATGTCCTCTGTTTAAAGGCACCAGTGAGCTGACCACCAATCAATGTGACTGGTGCCACAAAGACACACACATACACACACACAGCTGTCTGTACTTCTCTGCTTCTGAGAACTATGACATGATTAATTCCCAACTCTTTTGTCAGGGGGTCGTAACACTGACCATAACCCAAAAATGTCCTCACTTTCCAAACACCTCCTCTCTTTGCAAGGATGTCCCCACTTTGCAGGTTGTCCTCACTCTCCAAAGTGTCCTCATTTGCCAGAACACTTGTCCTCACTTTTCAAACATGTCCTCCGTTTCCAAGTGTGCCCTTTGTTTCAAATCCTGTCCTCACTATCAAAAAGTGTCCTCTCCTTCAAAACATGTCTTCACTTTCAGCTTTGAAATTCATGCCTTTCTCATTTTAGGTCCTTAGCAAGAGTTAGCGGACATCATTATGTTGAATGTTGAACTTCACCTGTCCTGTTTGATTTGGTTCATATGAACTGTGTGTGTTTGCATGTTGGGTTCAGTAGTATGACGTGTCCGTCTTTCTTCCTTTGTGTCCTCAGTGTGGAGTGGAGAACATCAGGAGAGCAGAGTCGTTGAACGGGAACCCTCTTTTCATGAAGGTACGTTTCACACACACACACTGAGCTGACTCATGTCTACAAACACCACATGGAACTGTCCCGTCATTCAAATGCTTCCAAGGCCAAGAACCGATTTTCATCCTAGGTAGAGAGGAAAATGTAGATTGAAATGTAGAAATATGTTTGCATGAAGTGGAGGTGACAAAAGACACACCAAAAAAAGTAAATGATAAAAAATACAGTAAGAATTGAAAGAAGAGGAAGAGACTGCAGGAAGACAGGCAGGGCTCTAATAATAGAAAAGGAGACAGCAGCAGAAGGTTCTGTGAAGTAAGTGAGCTCCAGGCACGAGAGGCTCAATAAATGGATTCCTTCCTTCCTCCCTTCCTTCCTTCCTTTATTCCTTCCTTCCTTCCTTCCTTCCTTCTTTCCTCCGCACCTCCTATCCTTCCTTCCTCCGCTCCTTCTATCCTTCGTCTTTCTCTCCCTTGTCCCTGTCTTTCCTTCCATCCCACCTCCTACCTTCCCTTCTTCAACTCTGCAACTATTTTCACAACAGGCAACTCTTACAGCTGTAACACTATGTGAGTGTGTGTGTGTGTGTGCGTGTGTTTTGCGCGTGCAGGGTTTATTAAAGGAAGGGGGCAGATCAATGGGAACCTTTAGAGCTGACTACAGTAGAACTGAACCGCCCGGCTGGCTGGCTGGTCAAACCCGCCGCGCTCAGAGACCCCTCGCCAAGTGTGTGTGTGTGTGTGTGTGTGTGTGCTTGAGTGTATAAATCAATATCCAGAGGATGATTAGTTGGTAGTTACTGAAGGATGGTTTCCTCGGCGTAGTTTTAGTTTCTCAGTGAGCTGCATCAGTCTGCTGCCGTCTGCAACCAGCAGCTGCTGGAAAATAAAGAAAAATACATTCATCTGAATTTCTTCTGCAGAGCCCGGCTGCTGCTGTTGGCTGTTTGTTTTATAAATAAATCCTCGTGACATCGTATACAATCTTTTTAACTAATGTCACTCTTCATGTAGACCTTCCTCTCAAATGAGTACTTTCATTTACATCTATGCAGGAAGTGTTTGGTGTTATTTAGATTTACATTGGTGGAAAAGGAGCAAGCAGCGGGAAATAATTAGTGAACAAAAACAATGTTTGTGTGGTGATTTGTTGTAACTCCAAGTTTCTAACTGAAGGACAAGTTAAAAGGAGGCCATGGATGGGAACCTTTTGTCTGATGAGCTGAGACACAACCAAATGTTCACAGAGCTAAAGGAGGGAGACTCTCTTTTTATCTCTGTCTCAATAATAAACGTGTGTTTTCCATCCTGTCCAGACTCTAGCAGACCTGGTCCACTCCCACCTAAAGTCCAACGTGCCCTGCTCCCGCCAGCTGACCCTCCGCTGCCCGCTGTGCACCAACCCCACCTGTGGAGAGACCAAGGCCTTCTTCGCCAACCAGACTCTGTCATAGAAAACACACAAACACACACACACTTAAGCACGCAGGCACACATCTGTAGGTGCCCTTCCTGCAGCAGTGCTACCCATGCAGAAACTGAAGGCCTTCTTCAATAAAACACATGCATACTATAAACAATAAACACATACTGTCTCTCCAGCAAGAGTGTCAGTTACACAGAGAACAAATCATGAGGAACTGGCCAAATGGTTTCTCCGGATACAATTTGGCGTTTGTTTTACTGTACCTGAGTGTCGGAGCGGAGGAGTTAAGCCACCTCAAATGTAAGCAGAATAAATTTACAGGTAGATAAACAGTTTTGCATTTTGGAAATCATACTTAAATAATGATTGGGATGATTTATATCAGGCATTATAAATGGACGGTGGAATTTATTGTTTACATGCATTAGTTCTTTTCATGGGATTTGGAGACAATAAGACAAAACAGACTTCTACTCTTTGAACTGGATCAGTCAATTTCAAAATCTGGCTGATAAGTGAAAAGCAAAAAAAAATAAATACTTTTATGATTTCCAAATGTGTAAATACTCCTCATACAACACAAAATGCTGATCAAATTTAGAATAAACCTCATGTTACCTGAGTATTCTTCAGTCTGACCGGCACACCACGCAGAAAACAACCGTCCCTCTAATGATTTACAGATTCCATTTGGTTTAGTTTTGGCAGATAAAAGAACCGACACTTTGCAGAAGCATCTGCTCACATCACATCTGCGACAGAAAAAGCCTCTCACTAGTTTTGTTGTTGTTGTTTGTGTTTTTCTAAATTATAGTTCCCCCGCTTACATTCCATTCACTTGGCCCCTGCAAACTCCCATCAGAGATCCTGTTTCTCTTCTTGCTGGTGCTAAATGAATCACAGTCAGCCAAGGGTGATGACACCACCCATTAGGGACCCCTATTGTTGGCTGTTTCTCTTCCCCGTCATCACGTCCGTTGCTTCGTGCCGTTGCGGCAGGAGCCAGTAACCCCGTCCCATCCAGCCGTAATGTCACTGGAGGAGGTTGGTGCTCCTCAGAACACTTTGCTCAATGGATGAATTCTAGTGAGCTTAATGGTACGGTCCCACACGCGCAATTCAGGTTGTGAGCATTGCCTGCTGAGGCGAAAACGCAATCCGTTAATTTTGGGTGTGTGACCGTACACTGGGAGAGAGAGAGAGAGAGAGAGGGAGAGAGAGAGCGCGATTTAGCAGAAATTGCGGTTAGTTTATGGATTCAACAGATTTTACTTTGGTTGTCAAGACAAAATCCAAGATAAAAACTAAGACATTAGTAATTAAGAATTATATCTAGAAATGAATGCTGCGTCTATTTGATGTTGGTGCTATACGTACGAAACAAAAATGTATTACGTGGCTTCTATAGCAAACTAGATTGCAGCTGTAGTCCAGCTAAGTTAAAGAGGTTCTGGGGTTGAAACCTCTCAGGGTGTCGTGAAATAATTTGTGGGGTATTGTGACGTGCATTACAAGCTCGGAGAAACATGTTGTTAGGATACAAGTTCATTAACGAGTCTATTTTTATACTCTGTCTTTGCTTTTTTTCTGCTGTACTATTAAGCGCTTTGAGCCTACTGGGTATTGAAATGCAGATGTCTCTTTTTGGTCATATGTCATCACCACATCTGGTCCCATGAAAAGACAGCAAGGCTAGTTAGACCCCAACCTTCCTAAGATTTCAGACAAACACAGCGCTGACTCTGCAGGAACTGCCTGTGCTAACATGACAAAGTTTGGCTACTAGCCTCTACTTTCCGATTGGAATACACACTAAACCGCACAATGGGTCCTCTCAAGTGTTCAGTGTTGTCGAGGAGCAGGCAGCTTAAGGCGCTAATGCTAAGTGGACTTGCTCACCAGTCAGTATTGGGAGCTGACTCGGTGTCTCAGATGTCAGTTAAATGATGCTGTTGGAAACACCCGTTCTGAGGCTTCAGGCTTATATATTTTATTTTTCCCTGCTAACAACCCTGTAATGACATCCGTAGTTTTTCTTTATATCGTCTTATTATTTAATAAATCAGTGAGTCATTTTCGACCTCTAAGCTTAATATGTGCAGATACTACTTCATTATTAATGCTGATCTCGTACTTTTTAGATGTTCCTACATTTAAATCATAAACTGTCACATCTTCGTTGGTGTGATGAGAGCAGACAAAAAACGTTTTTGAGGGACGGCACGAAAAGTATGAAAGAGCGTCAGAAAAGTAACAGTGATGCTGGAATTGTCCTTCAATGGCAAGATGCAGTATGTGTTCATTAAAAACATACTATGTAGAGACGTAGCAGAGATGTGTCAAAAGTACATACGTTGAGTGTGGGACTAGTGTTTCATTTGAATGTCAGTTAACTTTGATTTCCGTCTGCCCAACCTTCAGTGCTGTTCACTTTTGTTCGTCCGCTCACATCCGCTAATCGCACACTTACTAAATGTGAAAACCTAACTGAATTAGTCAGTGGGTTGACTTTATTTAGTTTCACCTTCAGGTGCTACAACTCCAGAAAATGTCTCAATGGTTAGAGGTTTCATCCCATCTACTGTCCCATCCACTTTGATTATTTTGAGACATTATGAGACTCCTAATATAATGTGTAAACGTTAAAACAATGTCACTTTTTATGGTTAGTAACTTGACCTTTGACCTCCGACCTCGTTCCCCCTCTCCTGTTTCTGTCCCGTTACGCCATGAGAATGTGCCTTTTACACTGGCTAAGTAGAAGTACTGGACTTGTGCTTAATGTCGATTTAATGTGTGCTTAACCAAAATGCTAACAGGAAAAATCCTCCCTGAAATCTGAACTTGCATGTGCCTGCTGTGATCTGAGCCATCAACAGCTCTCTCCTCACGTAGAAATCCAGAAAGTCGAAACACTTCCTAAATGAACTCGGTTCAAGTTTGGCCAATGCCTCCCAGGGTGCTAGCTTTTTTTTTTTTTTACAAGGTACATGATGACCTCTGCAACTGTGGCAGGCTTCATGTGACAACTTTGCTGAAAAAGACACGTGATATTTCTGACGACTACAGTGTCCACCAGCTGGTGACAGAATTTACACGAAGTCTGTATCAGCGGTGACATCTAATTTAAAGAATATCTCTGGTTAGAGGAAGACAGTAGATCAGCCTGAACGACTGAGCAGCTGTGCACTTTATCTGGGGTTCACAAGCTAGCGAATCACTACATTTATGTAACGTGATTAAAAAAAACATGGCTACTCATATGCCTTGAGTCGGCTACAGTGCTACCACGGGGTAGAACAGTTTTGGAATAATGCAGGAACACTCCCAGGTCAGTAATATCAGGAGATTTTCCCAGATCCTCCATTTCTGCTACTGTGGTGCACTGTTCCCTTGCTTGCTAATTAGGTCTGCTTACTTATGCATTGTCCTCACTCACTAACTAGTTAGTTCACTACTTCACTAACTGCAGACATTCTAAAGATGCTGTCAGTAAAGCATGGCCACTGACTCTTCTAACCATCTGAGCTTGATTCAAATCCAGAAAAAAGCAAATCGTCAGACCAGGAATGTCTTATATTCTCCAATTTGAAGGCAGTGGAGCTACTCAGAGACATTTGAAGTGTTTCATTCTGGATAGGTGCTTACAATAACCCAGATCAGCCTCTTTCTAGTCACCACAGACAGTATACACAGCATCTATGGCTGGAAATTGCTTATGGATGTGGTTGCCTGATTACCAAACAATAAGTCACCATGTTCTAAGAGATTTAATTCTTTTTTTCTCTTCATGTGTAGCTTTGTTACCCCTCCTGCCAGCATTTATATTTTACTCTTTGAACATGGTAATATGTTGTAATCACTGGCAACCATCACCAGAGCATTCGTGAATTGTACAGTTGTCTGCTTCCGCTGTGCAAGGCCTCAATCACACCCGATCAGGCGTTGCGGTGAAAACATTTACACTTAATTTGTAAAATCATGGATTTTCACAGACTGAACAATGATGCTCTCCCATTGGGTCCAACTGCAACGCCCGCGCAACCCTGTGCTAAAAACACCGCAATGCCTGATGTGGTTTGAATCAAGCCTAATGCATGCAGCAATGCACTTTACAATACATTCTCATTTAATACAACAGCGTACTTCCAGCACTCTTCCAGACGTTTGAAAAGGATGGTTTTGTTTTTCGAGGAATTTGCTTGACTGATTCTGTGTCTCTGCTTACACGACTGAACAGTATTTTAAATGACGGTATTAGCATAGCTTAGCTCAATTACTTGATATCAATGGGTTCAAGTAGCGACTCAGCTTGTGTAGTGTGAAGGATTATTTCCGTTGTTCTGTGTAGCCGCTAGTCGACCCCACAGACATTTAGCATTTGAGCTAAGCTGAGCTAATTATGCTGGTATACTTCAAGATGCATAGTAAAGTAAAGTCCTCTAAAAACAGAATTATCCCTTTAACACAACTTTCCCTGGGGGGAAAAAATCCAGATTGTGCAGAAATGGCTAAATGTTTACGTCACAGCAGGGAGACATGCTAATGTCTGTGATGGGCGGGTTTTTCCTCCACCAACATGTTTTCTGATTTATTTTTATTTATCATCTGTGAGTTACTTTTAGCAACTCTGTGTATGTGCGGAGTTTTCTGCGTGATGTGTGTGTGTGTGTGCGCGCGCGTGTGTGTGTATTTAGCTGAAAATGCATTGTGCAGAGTTTGTGCTGTATATATGATGAAGATGCTACAGCTTTGTTGCAGCTCTGGCACACTTTCTCTGTTGTTTTGACTTATTTATTTTGGGTTTTTTTTTCTCCATGTGTATAAGATAACGCAAACCACCTGTCTCAACTGTTTGAATCCTTTTTTAAAAATATTTGGGAGACATGGTTAGCAGTGCGATTACACACAACGATGAGTCTTCCTTCAAAATAAAATACAATAAAAAAAAAATAAAAAAACAGCGACTGGTGTAAGATTAAGTGTCTGTGTGGTTTCTTTATACAAGGCATCTATACACTTAGCAATTTTGATGATTGTAAGGGAAATGTGGTGAAATCGCTGGACTATCTACGGGTGGGAGATACATTCAACAACAACTGAGCCAGAGATGACACAGAATAAACACATAAACCGTAGTGTTCTGTCATTCACAAACATTTCATGCAAAAAAAAACCATATATTTGAGTCAGCAACCTGAGCAAAATCTCTCAAGAATGGTTGTAAACAATGTGTGGATAAAAACATGGATGTATTAATAGAAAACGTTAGAGCAAGAACAGACTGAGTGGTGCCTGAAAGTGCAACACAGTGAAAGTGATCCCTGAGTAAGACACTGGCTCAAGTCTGCCCCGCTCCCTCTCATGTCCCGAAATCTAGAAGTGAGATGAAGCTTACCATATTTTAGGCCATATTTTCCTCTCCAATCCGGTCCAACCCAAGCTCGACAGGCATTCTGTTCAGAAACCGGCGCAAGTCCAGCATGGTTAAAGTGAGCTGAAGCACTGAGTTTGCATTACCGTGTCACACAGCTGATTATTTGCTTATCCATGCATGTACTCACACAGAACTGGAGTACATCCAGACAGCAAACCACTATTCTTCATTAAAAAAACCTAATTAACCTTCATTAATAGATAATAATAATACAATTTGTTTATTTTGAGTGGATGTGGAGGAAAGGTGTCCTCTCGCTTCACACACGTCCTATATCCTGTCAGAATATGGTGAGCGTTTTGAAAAACTCAAATAAATTAAAACTTCAGCGACAAGGTAGCCTGACAGACCAATAGAGCCTAAAAATAAAAAAACCCATCAATGCTCCCATTACAGAATCATCTTAAAATACACCTACTACACACCTATAAGATGATTCACTTCCCTGATGAATGAAGTGATGGTGTTAGGTATGAAGGTACTTTATATTTTGCTGGTGATCTTAACGCTATTCTCCCCCTTTTTTTTTTACTCATTAAACACAGTCTTTGACTAGAAACCGAACATATAATTGAGAAACAGAGAAAAAACCTTGACCGCACTTCAGAGTTATTGTGTAATACACAAACTCTACACTGCCAGCCAGCCAGCATAATCAATCAAGAGCTGCATTTAATCACCAATCAAAGACCAGTTATATTAGTGAAGAATGTTAAGATATGAGTCCAAGCGACGACGGTCGAGGTCTGTGGTTTCTAGTGAAGCACGTCAGCGACCATCTTAGCAGACAGATATTTATGTCCTCCTCACGATAAACTGTAATCTCTTTCCCCTTAACTCTCCCCCATCTGTTTCTCTACTCTTCATATCTTTCTCCTTTTTTCTCCGTTCATACCAATGTTTCCCCGCCCCGTCCTTTTTACGTCTCCTCCTCTTCCTCCTCCCTTGCATCTCTCTCCCCCATCACCCTCCTCTCAATTTTCTCCCTCTTATCTTATCCAATCTTCCGTCTTCCCCCCTTTGTCTTCAGCCCTTCTCCACCTCTCTCTGTCCTCACCCCCATTTTCCCTCCTTTTTTTCCAATCTTTCCCTCATCTTGCCCCCCCCACACACCTTCCCATTCATTCCTATCTTGTTCTCTTCCCCCTCCCTCCATCTTTTTTTTTTCTTTTTCCCAGCAGTCCCCTGCGGTGTTGCAATCACCTCTGCTGCTGTTGATTAAGCTGAGAGAGATTGGCTGTCCACGACCCAATAACCCCTGAGGGCGCCGGGCCAGGCGCCTCCTCCCCTCCTCTCCCCCCTCCTCTCCCCCCTCCATCTGAGCCAGCTACAATCTCTCCTTTCATTTTATTTTTATTTCCCCCCCCACCTTCTTTCCCCGTGTCTCCTTTCATCTCTTCCCTTTTCTTCTTCACCTCTGCCTCCTCTCCCATTGTTTTCTAACTTCTCTCCTCTTTCATCTCTCCTCTCTTCATATTCTTCGTTTTCTATCTTCTCCTACCTCTCCTCTTTTTAACTCCTCCCCCTCTCTCATCCCCCTCAGAGCTCCTATCACCTCCTCTCTCACCGGACACTTGTCTCCTCTTCCGCTCCATCCTTGGTTCCTCCCCTCCCTCGCTTCCTCCAACCTCCCCTTGTCCGCTCCTCCTCTTCCCTTCATCTCTCCATCTCTCTTATCTATCGCCTCTTTTCACCTCCCACCTCTCCTCGTGTTTTGCTCTCGTCTCCTTTTTCTCCTTTCTGTACGCTCTCCTCCCGTAACACACAGCTGCCGCGTGGCAAATCACCTTAAATCAGAGGTCCACCCACCGGCTGACACTAACCGTGAGGAGTCACACACCACACTGTCTCACTGTTAGTTTGTGTTACATGTTTACTCATATCTGTTTAGTTGTGGTAAGATAAATTACAGCACACGGTTTTACAGTTCCTGCAAAATTACAGTAAAACTCTACATAATATATATTATTCAACATATTTTAAAATGTTGATTTAAAATCACAACAGAAGTTATAATTACATGAATTGATTGTTGCAGTAGAATAGACTGTTATGCAGCATTTGACTGTTTTTCACGTATTCACAGTAAACTAAAATGTGACTTGAACATTATGATGAATATATACAGGGGAAAGCTGTTGTTTCACGGTCCTTTACTGTAAAATGATATTGAATTTATGGAAACTATTGCGGCGGTGATCTTAAAGTCACATGCATTAAATGTTTTGTGGTTGTTGATTGCATTACCTAACCGACATGCTGGGGTCACTTACGTTACGCAAATTATGTCACTTATCAAACTTCCTTTACTGTAAGTTAGGAGACTGAATATAGTTATTTGAACCCGAGCATGATCTTTTTCCTAAACATATCCAAGTTTTGTGCCTTAACCGAATGAAACCATAAGAAAATTAATACCAGTCCAAAAGTCATAATATTTTATAATATGTAACCTGTTTGTCAGCGAGCTTTATTTAGAAAATCTTACCAGACTTTGCATTTGACATATTATTTCGAACTGACGCCAGAGGGGAAGGTAGAGCGCCACAGTTTGAAGCTTAAGGCCACTGAGAAAGTTGCTGTATTTGACAGTTGGGAGTGAAAGCCTGTTAAACTTTACAGTAATTAATCATTAAATTATGTATATAATTATCTATGCCTGTAATTTTGCACTTGCTACCTGACACTTTACCATTTTTTGTACAGTGCGTGTTTTAGTTTGTGTTCTTCATCTGTGAGGTAAATACATCAGATTTCCACAGAGCCAAAGAATTCAGAATAAGTGTGTCCTCATCACAGTTCAGTCATGAAATCCTGCCATGCGCTGTCTCTCCTGTCAGCCACACTGCCCATCACACAGCAGAGACACTTCTCTCCTCTCGCCTTGTTCCCTCCTCTGCCCCGGCTGCTACCTCTCCTCCTCTACAGGCCTTGCATCCTTTCCTCTCTCCTCGCCTTTTGTCCTCTCTTCTGTATTCCTCCTCTCTTTATCTCTTCTGTTTTCTCCCCCCTGCCCTGCGTTCTGACTCCCTCTGTCCGTCTTGCTCGCTCTATTCAATATCCAAACTGTTCGCCTTAATTTTGAAATCTTTTCTTTTGATTCTGTTCTATGTGTTGGCCCGTCAGCGCAGGGGGGGAAGGGCTCTTCAGGACGAAAGGTGTGTGTGTATGTGTGTGCGTGTGTGTGTGTGTGTGTTTTGTGGTGACTGCAGGCTGCTAGTAATTGAAAAGCCTGAACGCGACTGCAACCCCTGTGACCTCCTATTGAGAGAACGACCATTGATTTCTACTGAGAGAGAGGGAGAGAGAGAAAGAGAGGGAGGGCGTGAGGACTAAGTGAAAGAGAAATTTGAAAATGAATTTGGGAGAGCAGAGAGGAAAAGGAATGGAAGGCTAAATGGGAGAAAGGAGAGAATTCAAAAGAAGAACAACAGGAAAACAGAGGTAAACAGGAGAAGAGGAGAGAAGGAGAGAGGAAGGACAGAGACAAAGAGAGGAACAGAGGAGGGAGTCAAACGGAGAAGATGGGAGAATGTATAAAGGAAAGTAGCAGGAGAGAAAGGGAGTAAGATGATAGAGGATGAACGAGGAGGGAGAGAGAAGGATGAAAAGAAAGGAGCTCAGGAGTTCAGTAGACAAAAGAGGATGCGAGGGAATGATAGAGGGAAGCGATGGGAGGAAAGCAGAGGGCAGGACAAAAACAATGGAGGAAAACAGGAGGTTGGAGAGGAAAACTTTGAAGCCCTTGAAGAATTGGGCGAAGGAGGAAATGGGTGATGGTTGAAGCAGAGATGTGATATAAAGTATAACTGAATACTGAACGCAAAGATGGCGTCCATTCAGTCCAATGAGAACTGCTCACCCAGCACACCAGCGCCTTCCTGGCTCCTGTGTGCCGCCCCCCCTAATATATATGCAGCGGAGTTTCTCCCATCAGTCCTGCCCGTGAGCTCCTGCTCGGCTGAGACTGTTTGTTGTCACAGATTTTTAAATCACTTATCTCGTCTCGAGGAAAGTTCTTAGATATCAAACCGCTAGTTTAACAGATTAAAGCATCTGGGCAACTTCCCAGCCACGACTCACCAATGCCATGAGAGTAGACAAAGGGAAAGGTCCTTGATCACGTCGATGTGATATCCACAATTTCATGCATTTAGCACGTTTCTCCTTATGTTTCCCCTCCACCACTTCACCAGTGCCGTTTGCAACTTTTAACCAGACATAACATCAGTGAGGGTGTTTTTTTTTTTTTTTTTTTTACAAATTTAAATATGTTTCTTCTTGTGTATTTCTTTTTATTAAAACAGTAGCAGCTGTCTGCTGATTGTGGCGTCTGTTCAGGACAAATAAGCATGCCGACAAAAATGCCGGAGGCCAGTTTGAGAGTGCTCGCCGACTCATGAATGAGTTTGCCTGGTTGTGTTTGTGTTGAGCACGTACTTTACAGATGCTGCTCGCTCTCGCTGAGGCAGTCATTTCCCCCCGGTTGCCACTGTACTGGTGCACAGGGCGCTTTTGTATGACTCTATTTCAACATAGTCGTGTTGAGTATAAAACAGCTCTGTGCTTCCTTTTCAAAAGGGAATCAAATGAATGTGATTTGTCGTCACCTGGTTCCGCCACACTGAGCCTCGGGTGACTTGATGGACGGAGCCAGCCTTTTTTTTTTTTTCTTCTCCAAGGCTCAATTCACAGTGAATGGGTCTCCTGCTGCGTCTCCTGTGTTGGAGATGTGTGTTTGGTGCCTATTCAAGGATATTTAATATAAAGGCAAAACAACAGCCTCCAAGTTGAAGAATTAAAAAGGATTAAATGAACTCTTGTCAGATGGTGTCAACAAAAACTGACCATTGAAAGCTTCTCAAAAACAGTCATTTCTGAATGGCTGCTGCACTGGATTGGCTTGTTTATATCCCCGCAGGGTGTGTATGAATGTAGTCATTTATGTTTACCACAGTAAACAGTTTTTTTTTCCCCCCTGCAGGCTGTTCTGTCACTGCAGACTTCCCCTGTGTTAATGAAGACCAACATTTTACAAACGTTTAAAGTGAGTCGCTCTTCCGTTTCCCACCCTTTGTCCTCCTTATCAGGCATCTGACCTGCAGGTAATAGAAAGACAATGTCAAAAGATTAACAGCTACAGAATGGACTGTTGTTTCCCTGGCAACGAAGAGAGGCAGAGGAGGATGGGACGGAGTGATTAAAAGGGGAGAGGAGGAGGAGGAGGAGGGGGAGTTTAAAGGGGTGAAGTGACGAGGTGGATTGATGAGAGGAGATGGACGCGGGGATGATTACACAGAGAGAAAACAAGAGCAGAGAGAGAGAAGAGTGACACAGAGAGAAGAAGGGAGTGAAGGGACGCGAGATGTAGAAGGAGACAGAGACAGAGATCGGGTCATTAAAGACAGAGACAGAAAAAACAGATGGATCGAGGATAGAGTGGTGTAACGGAAGGGGGGGGGGAGAAATACAGAAAATAGAGAAAAATATCAAGAAAGAGCTGAGAATAACAAACATGATGCCCGCACTGTTGATTGTGTTAACGACAGTGTTCTGCTGTCGTTCCTCCCCCCTCAAAATGTTGTTCATACACAGCTCATTTGTTTTCCCAGTCACACTGCGGTGTCAAATGTAATTGCTGGTGGATTACATTCACAGGGGATGACTGAGAACCTTCATCAACACGCTGGCGGGCAATGAAAAATGAATCACAGCGTTTGCGAGAAAGCGCAGGGTCATGAGGTTTGTGTCCTGACTCCTGCAAGTGGTTAGGTGTGGGGAACATGAGCACTATGGTTCAGGTCAGGGGAAGACGGTGCTTCCCTTAAATATTATTGTAAGTGTATCAGATATTAATATCATAAGTTGTATCTGAAGTTTATGTGGAATTGTTCTTATTAAACAAGACAACAATCATTCTCTGAAAAGCTGTCTCAACAAGCAGATACTGTATTGCTGTTCAAAAAACAAATTAAATGTGTTGTCGGTGAACGTTTATCGGATATGTTCAGTATCAACATTTTTGTCGTGGTCAAGGGGTCAATATTAAAGATATAAACAAGATGTAATGAAATAAATAATCATATGAACAAAATTGTCCCCAAAAATGCGAATGATTCAGCACTTTTGAAAATATGATTAAAACTCAACTCAGTATCATGAAATGTGATTACAACATTCATTTCATCGGATAGACATAAGGCATTCAAGCCCTGCATTCAGAACCTTACATAAGTAAAAGTATGTTAGTATCATGTATCAGCAAGTATCAAGTTATCTCTCTGCAGAGAAATGCTCTCTGACGGTGCTGTAGTATCATACAGTATGTTTCAATGCTATAACTGCAACACTAATATGTATGTTTCATGCTGTAGACTGTCACTACTATTTTCATACAACCATCATATATTTGTTGCATCGGTATCTTGTAAAGAACACTGTGTCATTGAATAGTCAACATGTCACGCTGTCAGAAAAACAGCCTGCTTGCAGCGTTGTGAGTCTGTTTTAATCACTTCATATAAACTGACACACACAAGTCTGTGTGTATGTCGGTGTGGGGTCTTTGTCCCTTGATGCCGGACGCACATGGTGAATGGATGGATTCTTATTGTAAACATTTACAAAGCTTTGCATAACCTGCGCTTCTCTTGCTGGTTGCACTGCTGTTGGTAGAGTGCAGGATACAGACGACGTATCCATCAACAATGTGCTCAACAAAAACATTGTTCTGTGAAAAAAAAAATGACAAAGAGATGAGGGCCACGTCGGAGGTGGCTGAGTTACCAGGTGCACTGGGAAACTGATCTTGGTGGCAAGCAGTTGTGGAATGTAATTCTGCATCAGGGCTGTACCTAGATGAAGTACAATATTCGGGTGCTTTTTTTGTGTTGTCATTTTAGGTTATTTCATAGTTCTTTCTTTGCTACTTTTCAGATGGAAATATGATATAATAATTTTCATTCTCAATTCAAATCCCCAAATATGAAATCCAATCATGTGCGCTTGTGATTGTGTTTCCCAAAGTGGGCCTTTTTTTTTTTTTTTTTTTGAAGAGAAAAAATAACAGGAGGATAAGTTGTACATGGATAAGACCATTGTGATTTCTTTATTGTTTTTTTTTCTTCTTTTATACATAGAGTGGAACAACATTAATTCTTCAAATATCTCCTTCATGTTTGATCATCGTTTTATTCCACACCACAAATTTTCAGTCACTTCTCTTTTTCTGTTTCAACCGAATGTAAAAAATAAAAATACATCACTTGATTTTGATTACTGTATGACAGCCATGAAAGGAAATGATAGAAAAAAAAGAAAAGAAAGAAAAGGGTCAGTAAACAGAAAGGAATGACATATTGTTTTGGATTGGATGAGGTTTTTGGCAGCAGAGTATGTTGTTCAAACTTGATGTTTAGGGAGGAAACTGCTTGAATACTTTCTGGGGTACGGTTTAGCTCAGGAGTCGCCTGCTGTGAGGCCTTGAGATGCCCACAGCAACGTAAAAGTGAACTGATTGTGATTCTGATTGTTCAAATACTGACGTTATGGATCTGCCTCTTTGACCTTTGACCCTCACAGTTGTGGTTGCTGATGTCTGAATCAAAAACCGGTTCTGTTTGCTTGTAACTCTGTCTACGTGGGATTTGTTTTGTAGGGAACCCCTGGGATTCTTCTGGAATTCTGGGATTTGAGGTGTTTCTCGACTGAGCAACTTTGAAAGCATGTTAAGACATAAATGTGATGTCATCAGATATAGTTCATTTGCAGCCCTGTGGGTCTGACTTACACTTGCAATTAGATATTAAGCTAAAATGTTATCAAATTGATAATCAAAGAAATAAATGAAGCATAAAAGAACTGTCCTCTAAGCAAATTTAGAAATGGTCTGAACATTTTTCCACTTTCCACAGCATTTACCACTCTTTGTGCTGAAATTCATCTCGAAATCTAAACCAATTTCTGAATTTTCCAAATACATATTCCCATCAAGAAAAAAACAAACTATACATTCAGATTTTTGAGAGAGATTTTTTGATGCTCTGAAGCGAATCGTTTATGGAAGACATGTAAGACTGGAAATGCTCCAAAACTTGGTGTACCTTTAAGTAACACTGCATGAACTTTAATACAAACACAAAACACTGATGAATTTATTTTTGTCTTGGGTCAACCTTGTAGATCCTGAAGTTCTTTATCTTTCTTTTATCTTTCAATTGGACGCTGAAGTAAATATTTTGTTCATTGCCCATTTGTTCTCTAGCTCTAGATGCGTTGTTTGATTGCAGAGTACAACCACCAGTTCAGACTATTCTACCTCTCCTCTCACAGAAGGGTTCCTTGTGTTAAGTTTTAATTGTTGGTTTAAAATTGATTGGAAATATTTTTTGCTAAACCACTAGAAAACATCAGAGTTGTAAGCATGAATTAAAGAAAGAAAAAAAAATTCTATTTGGGATTTTAAGGTTTGGGAACTGGTATGTACAGGACTGAACATTGCTAAAGCTTGAACAGGTGTCGAGACAGTTCTGCGGCCAAAGAGTGCCAGCAGTTGCCGTCTGTCATTGTGTGACAATCTTCTCCTTTCTCACTTTGAATTCTGCCAGAATCGTATGCACATCTCATGCAGAATGTTGTATTTAACTGTTGCCGTCACAGGAATGGCTGGTGTCCAAATGACCTGACCAATTTACTCGTAAAACTATCAGTAGCTCAGTGAAAACCTCACAATCCTCTCTCAGTGTAGCTGCTGATGCCTCACCCTCTGAAACTGATTGAGATGAAAGCAAGTTTGCAAGTTTGATATCTGCGGGTCAGGGGTCTATCTAATGTGTGATGCAACACAAAGTTCTGTCAGTGTTCCATACACTATTGGAAATGAGATGAGAGGATGATAATCATAAGGTTAATGATAAGAATCACAATGCATTACACGGCTAGCTAATTGTAAATATACTCATGCATAAAATTTGGGCTATAGCACTGCAGTATGGATAATGTAACTGTGATGCTAGCATTATAACGCAGGAAAGCAGGAGTTGAAACTGATGCATAAAAAATAAACTGAAATGTGACAGGACTTAAAACAAAACAGATGGATCAAAGAAGCCGGCATTATTCTGGGCTGAAACAAGTAAAGTCTGGCATCATTCTAACAATGTTCCCAATCCCAAAAATATTCACATGAGGGGACAGTGACCCCTATAAAAGAACCAGAAAACTGAAAATCAGATCTTAAATTATACATCTCTCAATCCTCAGCAGATGGGACAGAGAGGAAACAGTAATACATCAACAAGAAAGAGAGCATAGAAGACAAGCATTTTTCATTTTTGGTTTTAGCGCACCTTTTCAACTATTACAAAAAAAAAAAAATCACAACGTAAAAATGTGTAAAGCTTTTTTTTTTTTTTTTTTAACCAACATTTGTTTCATTTTAAAGTTACGGTTACCAAAAAAAGGAAGAAGAGCAAGTGAATAATTTATGACATACGCTATTATAACATCATCCTAACACTAGTGTCTATGAGGTATATCTGCAACAGTTTGGTAAAGAGAGCACGGTCTGCGCACAACTCCCACAGGTTTGTCTCTGTGGTTTTTTTTCCCCCACAATTTAAAGCTTTGCAACCATTTGAAAGATTAAGAGAAGAAGGAGGACGATGAGAGGGAACGAGCTGTGTTTCCACCAAAGCTGGGTTTCTCAACGTATTTGCGTTGTAGGTTTGACAGTATGGTATGTTCTGATCACAAAATAATTATTTGCTCAGGCAAGATCATGGATGATGTTAATGTTATCTTGTGATCACAAAGTCAACATTTCAAGCAAATTTGAAATCCTGAAACTATTTAATAATGACAGAGAGAAAACAAAGCTATTTGGATCTTTGGCCTCTTGGCCTTCCATATATATGGAAAGCCAACGTGTCAAAACCTTCTCACTTTTTTCCCCTTTCTGTTTTATCTTGTTCTTTGCCGCTCAAACCAGCTTGAAACAAACATACAATTATTTGTCACATTAACTCGAATTCCATTTCTTCACACCTGTCAGCCAATGTAGCTGTGTATAATCACAACTAAAATCAGATTTGACTTGGATTGCCTTTGAACAGCTTTGAGAAAATGAATGGATCTGAGCCACAAAAAGCTAAAAAACAAAACAAAACAGTGGAAACCCAGCTCAGAAAAAGAGAGAAGAGAAGAGTATAAAAGAACAGGAAGCCTTTGGTATTCACTCTGGATTTCTTTGTGTTGATTGCATTGCAAAGTACCAGAGTTCAGAGAGGAAATCGGAGAGGTATTTATTTTTCACAGGAATAGAAAGTTAAATTTAAAAAAAAAAAAATAGAAAGACAGCACAACAGAGAGGTCTAGACTTTGCTTTGGTTCAAGCAAGGCACTCATCCAAAGTTATCTCATACTTTACAACAAAAGTGCTCTCTATGACTTATTTTTTTGAGTGGCCCGGTTAGGCGAAAAAGGGCAACAGCAGGAGTCTGGAAACTGTTCTAGCCCTTGACTCTAACCAGAACAAGCCATGGATCTGTCACTATTTGACTTTTCTGGTCAATTTCTAAGCCAAATTCTTGTAAGAAGGGAAGCAAAATGGCACTGCTGGATGTATAGATCCCGGGCATCTAATCCTACTTGCATGTTGCTTCTTTTATGAAAAAAAACGCTGTGTATTAGTTGGATCAAATGACTGCAAAGACATTTGCATATCCTCCATGTAAGTGTTATGACTCTTTAACCTTTGATACATGAAAAGATCAGTCACCGTCCTTCACTTTCCTGCATGATTTCAACGTGCTTTGCTCTTCCACATAGGCCTATCTGAAGGTCCATGGAGTATTCTAGAATCATTGTTTTTACATTTTAAAGCGATCTCTCAACATTAATCAACTGCTGGAGGATCTTTAGCTATGCTTGCACTGTGCCTCTAGAGGTATCAGCGTCGGTTGGTCGATAGGTTGATCGGTTCAGCACTTTGGTCCAGACCGAAATATATAAGAATCAAATGGATCGCAATAAAATTTAGTACAAACACTCAACCTCCCAGCTGTATCACTGTGATAATTTGGTGACTCTCTGACTTTTAATGTAGCATCATTATCAGGTCAAACTTTGTATTTGTCCATTACTGGACTCTTGGGGCTTTAAAAGTGTTAGCTAAATGAGCTAAGCAATAATACTAGTGTTAGTAGTATTTACTTGATGAAGTCGCTGACCTAGATCTTGATGAATTAATGAGATAACATACCAGTCACTCTAAGAACAAGGATTATTGTCTTGTTTCCAGTTGAACACTAAGTGATGGGACATACCAGAAGCTGCGTCCATAATTATGCGAGAGGCACCATGGGGGCTAATGATAGGGTGGATAACCAAATCTCTGAAAACTGACGACATTCCCATCAGCATCAGCTGTACTGCAGCTGTCTGTGGCGCAAATTATCATGACTGACACTGATGTTAGCGTTTAGCTGAAAGACCCTCATAGCAACAGGAGAACAGTTTCTGGTAGGACTCAATGACGTTAACTCTTCCTCTTTCAATTAAGAGACTTGACAGACATTATAGGGACAACAAGACAGAAAAAGCTCAGCCTTGAGCTCCAAGGGTCAGTACAGTGTTATGTCATTGCGGTTGCTACACAGCACTAAGTTGGTGACAACCAGCCATCTAATTACTGTTAGAGAGATAGGGTGAAGAAGGAAAAAGGGCAGAGTCTTGTTGGAAATAAAAATAGCCAAGCAGAAACTTGCTGCTGATGAAGAAACAGGATGTGGGTGTCTGAGCAGAACACCAACAGATTCAGCTTCTCACCCAAGACCTCCATCTTCAGAGGATGTTTGAAGGGTGTCAGGACCATGTAACTTCAACTACCACTGTGACTTCACTATTTTTTTGCTTTTAGGTTTCAGTGCAATATAGCAGTTTTGTTTGTTTTTTTCATTTTTGCCTCACTATGATTTAAAGAAAGCGCTTGAAAGATGGTAAAACTTCATCATAAACCCCCTCTCAAATGGCAGGATGGGGTGGTATGATCCTCAATGACACCTATGTCATCTATGATGTGTGTTAGCGACACTTGAGTGTCTTTGGTCCTGCTTGTTTGTCATATTGCTGAAATTAGAATGTCCTCTGTTCTAGCACTATCACCCAGAAAAATGTATTTTTGCTCGCGCCACTTCAACATCAAGCATACAACCTGACACCCGTGCTACACCTGCCTATTTATGCTTCACACATATTATTTTTTGAGGAGAAGAGACAATGCAAGGCAAAAAGAGAGGGAGGGAAAAGACAGAGAGAGGAAGGGAGAGAAAAATATAAGGGGTCAAAATGCGGCATCATTGAGAAGAGAGAGCACAAAAGCACGGAGCTGAGCGCAGACCATACTGAAGAGGACAAAAGTCTTTGGTTTCTTTGGTTTCATCAACACGATTAAAAGGACAAATGGAAAGTCAGTGAGGTAGCCTCTCTGGTTCTCACTATTGAAATAGAAAGTTTTTTTTCTTTTTACATACACACAAAGTCAGTCTTGGAAGCAGCTAGCTTTAAGGGACTCCTCAGTTTTCCTTCCTAACGAGTGAAACAAGTCGGTGTGTTTGCATTCACGCATGCCAATAGTCTGGTTACAAATGGGATACACAGCAGGTGCTTTCCTGTCGAGGTGGTGTGTGTTGACAATATATCCTGTCAGCATCAACCTGGATAAGATCTTATTCTGACACAGAGAATCGCTGAGAAAGTTGTAAATGAGCAGCCTTTACTGAACACAATGTGGTTCTTTATGTTGTTCGTCTGATGCTCATCATTTGACAGAAAGTCGAAGAGGGCGGTCTTAAGAATGTGTATTATTTTGAGCACAAATGCGTTTTCATTAGGGCTGCTTATGTTGAGATAAGAACAGTGAAAAAGCATTTTTTTCTCTCTTGATCACAGCATAATATTCAGTGATGATTAAAATGTCTTTGTTGGATTGTATGGAGACACTAAGAGTGTACCAGAAACTCTCCGCTGCTGACTGCAGACAAACTTCAAACTGTATTAGCTTGAACCCCAATACCTAATAATAAAAAAATATGCAAATAATGCATCCGAACCCTGACGCTTTTTGACAGTATTACTAGATTTCCCCTGCAAAAAAGGCAAACTTCTGTGGCAATAAAAAGGGTCCAGGACCAACATATTATGTAAAGTGACTTAACATGTAATTTAATAACCGAACGAGTGGATTAAGTAGTAAGGTAACAGAAAAGATTCTGCTGCATTCTGTAGCTATATATGATCACTTTTGTGAATGTTTAATTTAGTAATAAGACATGAGATGCAACTAGATTCAGGTTGGTTCTCACAATGCAGCAAGTAAGTTTCTCTAAGAGTTGATGTGCAAGGTAATACCAAATAACAACTAGAAAATAGAAAATGGCGCATCTGAACATGTATAAAATGTTTTATAGAACCATAAAGTAAATGTACGAATAAGACCTTAACCAGGGTATGCGCTGTGTGGATGTAAACACACACAGTTTATTGGCCTCTCAAGGATTCCAGTTATCTTTGGTGAGTCAGTTTGTATCAGTGTGTGGCCCTTACTTCACCTGATCAAGTGTCACTAGAACATCAGTCTGAAATTCATCGCTTGTTCAACAATGGTCAGCAGGATGCAAACAAATTAAAAAATAAAGCAATAAATTAGCCATAAAATCACAAGGAGGGAAAGAAAAACAGATGCAGTGCTCATCATTCGGTAGGCTATTATTTGTCATCAAGAGATTGTTTTCATACTCGAAAAAGAAAAATCAATACCAGGACTGAAAACTAGATTGGCTAAAGAGTGAGAGCAAGTGTTGACATTCAGAAGTACGCAGGTCTACTCTGACATTCCTACATTGTTCTCATTAAGTCTACACATTCATCAAACAACATCTCATTTGCTTTTTAAAGTAAAGCTAACTAAGAATAAATTAACAGGCGTGGCATAAGCACTGCATCTTTGATGCAACTAACATTCTTAAATACTCATAAATATTCATCAAAAAGCAATTACATCTAATTAAATAACATTAAATTATTATTAAGTACAAAACTAGTGTGTTCTAAAACACCTCATAAATAAATACAGCATTGAACAGAAAGAAAAGGGAACATACAATGTAAACTTTGGCAAAGCTAATCATCATCAGGGGAAAAGGGTTCAGAGGGAGATTTGGCAACAAAATTTGTTCGCTTAAATTAATTCAGAATTAAAAAGAAAACATAAATTACATTAAATAAAAAAAAAATCACATATTGCAAAACCTAGAAAGGAACACAGTAGTAGTAGACACTTAAGTATTGGCAAATAATTTTTAAGTACTTAAAACAAACAAGCAATGAAAACCTCTTTGGGACAGTTTTTGGTTTCATACCCATTTCTTTTTGGTTTGGCAGGTTTAGCCTGTGTTACATCCAGACAGAACTGCAAGTGGGAATGGAAAATGGCCACCACCCCCTGAGCCTTAAACCACGCCCCTCCGTTGGCCGCGGTTAGCAGGATGGGAAGGTCAGGTGGGTGGATGATTTCTTTGGACTAGAAGCTTTACATACAGAAAGAGAGAGAGAAAACTAAGGATAAAGCTATTTGACCGATATTTTAGCAGTTTCTCTCAGCGGGTGTAGGGTTTTTTTGGTTTTGTTTCATTTATTGTTGTATATATGGAACAGTAGCGTAGTTCCTCCCCCCTAAAGAACAAGCTAACGAAGGCTAACGTTAGCTACGGACAGTTACAAATGTCCGATCATCTCTCGCTCTGTGAGGATCCTCCTCCAGCATGGCAAGGCAGGATATAACAAACTGTGGCGTAATGATAGATATCGTCAAAAATGTGCTCTCCACTTTTCAAAACATTCCACCCAAGCCAGCAGTGCCTTGTTTTTGTAAGCCAAAACTCAGCTGAACACACTTTCGTTCCCTGTCCTTTTATTTCTTGGTCTGGTATCTTGCACTTGGACATCAAGAAAAGGGAGGAAGCCTGTTTTCTATTTGATGCCCCTTTGTGAAACAGTGTGGCTTCGGCTGGTTTCTGCTAGATTTGGGTTGAATAGTAAAGACTCGGAGATGGCGAGTAAAACAACACTGTGACTCAATATTAATGAAAATTGGTCACGCTAACAAAGGTTCTGTTTCGAGAATCTTAAACAGGTATGGAAAAAAGAAAAGGTGTCAGTGTGCTACTATTAGTACAGCAAAAAATCTTTGGTATGCACTGTACGTTTCACATAGCATTACATTGTCACTCTCTCCGCAGTAGAAAGTGTGCCAGACAACAGCGAGCTTAACGCGAAAAAGCGGCTTATTTGAATCCCCAGACTGGGTGGAGGCAAAACATGGAGGATGGAAGCATTTGAGTAACAGTCAACGAGTAGTTGATGTTTTTTCTTGATGGGAACACACCAAGCTGTTTCTGGCTCAAATGTGTCATTGGCCCTAATGTATGGATGTGAAAAAGGGTAAAAAAAAACAAACAAAAAAACCAATACGTCACTTGAACTGTTGTCTGGCCGCTATCTACTGCTGGAGATTGTTGGAGGTAGACTTTGTCCTGTGGGGCAGGTGATGACTTGTGGTGAGGGTGAAAAACAGAAACGGCAACAGCAAAGCTATCTGAGAATCTTCAGATTTATGGATTCGGCGGCCATGGTTAAGATTGTGTCCAAGAAGGTTTTATTACTATGATGGCTGCATGCGTTAACACCATGCTGGAGGATTCACCAACATCCAAATAGTCTGCCAGATGTATAGGCTACAGTTTAGCTTTGAAAGATACCGTAAAGACCCATACGGGCTGCTGTGGGAAAATCAGCAAAAGCAAAATACTGGCTACCCTGAAGGAAATTGTTATAGCATCCACTGTCATCTAAGTTAGGTCAACTTTGAAAAGGCTAATAGGATAAAAGAACTTGGAAACTGAGGCTACTTACTTGGAAACTGAAGGACTAGCACGCTTGATTAGCCTACATGCTAATCCACAAAGTTTTTGCGTACAACAAATGTAATAGGGTAATAATTGGTAGAAAATATTAAAAACCCACAGCACACCACTCCAGCATGGATAGACATCATGCTGTCGGCGTGTATGCTGGTTAGCAAAAGTTGAGATTTTCCTTTTTCGGGGGGGAAGAACTGCTACTGGAGTTTACGGTGAATCTTTGGTTTGTTAGCTGATGAGGTTTCTGTTGTTCTTTTAACCATTTTTTTACTTTGAAAAACTGCATAGGCACACGTTAAAGACACTCTTCAACCGTGAGAGACACATTAATGTTCTGCCTTTTTTGGAGGTCGGAGGGAAGAAAAATGGTCGACGGCGTCCTCCGTTGGTTCCTTCCCTCCTTCCTGTGTGGTTTAACCCTTTTCAGTCCCCAACTTGCTTTCCCTTAAAGACGGCCTGATGCAACATCAGGCAGAACAAAGCTACTTCTCTGCTCCCATGATGTCATCCTTTCTTCTATCCTCCCTTGTCGTCGTCGTCATCGTCATCTTCCATCATCGACATCGTCGCCACCACTCTTTTTTTTGTAGTTTTTTTTCTTTTTTTGGTAATAATTCTCTTCCATCTTCAGTTAGTTTTTTCCGTTTGTTGGAACAGTTAGGTGCTGAAAAGGTTTTCTTTGGTTTCGATTTGTCAATAAATAGAAAAAGTCTCAAGTGTCCATTTTTATTTTAAATCGTTCTTAAAGCCTCTGGCTTGCCTCTAACCAGGCCGGTACTCAGCCTGGGGTTTCTATGGAGCAGGGGCTGCTGACTGACGCCTTTCCTTTGGTTTGGTTTCTTTTTTTGGTTTGATAGCTTGAGTGAGAGATGATTGATGAGGTGATTGCGGATGGTAAAGGCTGTTAAAACAGAGTAGGAGGAGGATGGAGGTTCTTTGGGTGCGTTAGTATTTACATAATGTGTAAAGGCTGTACAGTGGAACAAGACTTCAAACTGAAGTCTATAAGTGTTGTTGGATTTGGTGGCGATGGATGCTTGGTGAAATTGTTAGGACACAAAGCCAGCCAGAGAGACGTCTCTGTGTTTCAGTCCATCTGTTTGTCTACAGTCCTTTTAACCAAGCATCCAACTCTCCTATGCAAAGAAAAATTCTGAGTCTTTAAATCAAAATTTTCTTCTAAAGACAACTGTTGAGTGGTCCAATTACCTGTCTTCCTGTTTTCCAGCCCGCTGACCCTCTGGAAGAGACGGACCTGTCAGGCATCGTCTTAAGATTGTCCTCTTTAACTATTACAAAGGCCCTGATCCGCCTGGACAGTTCGTCCTCCGCGGGTTCATACGGTTCACTGGTTCTGCTGTTGTGTTTGTTACTCAATGTGGTGAGAGTTTGCCGTTTGTTGTTTGGGTTTTTTTTTGTGATGGCAGCTACAGGTTTCCAAAAAGCAGCTTAGCTCTATGGCTGGAGTTAGACCAAAAGGTTTTAACCAATGATAGCAATGATAACCCAACACAGGCAATTTTTTTTTTTAATTTGCACAATATCTTGACTTGAACACTGGTGGGTTTTGTTTTGGTTTTGATCATAATAGCTAAACTAACTAGCCCTCATATAAAATTTAAACATCTTACTTCCTAAATCGCTGTACACTTGAAATTAAACTTCCGAAAACCGACAATAATGCATACTCAACTACTTCCATCACTTGTCATGTCTCCAACAACAGCCTGCGTGGACAGATTGTCCAAAAAGTGTGCACCACTCTCCCATATGTATGATTCATTGGACCGTGTCCCTCTTTATGATGGGGTGGAAGTGGCCATTTGGAACAGGTATGAACACTTTTGGCTTAAGATGTAGTTGGAGACAACTTATAGAAGAAGCCTGTAGTATCAAGGTACCCCTTTGTTTTGTGCTTTCTGTGCTCATTCCACAAAACTTTGGGCAGAAATGGCTCAAGAAACCAGTTTGTGTTTTGTGGCTTCTCCTGATTTATTGAAAGCTCTTGATTGAATGTGGATTATAATTAGCTTTTGTAGGCTTTGCAAGGTATTGTTGACTCTCTGTGGATACTGTGGTTGGTCAGCGTCCGAACAAATTGTATTCAAATGGAAACATGAACATTCTCAATGTTTCTTTAGTCTTTTATGATTTGTTTGTGTAAATCCAGGCGGAAGCTGATGTAGTTTTTTCTCTGAGGAAGTCAAATGTACCTCGTTTTTGGGCCACGAAATTTGGCTCAAATCGTTAGAGCTCTTATCGTCAAACAGCCTTAGTCTTCAGCTGTGTTGAGAGAATCTTTGTTCTGCCTAAAAAAACAGATTGTGCTTATGCTAAGCTGCTAGGTGGAAACCGCTGCCCTGATGGATGAGTTACCATGGTAACAGAAATGATGGGTGGGTGAAGCGAGGGTAAACTGGAGCTTAGCTTTGGTTAAACTGACAATGTTTTGGTAAGGGTGGGAATTCTGGGGAACGTTCGACAAATGACACTTTAAAGTTGTATGTGTGTGTATGTGTGTGTGTGTGTGTGGTTGCTTGTCTGCAACAGAGTGTGTCTACGTGTGTGTCTGCACATTTCTACATTACAGTGTGTAACGACAGACGCCGAATGGATTTCAGCCACTGTTTAGAAAAAATGGTATCCTGAGTTTTTCTAAGATGTGAAGACCACTCGGCTTGGCAGAGAGCCCCGGTTCTATTGCAAAGAAAATGTGCTTCAAGATTGTGCTCACATACATTGTGTATATCATATATAATAAACTAAAACGCTACTAGGTATGCTGAGAAAGCTTGTAATTCTACATGTTGGCTCAAATGATGAGGAAAGCTGCATGTGCCTTGCTGAATGTTTGTGTATGTGTGTGTGTTTGTGCTTGCATATTCAGCTATCTCCTAAGATTCCTCACTGCCCTCTTTTAAGAGTCAAATTTATTACATGTTGCTCTTTCTTGGTAAAATTGAAGAGTTTTTGTCCAAAAAATAACGAGAAAGTTGATTAGGTTTTTGTCATTATTTAAGAAAATATTAATCCATCTACAACCTGGATCATATAAATTCCAAAAGTCAACAGCAGTAGGAGATTTCCTGGCCAACTCTTCAATTCTGATATCAATGCAAAACACAATTTGTTTTTTCTGAAGTGTTTGTGAACCTGACGGTTATATTGGGAGACTGCACAGCCCATCGTCATACATCACTGAGCCATTTTCTTGAGCAAAATCCCCAACAGACTGATTTAGATGAATCAACTGTATGTTTGCCGAAATAATCTCAATGTAAGGCCAACTGGCTTTTCCCGGGCACACTGAGCATACTTCGTCCAAGATAGTAGGTGGGCCTTATGCTTAAGATTATTTCGTAAAACTACTTTTTCCAAGGTCGAGGATGAACATTAATACTCAATTGTCAAATGTTTTTTTCACAGAGAATTGGGCCCTCACGCATCTTTGGTTTTTGTTAAAAAAATAGATTTTAGCTGCACAAACTGCCCTCTTTTTGTCAGCTATGAGCTTCCTAAAATTTGGCTGTGCAGTCTCCGGAACCCCACTTCACCTCTGTCCCAAACAGAGGCTCATGTCGTTTGCAATCTTTGGACATTAGAGGGTCAAAATTTCCACTTCATTTTTTTTCCTATCTCATCCCAGAGCTTCTAGCACATTCTGCAGTCATAAAGCTTTCATTGGTTTCTTGTTTTGTTGGTTTGTTCCTAGCTTATATTGCATAATAGAAAACATACATTGTCTTCTAGTCTTTGGTATTTGGGCTAGTGTGTCAGCTTATTGTCCCACAGGAGACATCAGCAGTGAAAGTCTATAATTCAGGAGTTTTTTTTCTTTTTCCCCAGTGAGGTCTTTAAGTTTGGTAGTTTACCCTTCTGCTTTTTTATGGATTTTGATGGATTTGCAAAAAGGCGGTTAGGCTACAAACAAGTCGTCGCAGTGAGCAGCCCCTCTCTCAGTTTGTCAACCTTGACAAAAGCAAAACAGACAAACAAACAAACAAAAAAAAATGTAAAAAGTTTGGTTTTCCTCCTCGCTTCGACCGGACGGAACCACGACCCACGCCCCCAACCCCTCCATCCCTCCCCGCGCCTCGACCACCCCGCCCCAGCCCTCCCTGTAGCTTCCCTCCTCGCTATCTATCATCACGCTTTGGTACAAGTGCTGGACGCCGAAGATTGGCCGCCGGGGCTGGCTCCGTCGTCTGTCCATTTGTCCAGGCTCCGGCGGCGGGCGTTCATGAAGAAGTTGCTGACGGTGGTGAGTTCGAGGCCCAGCTGCTGAGAGATGGTGAGCTGCATCTCCTTGGACGGTCGCTTGTTCTCCTTGAAGATGGCTAGCAGGGTGCGACGCTGCAGGTCAGTGAAGACCAGCCGCGACTTCTTTGGCGTGCTGTTGCGGTCCTTCGCCGTGTCCTGCTCCTTCCGTTTGCACGCTGCGAGGAGGCAGGGGAGAAGGCGGGAAGGAGACAATGAGAGTGGGAAGCATGGGGGAGGAGGTGGGGTGGGGGGAAGACAAGGAGAAAATAAAAGTGTTAGCGTTGTTTGTTGTGTTTGAACAGCAGTTCAATATGGGAGGAGGATTTGGCAGCATGTTTTAAATGAAACACAAACAGAAGATCTTGTTGACAGAAGTTCATGTTCCTGTGTACATCTGATCTCTGTTTACCTGCTGTCTGTCTGTCTGTCTGTCTGTCTGTCTGTCTGCCTGTCTGTCTGTCTGTCTGTGGCATCCACAACTTTACTAATACAGTTCAAGCATTTCACTTATAAGGACACAACAAAATTACATGAGAAGCAAAATGCAAATTGTGGCATGCAGTGTGAGGTTTGATGATGAGCTTTTAGTAATTCGGCATGCTTTCACCGCTAACCTGTTTAGGTCATTTCTCCTAAACGCCGAAGAACCAGAGACATGCCTGACTTCGTCGATCTTGGTCGAATTTCAAGCACTGTGCACTATGCACTGTGTTTGTGGCGTCAAAAGAAAAGCAGACCAACCACAGGCTGTTGTGATAGGAGATATGTGATCTTAGCATGAATTCAAAAGGATCAACTCCTATTAAGTCCATCAGACGGACTGCCCTGGCCTCTGGGCTAAGAAACCACATTGTCCATGTTTCCCACCTGCTGGAAAACCTTTGTGACATTCTCCATGTCTCTGTCCTCGTTGCCAACCATCAACGGCCCAATAAAGGCAAACTAAAATCTCTCTTACAGAGTTAAACAGAGGTGTGTTGTGTATTTAAGCAGTTCCTCATTAACACTCATTAGCATATTTACTATCTCCCCTTTGCCTCTGCTTCATCCTCATTTCTTCTGGTTTGTCACTAACTTCAGATGCGTACTGTCCTGTTGCTGGCTGCATTCACAATTCTCATAATTTTTTACTCGTTCATTTCTCGCTGAACTCTTTGAGATGCGGAGAGGAAAGATGAACTCTGAGGTGTGAGGTTCAGTCAGCAAAGCGCAGCACAGCATGCTGTCAGTCAGTAGAATTTGATTTTTCTTCCTCTTCTTCCTTGTATGATGTCTATCTGCAACCAATAACACCTGTATCCAGCCTCTAATCACAGAAAATCCCTTTGAGTGTAATAACATCTAAAATGTCTGTTTGGCAGCACATCACACCTCTCTCTCTCTCTCTCTCTGTATCTCTCTATCTCAGTATATTACACTATCATGATAAATTATGATATACTGCTGGTGCCTTTCTTTTGATCATGAACTTGAAGGAAAACATACTGAATTCAACAACAATTGTAATAGCGGGCCTTTTAATGTGCTATCATTTGTATCTCGGTCGGTGAGGAGGAGGAGGAGGAGGAGGTCTGGGTGCGTTTCATTTGATTACCTCTGTGAATTAAGTATGCATGAGTCTGAGCCCGGCTGATCAGTACGAATCAGGTTAAGGACTCGATTCAGTCGCAAAACTATTATGTAAGGGGAAACTATCCTCGCTGTTAACACACACGCGCGCACACACACACACACACACACACACGTGCGCGCGCGCGCACACACACACACACACACACACACACACACACACACACACACACACACACACACCAACATCCCTTCCCCCGTCTCCTCTCAGCTCCTGTCACGGTGTTTAATGGAATAAACAGCTTTGTGTTTCTCTGCTGCTCTTTGTCTTTGTCTCGTGATAGACGGTTAAGTAGCCTGAGGGTCTTCTTGATAAACATACATATGAGGTTCACACTAAGTGTGACATTCAAACCAGATATTCCATGTTTTCAAAGGCTATCCTGTTTCATCGACTGGCAATATTTCGCATGACTTGTGCATCATTCTAGACACATTGACCCCAAATTCAGCCTGACGTATTTGCTATCTTTGGAACGATTTGGATCTCCACTCTGGTCTTCATGGCAGCTTGTGGGAACCTGATGAATTTGTAAAGATGAAAGATTTGCCAATAACACTGTGTGATGAATATGATGAGTGAAGAAGTCAGAAAAATCCCAGAGATTTGGGGGGGAAATCTGAGGTACTTCAATGACTTTTATTCTGAAAACAATTTTCATACATACTACACACACGACCTGCTTTGAAAAGTTCACCTATTTTTTTTTTTCACAGTCCAGCTGGCTAGATGAAATGATTCGGACGCAAATGTCCCTTGTGTTCATTATAGAGTCTGGGTTCATAATAATATTAATCATCCACACCATCAGGAGGCTTAATGTTTGTAGCTGTAATGTAGTCTGCCGCTGACAGGTGGCACTATTGATCTCTGAATATGAAGAACACTGAACCAGGAAAATATAGTCAGTCAGTGTGTGTGTGTGTGTGTGTGTGTGTGTGTGTGTGTGTGTGTGTGTGTGTGTGTGTGTGTGTGTGTATGCACTGGATGTAAAAGTGCTTTTCAATCTGTTGTTACTATTTATACAGATAGTGTCACGAACACATAATTGGGACATGTCATGTAGTCAATAGAAGCTCATCAGCATGAGACCCAAAACTGTCCCAGTTTTCTGTGTTTGTTCAGTCTAAACCACAAACGATCTTGGACATTGGACCGCACTATTGGACGATCTTTGTGATGAAAGATCTGACTGTGGGCTGAAGTCTCTTTGTATCAAGCTGAACTGTTAATAACAGCTTTTCCTTATGAGCGACCTCACAGATGTTCTGTCAACCTCTTTTTCCCCTCAGACACCCAAATATTTCCTTTTTTAACGTATGTTGCAGAACATTTTTCAAACAGGGAAGCACATAGCAACAAAGTGCTATTTTCACCTCTGCTGCTAAATCTCAGAAGCCATTGGCTATCGTCTGGCCTCTGGGGAAAACAGCCACTCTTCTGGTGTAACCAGCAGAAATCCAGATAACAGATAGCCGTGCCAATAGTTATTTTTCTGCACGTCTGACATTGTTTACGCTCCGCTTAGCAAATTTAGAATGTGAGAATGTATTTGAGAAACACCTAAAAGAACAGTAGAATTGCTGTTCATGCTGTTTTATTGATTTGTTTTATTTATTCATATTCTTTAAATGACCAAATCCCTGCACATATGGCAATATAACAATTTTTACGTGTACCTAAATGTTCTACTATGACTTTTGTTTTGCATTGCAAAAGGGGCAGAAAAAAAATTATACTGATCTGAAAATGAATGAAAATATCTCTTATTATCTTAATATCCCTTAATATCTTTCTTATTCAAATGTTTCAAATAGGTCGACCAGTAAATAATCGAACAATGAGTGCTGTTTCAAATGTACACCTTTCCCACTCGGCCTCTCCTGTTTTCTGCTTACTGTAGCTCGATGAAAAGCAGCTCAGCAGCAGTTCACCCCAGACAAAAAAAAAGTGCAGACATCTACGTGTAAAAAAAAAAAAAAAAGGAGCAATCAAAATCACCCACCCACACACACAAGGCACAGTCTGCCGTCAATGGAGAAAACAGCACGCCTGAGTGATTCAATCAGGCTTTTTTTCCTCTGGCCGAGGTTACAGTGAGGATGAAATACGCAATTATATTATTCAAAAGGGGTTTACCGGTTTGAGGAGGGGGTGAAAACGGGGAGGGGGAGGGATGGCTTTTCTTTAAAGGTAAGGGGTGGAATCAATGGGATCAATAAAGCAGGGTGCCTCTGTCTTTCATCAGCTCTCTCAGCCTCTCCCACAGACATCAATGTGGTGCTAAATGCGTCTCTAACTGCAAACGAGATCAGCAGAAAAATTTGGAGGATCACTCGTCGTTTCTTTCTATTTTTTTCTCCCCGTCAGGCTGCTCTGTCGCAGAGTGCCGTCCTCATCGAAGACATTAGATCTATGATCACATGATTATTCCCCTTAAAGCACAGTCATATTTATATCTTCATCTGTTCGACCACTATTGAAATTCTCATATAAGCACCGTCAGCACAATATTTATCATGATTTTAGTCATCGCTATTGTCACATGATATTGATCTTAAAGGGATATTTCGGTGTAAGTTTAATGGTCGTTGTTTTCCCCACAACGAGCTCGCTGCTGCAGGAGAGTGGTGAGCTGTGTTCTTTTCAATAGAAATCTGGCAAAGCTAGCAGATGTTTGATGCCTTGAACTATGTGCTGGGACCATATTTGTGCTGTTGCTGAAGTTTGGTGCTGAACATCATGTGTGGCTATGAGTGGCTTTTTGATGGCGGTTTCTTGTTGGAGGCATAGACTGCAGTGTATTGTTATCGTGCGGTCTTTTCTGAGGTTGCTAAAACTACATAAGCTAGCGGTCGGAAAACGTCATCTCTCGAGGCGGGGTCTTACTCGGTGTCACGGTGTGTTCGACCATGGATTAAACTTACGCTGGAATATCCCTTTAATAAGGACTGGATATTAGGTGACAACTGCTAGTTTGTTTATGTGTGAATCATCATCACCGCAGTGATTCACATTGGAACGTTCATCTTTTAACTTTTAACACAGCAACATTTTAGGTCATGTGCTTATTTGATTTCTGTGAGCAAGTGGGGAAGATCAGTATCAATCTCATGCCTGTGTATTGTATTTGTAGCTTAGAGAATGTGGTTAGCCTAGCTTAGCATAACAACTGAGGAGGAAAACAGCTAGCCTGGTTCTGCCCAAAATCCAAACATTTGCCAACCGACATCGCTAAAGCTCATCGATGAATACATTTTAAGTTGTTTGAGTTGTTTAAGACAGAAGAAGAAGACAAACCTGTGCACACCAATTGGATATGATTAACTGTGCTGTAGCCAGTGATGCTGCACAGAAGTGTTGAGAAGAAGGAACACACTTTTCTTTTTCAAGAAAAAAACCCCCTTCCATCAAGTGATGAAAAACTGTTTAAATAAACAACTTAGTGAGCATTAGATGTGTATAAAGGTACTTGCTTCCAGGCTCCTGCTAAGCTAGACCAACCAAATCCTGATTCCAGCTGTGTGCCCAAGACACAAGCATTACACTGATATCACTTTTTCTCATCTCAGTTCCAGACAGGAAATTAGCTTCTCAAGATGTTGAGCTATTCCTTGAACATCTTCATCAGCATCATTTTATTCGCGCTCCTAATCATAATCTATTGTAAGCAAAGTCACCAGTGTTTTCATTCTCACCACAACCATTATCATTGACTTCAAAATCCTCCTCATCACATCACAGAAACCCTCTTTGCTGGCAAACTCACTCTCATCCTCATCATAATCGTCTTTATTGTTCTAACACCAAAGGCAATCACTCTCATCACAGTCAGCGCTCTCATTAACCACCAACAGAATCCTCATCAATACTGTTGTGTACATCAGTAATTTTCTCATCTGCACTAGCATTTTTCATCACGAGTTGCTAGAATGTAATTTGGGCATTTCTTCAAAACCACAGATATTATATGTGTCATACCAGATTGACATTTCTTCAAAACATGTCATACCACATTCACAATTGAGCTGATTTTCAATTCAGGAGGTGGAGGGGATGGCAGTAACATCATAGAGACTGCTGCCAAGCCAGAGACCACGATTTGAGACAGTGTTTCAACATCTGTAAGCCTGAAACCACTGGATGTTTTTAACAAGATGTCTGGAAAATTTCCAGCCATGTTTGTTGTGACAGAACTGGATATCATAAGACAAAACACAATCAGTCTAACTCTAACTAAGTGGCTGTTGTGCCTAAAACTAACAAGGCCACAGCATTGTCATAACATGAAACCGAACCTAATGAAATGTTGCAACATATCCTCAGTTTGCAGATATGTACTGTACATTGCCAATATTAATACAACATGTATTCTGGCTGTCATCAACAAAACCGCCATCGTTAATATGAGAACATTAAATCAGTAAGGTTTTTTTTTACCAAACTGATTTTGTATATTCAGTTCAGCTTGAAGGTTTGGTGTTAAAGACTTGTTCTGTCATGTACTGAACACCTCAAGTGATTACATCACAACTGTTGACCTGAACTTTGCTTAAAATGCTCTGATCTGACACAGCTGGGTAATGTTACTAGCTTCGGTCCCGCCACAAAGTATCTGATTGGCTTGGCTATTTCTCGGAACCAGGGGTATTGCTAAGTTCATATCATATGGGGTGGAAGGACGGCAGAGATTTGTGCGTTTACACCTCGCAAGCATTCACATTGCCTGAAAACTCAAGATGGTTGGAAAATAACAGTCTGATTTTAAACTTACTTTCTGTAATGATTACAAAAGTAGGACTTAAGCTTGCCATACAAGAACAATGCCAGTTGTTCCACATGATGTTGTTTTTACTTTTAGCAAAACATCACGTTTGTAGCAATCAGGTTCACATTTAAGTTTTAAAACAAGCTAGACATTAAAGTCAGCCAGACATGGTTTTCATCCAACTGATGTAGTTTATGTTGATGCTAGCACAACATGTATGGTGAAAGTATCCCCGAATTACAACAGAGTTGATGTAAACAGTATTAATAAGCCTGAAATTGGTAATTAGAGTACCTCCCACATGACAGTGAAACAGCATTTGGCCATTACGAATGGAACAATTCATAGGTCTGGAACCAGGATAAATTAGTGATGAACATATCGTTTTTAGTCAGACACAGGAACAAAACAAATCTGTTCACATCTGTCGCAAAACACAAGACCTACATTTTAAAAACACAATCAGCTGGTAACACCAACTGCTGGCCAAGAGGTCAAGTCTTCCAATATGGCAGCTGAGAGGCATTATTTCAACTTAAGGCCTCTTCTCTATTTACTTGAATGGGTTTGAGTCAAGTGCTGAGCCTCAAGAGCTGGTACCACTCACAGCAAACACATCAATGTATTATACAGAGGTTTTAAGACTCAAGGGCTGCTAAACATCAATAGAAACATCAGGGTGATGTTTTATTGAAGCACCCATTGCAAGTGAATACAGAGAAACAGAGAGAACAAACAGAGCAGAGAGGTTTGAAGGAGGGAAAGAAATGGAGAGGAGAGGATGGATAGCAGAGGAGAAAGGGGGAAACAGAATTAGGAAGGGTGATGAAGACAATAGAGATAAGAAAGAAGTTTGGTATAAAGGAAAATGACAAAGACTGATGAGATATGGAGGAAGACAAAATGAGTTTGATGTGGAGAGAAAGGAGAGAAGAAAGGAAATAAAAGGAGAAATGACAATATGCTGGGATGAGGGAAAGGCGTAAGGAAAGAAAGCAGAAAGAGAATGATAATGCTCTTTCAATAACAACTCAGTGTAAAGATTTCTTTAGCAAAAGATGAATGAAAATAAATAGTTTGGTAAGTTGCATCAACCCAGAATAGCTGCCAACTAATTCTATCAATTGACTGATCAGTGAAATCACAACTTGTTTAAGCACTAGTTGTAATAAATACTTAATTTGTAGGTAGTTCATGGTGATCAACCACTTCTTAGATATACAGTAATAGACTTTTAATGTGGGATCCCTCAGAGCTCTCTCTAAGGCCCCGATTCTTTTCAGCTTGGGGCATTTCATTATTATAAAACACATTTATATAGCTATTCAGATGATACTCAACTTTACACCTCTTCAAAGAGGTCCAGTTGACATCTTTCGATGAATTGATTCATTCATTTGTGATATTAAGCTATGGATTAAAGGAATTCTTACAGCTAAATCAAGATACATTTGAGTCAAGATAAGATAAGAGTGGCTATAACAAAGCCACCATTCACACTATTACAAGATTTTGAAGCTGTTATTTTAAGGTAAAAAAGTTTCACAATGTCCCTTTAAGCAGAGGTGCCAAAACTTTTTCATGTGGAGGGTCAACAGTGATACTTAGCAGTTGCCAGAGGCCAAAAGGCAAACACCGATTGTATTGTACTGAATGTTAATGAAAAAAATAGTACTAGGACCCCAAGTTCCTTTAATGATTGACTTCCTGCACAAATTGCCCCTCTACATCATAGTTTTAAGTATTATTTTCTTTTTTCTGCTAGAAACCTCTGGAGGGACAAATTGAACCTTATAGCAAGCCAACTGTGGTCTGTGGGCCTCACTTTGGATGGCACTGACATAAGGCATTTTAAGGATTGTAATAAAGAAATAAAGTTCATTAAAAGTGAAAGTTAAAAGAGAGAAAGTGAGTGAGCCAGCACGCTTTGATTTCATTTTACAGACAGGGAGAGAGAGAGAGAGAGAGAGAGAGAGAGAGGAGAGAGAGAGAGAGAGAGAGAGAGAGAGAGAGAGAGGAGAAAGAGGAGCTCAACAGAGTCATTAGAGACTGTTTTCATCCTCACCACAAAGATAGATCACAGCCTGGAAGCTTTACCATGACCGCCTTAGTCTCCACATTTGCTGATGGACACAAAACAAAAATTCCAGCAAAAATGGAGGAACCACTCACAAAAATGTTGAGAAAAAAAAAGAAAGAAAAGATGTACGATGTTGGTCTGACTACAGACGGACAATTTGATACATGAAGTTCCAGTGAGAAGGGGTAGCTATTAGAAATGATAGCACCAAGCCAGACTACTGTTCAAGGTAGTGAGAAATGAACTGTGAGTGTCCTTTACCATCAACAAGCAGCACAGGTTAAAAGCACAAGTTTCCCTAACATGTGTAATGTTAGCTTAAAAGCTGAATGAACAACATCATGCGTGCAAATGTTAATGATTAAATGTATAAAAATCAAAGCACACCAGACACTCCATTTTTTTTAAGGTATGTTACATAAGCGCAAAAAACTCAGATCAGATCATATTACTAAAAGCTAATTACTAATTATACATTCTGCGCTGGCAGAGTGGGATATTGAATATTTTCCTCTTTTAGCATTTTCAAAGGCACACACATTTGTCTAGGTCTGTGATGGCCAGACACAGACAGTAGGAAAAAAGAGAGTCTAAGATGAAGAGGTGGAGACTGAGAGATGAAGAGACGACAGAGAGCAGAGAGTTTGGGGATCAATACGGCTGAATGTAAGGACTCTACAGACTCAGACGGACAGGCTTCATTTTGGAAGAGAAAAAAAAATGTATAGCACTCGAGAGCCCTCTCTTTATCTGCCGTCTCTTGTGTTTCTCTCCGTGTCTCAGACTCTCTTTGTGCCTAATTTAGTATTTTACTGCATATTTAGCTTTTCTTTTGTCTGTTCCCTTTATCACTCCCTTTCCCTCTCCTTCTTCCATTTTTCTTTTGCTTCTCGTCTTTTGTTCCTCTTGATCTCTCCTGTCATCCGTCTTTTTGCGTCTTACTCATTTTCGCTTTCATCCCCTCTTTCGTCTCCATTGTCTCTTTTACCCTCTTCTCCATCGTCTTCCTTTTTCTCTCTTTCTTCTTCGCTTTGCTTTTCTTCCTTCCTGTCTCCTTGCCTCTGTCTCCTTCCTCTCCTTCATCTTTCTACCCCTCCTACCTTTCTGTCTCTCTCTTCCCTCCCCTTTTCTCCTCTCCCCATGTCTCTCCTCTTGCTTCTTTCGCTGTATCTTTTTTTTATTGCACCATTACCACTTAAGCCCTGGTATCCATTACACAGAGGGCATATAAGTGCAGGGTAAGTACTAAAGTCGCCCTTCAACATACACTTCACTGCTTGTGTGTGGCGCCACATTTTGATGCTTCGACACTCCGTCATGAGCCGGCAGGGCTGAGCCGTGTTTTGATGAAATCATTAATTAGATGTGCATCGTTACATTGGTTCATGTGTGTGATGTTGTTGCGATGCTGCAGGTGAATTTCCCCCCCAGCAAACAATCAGAACCGTTAGCTGTCCTTTAAATGTGAACACTGCTCTAGGCTTTAAACACTGCTGCGGTCTACAGGTGTTGAAAAGTAGTCACAAGATTGTCAGGGCGTGATCGGTCAGATCGGACAACTAAAAAATACACCTGAAATTAATTTAGTGTGTAATTTGATGAATTTAATCCATTGATTTGAAAAGGTGAAAACCAATTCTGAAAATCCCTAAATCAACAAATTGAGTAGAATTTAAACTGGCAATGGACAACTTTTTTGCTTTAACTTATTATTCCAAAGTAAATGACAGATGCAAAGTGTAATGGCTGTCGAAAGAATGACTTCATATATGTAAAGATTGGTTCCCTATAAACCTCTAATTCACTTTGCTATTCTGTCCGCCCTGAGCTGGACTTGTATGTTGAAAAAAGGAAAGTCCAATTGTGGCACAAAAGAAGCATGGTGGCTGTTGCGCAATTAAAACAACAAAAGGTTGTATTTTTCCCAGGTCACTATCCCCAGGTGACAACTGGAATAACTGAGGAACATCTACACTGCAAAAGAAAACGAACCTCGCTGATGGAGGAGGCAAAGAAGGCGAAGAGGGAGGGTGATAGAAACCGAGGTAGAATAAGACTGAGCAGACGTGCATTTGCTCAATGCAGAGCTCTCCGGTGCTGTGTCAAAGTCTGTTTCCCTGGTTGATATGTATTTCCTTTGCTCATCAGGACATGAGAGGTTCAAACCGGGCATTCTTTCTGCTTCATCAGTAAGTTACAAAACGTGCTTACTTATTAATACAACCAAGTGTTTCACTCTGCCTTTCTCATATCACCGAGATTGTGGTCTCCAGGTCAAATGTAGATTCTTACAGTTGTTTTTATCTTCGGACAGTAGCCTGAATGCTAGTGGTATCAATCATGCCAAAGCTGTCTTTACAGCAGTGGCAGTAACAGTAACACCAGACGGAAACACTAGGAGGGGGGGGGGGAGATTGAAAAAAAGTTATCTAGCTCTTCTTTAAAATACCTTTCAAGGCAGACGATGTGAATACATGATCTCACAAATCCATCTAGCCAGACTTAAAGCTATGTGCTTGTGGCTTTGACCACACTGGTGGAACACTCAGCCTCCCACGGGGAGCTACTTTTAAAGCTTTTGAAAATATTTTCAGTTGTAAGAGGCAACTTGAGGCCCTTCCTGGTATAGATTTGGGGATTTTCACGTTATTCAGGCAGCTATACATATTTTTGCACATTTACATGAACATTGCACAATTATGCACACAGATCCATCTAGAGTACATAGAATTTCTATTCTGTTGTATTTTGTCTATAATTTTTATTTTATTTACATTTTTTCTCTTAGTCAACTTCGCTGCTATTTTTTGTATTGTTTGCACACTTATTATTTCCAATTTGCTGCTGTGCCAAATTGAATTTCTTCTCCGAGGATCAATAAAGGTACATATAATCTTGTCTCATATTACATTATCTTATATCATCATGTATAGTGTATAACATTCATAATGTGTGTATTAACGGAGTGTGTTAAAAAAAAAAAGGATCAATGTAGTAAATGATACTATGGAGTATGATGGTGAAATGCAGTTGATGCATTCTATAAGAAATGATATTGCTACTTTCTTAACGTGATGCCTTTGTTTTGAAACAGGATGATCAAGCAGTGGGGTATCAGTCTCGACAGATGACAATGGTTGGGGTGACATCACTCTCATTACATATCTATTTTCAGAATGACATTATCTTTTCAGCCATTTTTTTAACATGTTGTGCAGGAAAAATCATGTTGTCATGAGAATGGGGACCAAAAGGACTATGAAAAGACCAACCCATGTTGTAGCACGATAATTCACTCTGGAGAAGACTTCCATGTTCCAGAGATGCCACAACTGTCAAGTCAGCAGCTCTTTGTTTGCTTTCTTGCCCTGTTTGGAGAAATAAGCGTATCAGTATGTCAACAAGCCACACGATGCCACAACATAAATAAAAACTATGAATGAAAACTTGATTTCACCTTGACTTAAGGTCTGGTATGAGTTGTTTTTAACATACCATTTTAATTTTAATGACATGTTCATTGATCCTCATTGTTTGACGATGGTGAGAGTTTTACTGATGACTCTAAGCTTTACATTCAGCAATTTTCTAAACATAAGGTCAGAGGCCAACAGACCATATAATATTACCACCTTATCGCCACATACAGTATGAACAAGTAATCAAGCTACAACTAAGCAACATACACATGGAAAAAAGATATTTAGCAACAATTTTAGTCAAAATGAATTAATGTGTTTCATTAAAACATATAATGGCCCACCACACTGACATACTTTGTATCACCAGATTAAACTGGGTTGGACTGGGTTAAGCTCCTGTTACAAAAGGTGATGTGTGTGAGTCATAAGTTATCATAATGGAGGAATGATGGCCAAAACTATGAAAACATAGTTGTAAAATCTTTACATTCTCTCTAGTAGTTGGTATAGTGCAGTATGTTACAGTCTGCAGACTTCATGCGATGCCAAGGGTCCGCATGGAAGCTGGGCAAACACATCTGATGCATCATATCTCAGCACTTTAACTCACACACACAGATATATAGAGTCACGCAGCATTGTAGCAAATCAGCACTGCACTACAAGCTTGTGTGTGTGTGCATGTGTGTGTGTGTGTGTGTGTGTGTGTGGTTGTGCTTAATGCACATCAATGCTCTCCTCCTTCCGTTCTGAGAAGATAACCGGAAATGGAACAACAGATTAAAGACTCCGTTTCTCTCTCTTACACACACACACACACACACATACACACACACAGAAGAATCTCACAGTGAAGATATTCATTCTTTAACAATACGGTGCTCCACTGTACGCCTGTCAGATGAGCAATAAGGCAGCACTAATGAATATCTTCATATTGATTCCTTGTTTCTACCCCCACAATTAATTCTTTAGTCTCCAAAAGGTAACAAAATAGTCTAAAATTCCTGACATCTCCATTTCCAGAACCTAAAGTTACACCTTTAGTTGACCTATGTTTTCCAAATCTTTTTTATTTTATGTTTTTCCTCAATAACAGAACTTTTGACGGTCTAAAATGTCGTACAGGCATTCTTTGGCCCCAGAGGATGAATGCTACTGACTATCCTTTGACCTCTCCTGCCTCTATGAAGGTGACATTTTTGTTTTTAAGTAGAACATCTTGACCAACTCTTGGATGGACTGCAGTGAAATCTAGCCATGTTCATTCTCCATTTCTCATGCAGTGCCACCATGAGGTCAAAATTCAGATTTGTCCAAAGCTTGAAACCAACACATGCACATACCAGAATGACTGAATAAGTCGATTGCCAGTGACTAACGTGACTTTTCCAATGTAACAGTGACAGGTGTACCTGACCCTACGATCGCAGTTTGGTTAGGTTTAGGAAAGAAAACTACTTGGTTGTGTTTAGGAAAACATTGCGGTTTGAGTTAAAATAATTCTGTTAGTTATGTAGCTTAGTCATGAATGTTTCTAGATCAGGTACACAACTTCACTTATATTATGAATGTGATGTAATGTAACTACTGTAGTAAACTGAAATAACCCACCACTGACTTTTACTTTTACACTGGAAACATACAGCTGTCTCCTGGGTCCCTCTGCATACTTATCACTCTTTACGCTACTTCACTTGACCTCCTGCTTTGCATTACTACAGTCACCAGAGGTTGGCATGTTTGGAAGTAAGCATTTATCCTAAAGGCACCGTAAGTACAGTCTCATAGAGCTGCTTCAATTCATGAACAATAGTCTTCCTGAACTCACTTGGATGATTAACTGAATTATTATTGAGAGTGATTGCAATGACTGCACATTTAAAATAAGTGTCTGTACATTCACTCAAACATATTCAAATACCATCATCTCTCTGTGTGCACAACAAACTCTTGACTCATGAACCGTAGAGTCGTGTAGAGCATGGACCCCTTGTATATACTTTAATGGATACGGCTTCTCAAATCATTTTTTTGGTTTCAATGAATTACTTCTACAAACAAATAATGTCCAAAGCCTGATAAATCTTCTTCCTCTGTACCATATAGCTCCACCACTGCCCCAAAACATATTAATGTCATACTGTTGCACTGGTGACATGATCCGTCATTACCATGAACACACACACACACACACACACACACACACACACACACACACACACACACACACACACACACACACACACACACACACACACTGTTGTTTATACTACCTCAATCCCACGTGCCCTGTCCTGCTGCCCCAAACACTCACTATTATTGTGCAAAATGAGTAAAAATCCACTGCTGAAAATAATCCCCTACAAAAGCACAATTCTTTCCTGTTTGAGTAACGTTTGCTAAAAACTACAGAGACCAGCAGTTTTAGGGAATGATTGTTTTTTTTTTCTTTTTATTAAATGAAAGGTTTTCCCATTATATTCCCTTTTGTACACCCTGCACCACATCACATATACAGACAAATGGACAGATCTGTTTCTATGACTGATTGCATGAGGAACAAAGAGGGAGAGAGAAAGTGAGTGTTCAGTGTATACCCACTAACTCAATGTGTGTGTGTGTGTGTGTGCGTGTGTGTGTGTGTGTGTGTGTGTGTGTGTGTGTGTGTGTGTGTGTGTGTGTGTGTGCAGAGAGATGGTTTATCAGTGTATTATCTGTATGTCCACACAGTCTGTGGTGACATCACCGGACAAAGGTCTCACTGCCCACTTGCGAGCACACACACACACACACACACACACACACACACACACACATACACTGTAATGTATCTTCGGTTGTTTACCAGGAGAGAGGAGCTGACCAATCACAGCTCCTTGTGACTCAGTGATGTCATTGAGCTGATGAGGAAATGGCCTCAGAGGAATTTGATGTCATCTACCTCTTTCCCTCCCTTGCTCTCTTTCTCCCATTTTTTCTTTTTCTCTCTTCTTCTACCATTTTCCAGTCCATCTCATCAGCTCTGTTTCTTTTTAGTTAAAGCAGTTACAGTCAGGTTTCAGTTCTCAAGTTCTTGCTCTTATTTGTGTTGATAATATATGCAAATGTCATCAGACCCCGTCTGTTCGACTCATTCTTTGATCGCTCACTCTGATTTATAGATGTTGAATTAATGTAGGAACTGGACTGAGAGAGCACATGGAGCAGTGGTGTCTGACCTCTCTGGCTTGTGACCTCTAAAATTCAATTTAGTGCAGATGTGAGTCGTGAGCAGTCCAACCATACGAGTGATTTCTTTTCATGTTAAGGGTTTTTCGAGGCCTGAAGAGATAAAGGTATCAGAAACTCCAAAAGAAAACAGCCCCCCAAAAATGGAGGATTCATTTCATTTTACAGATATTTTCTTTTCCTTTATCCTGTGAGTCCTCAAATGTATCTGCTTACCATAAAAATGAACTTCACATAAGCACCGATTCAACACATTGCGCTATTGCATTGTGAGATTTTAGGCAACAATTGGTGTACAAGCCAACCAGCCACCATTAGGCCAACAACTGGCAATTGTTTGAGCAGCTGGCTCACCATGTTCCAGCTTTTAGTCTTATAAATCAACAAATTAGATCACAAACTGCTAAGAAAGACAATATTACTATTGTTAATTCAAGTCCTTCTCTTTCACCAAACTAGAGGTAGCCTAATTACCCTGCTAGCTCAATGTATAACAAAAAATCAATCAACAAAAAAACCCAGACAAAACTGTCTGGCCTCTAATTTCTAAGCTAGCTTCCTGGGCGGCAGTCATGACAGCAGCAGCTATCACTCATTTTTACACAACAGGCCATTAAATGACCTGAATAAACTGAAAAAGAAAAAAAACAGTAGTTGACCAAGCCAATGAACAATACCCGATACATTTATAAAATTGCCCAACTCTACTTTACACATACAATTAACACTTAAAGCTTCTATAATCAAAACGTATTGACCATGGATCACATGACTGTGGAAGGTGGTCTCTTATTGTTGCAGACCTGCAGATATGTTATCACTGTGCAGTCCCCCTCAGCTCTTATCATCACAGCAGACAGCTGTTCTCAGCAAACAACCTCTAAGAAAACACTACAAACTACCTGCTGATAGGCACAGTTAGCAAGTAGCTAATATAGCAGAGCGTTTATCAGCATCACAGCCACATATTTCCCCCTTGAGTTGGTTGAGACCAAAAACAGAGCTAAGTGAGAGTGAATGTTGGACCTTCATCAGCTGAACACGAACAACTTATTTAGATTATATAGCACGTACACAGAATATCAGCTGTGGTGGCATGTCAGTGATGTACTCACAGCTTGTCTCCATTACCCTCAAGCTGTAAAATGTATCATACAATGTAACAAACAACGGGTCGTCTCAGAACCAGTCACTGACTCTATGCCGACATTATACTTCCTGTTTACATCACTCAAAGCATTATGGGGAACAATAATGCCAAAACTCAAACATGTCTATCCTAAAAAATTAATATGTGCTTCAGACTTTCTGAAGGCTCATGTTACTATTCCCCATGATGACTCATAACTGAGTGGAATATTGTCCATGAATCTTTTTACCATATAATGTCACATTAAAATGGTTGTTACATCCCTGGAACACTGGTGTGCCCCTCCTTTTAGCCATATATATATATATATTTTGCCTGCGTGTTAAAACCTGCCTGCGTGCTGTTGAAAAAAAGAGTTGCTTTGAGAGAATTTCTATGAACATGTGGAGCACGTGGTATCTCTCCTTAACCTCACTTACTTTGAAAATAACAATTTTAGAGCTAAGAATCTTTTGAGGAGCGAGCAAGCAACCAACGACTTAATCAAATTTCCTCTATGGCATTCCCGGGTGTTACAAACGTCATTAAGACAGGTAGCGACTGCGCTGTAAGCCTGTCAAAAATGATAGAAGGGTTAAACGTCTGTGAGGATAAAGTTGAAAAAACTCCAGAGAAAACATTTACTAACCTTTAACCTGCTAAATGTTGACTGTGGGGATAAGTCGGAATGAAGCTCTGTTTGGACATCACACACACACATGCATGCACACTGACAGACTAATGGATGATGAGTTAACCGGCCTCTCAGTACCTTTTCTTATCAGTTCTGTTTTTTGGCAGCCTGAAGCCGTCAGCGCTCAGTCTCACCGAACACAGCTCCAGCGGAGAACAAACACAGGCAGAAAGATAATCTACTCTGATCAATAGATTGTATTGTTATCGGGGATTGATCAAAAGGAGGTTGGGCAGCTATAAACGGACATCCTGGCAAACCGCTCACCGCTGTGTTTGTCTCCAAACGATCAGCGGCAAGCGATACGACTTGATCAGGTTTCCTACTCTGAGAGTTGAAAAGCGGCGAGAGGAGACGCACACACAAAGTAAAGTGTTAACATGCTTTTGACCACTTAGTGTATTTTTCTTTCCTTTACCCCTTTCCTACAAGTTTTTGTGGTTTAGCTTCTTCCTTGTCACCAAAGACTAACCTTATGGTATATAATTTGTTTTTTTTTACTTCATTATTTCAAATTTCATTTTTGCTTTATTTCTATCGTATTTTCTGTCTTTATCTTCCAACGTGATTCTGCCTGCTCTGCCCTGCTGAACCTGTCCACATTAAAGGCCGTAATATCTACAATTGGATCCCATCCATCCAATATGAAACATAATCCAATAACAGACAGATTCAGCTTAATGAATCCAGTTATGTGGCACAATCAAATAGAGGAGGATTTCCTTCAAATCTATCTGTCTGATACACATCAAACTGGCTGCTTTTAATGCTTTTACCACCAAATCTGCAGGAGGGGAGCAAGAGCGTAAAATTTAGGATGGTTTGACTGTGAAAATGTGCTATGTTTTCTTGGCTATTTTTTGGTTTGGTTTGGACTTAATCAGCCCTAACAGGACACATAAAATAGCTGTAGGTCACCAGGTTGGCAAAGAAGACTAGCACACTTTTAAAATCTCAACCAGGTGTATAATGGCCTTGCATGTGAAAATCGGATTGGTACGGTAGCCCTGAGAGCTCAGTTTACTTAAGACAACAAGGGCGTACGGGCAAAACACAAGCAAATTTATGCAATAACTTCACTAATGTGGCAACAAATATGCATCATTCAGAAGGAAACAATAAGTAAAAGGCAGGCAAACAGACAGGCATGTTCTATTCAACAACACATGCACAGCATAATGAAACATAGACACCACAGAATAGTACTATCCTCTGGAATTATGTTTTACGTTGGACAGTTACACCTCATCAGTTAGATCCAGTGCCACTGCAGAAAGTAGTGTCTCATTTATATAGTGACACAAAAAGTAGTGGTGTGGAGGTGAATGTGTGTGTAGCACGTCTGACATTCGTCAGCCTCGTCATGCACAGTGTCAGCTATGGTGGATGGGTATTTGGAAGCCATTTTTAACCATTTAAGCTGGAGTCCCATGCCCAAACCACCATGTGCTGAATTCCAAGGCCTTGTCCACAAAAAAAAATAATTACAAGATATGGGATCAGAAATTATAAATTTGCTGAGGGAAGACAAGATGTACACAGAATCTCCAGAATAACTGTTGAAATCCTCTTATTCTCCAAAAACCAAAACGGTAAAAACAATTCATTGAGCTAAATAAGTGTTTGAAATATTCTATCATAACATGTGTCCATTCCAGTGGACTCATTGCATCAAACGGTATTGTCTGCCTAATTTAAATTAAGCCTTAATTTGTATGTTTTATTCATAATCATGATGAATACTGAATGTTGAAAAAAAATGTTTTTACTTGTCAGGTTTTCTAAGTATAAAATGATTTATCAGTTATTCTTGAATCACTTTTTAATGCTGTACATCCATGTAACTCATCAAAATAACTTTTTCAAAATGATGAAAAGAAAAAGTCGTTGACATGATCTTTCACCTCTTCAAGAGTAAAATTATTATTTTTTTTAATTAGACATTATATGCTTTGTGGGTTTTTTATGTTTTGTTATAAAAAAAAATAATAATTTGCGATTTAATAATTCATACATGAAAGGAATCGAGACTAGAGTTTGTCAAGAAAACTCCAATTAATGTTTGCCTATTTAAAAAGTTTGTAATCACACACTGACTGTAGTCGTCATGTGCACAAATTATAGAGAGATCACATTTTCTGTTTGATGGGTTTCATGATGGAAATTCTTTGCATTCTTTACAGACCAAACTATTACTTTTCAATTATAGCACTATTAATTTGCATACAGTATTGCACATTAAAGTGTTCATGTTATTATTATTACAATCATGAACCATTCAGATGAAGCTTCTCTCTCTGTGCTGTATAATGTCAGCTCTCTCTCCCCCTCTCTCTGTCTCCCCTCCCTCCCCCCATCTCTTCCAGGAACTGGTCTGGATCAGGTTCCTGCAGATCAATGGAGATCTGGGTCCGCACCGTTTACGTTATCGTTGCCAGTATTAATGCTCTTTTAATCTGCTCGGGATTACAGCCATCGATCCATATCATCCATCTGCACGCACTGCAGAGCCCGAAACTGCTGCTTCACACATGCACACACATTTGAGAAAAAAAACACACGGACTCGCAGACAGGGAGAGAAACCAGAATACGAGGAAAAAAACAACGTGAGCAGAGACAGGAGCAGGAAGGACAACAAACAGAATGTGTGTCCACTTCCTTGTTTGTGCTCGGTCTCGGTATCTGACCATCAGAGTATTGATCGGTTATAGATACACATCAGCACATTTACATACAAAGAACTGTCAGCTAGAGCAGCAGCGGAGAAATCACAGACTGGATAAAAATGAGACAAATTCAAATGGTCTTTTGTATGCAATTTGCAAAAAAACAGAATAATAATAATTGTAAGACTTGGTTTATTTATTTATTTATTAATCCATTTATTTTCATCTTCGAAGGATATCAATAATTTTATGAATCTAATTTTATATTACTGTAAATGATTTCAATTATTACAGGATTTACATGTCAGTACAAACTGCGAACAAGATAATAAAAATAATAATTATTTTTCAATTGTGAAAATAAAAGCATTTCACCTGTATGTGTGTGTGGTCTTGAGCTGTGTATGTGAATGGATTCGGTTTTGTCTCTATGTGAGAGGTAATTTTGAATAATGCCCCTAGCGGCTCCTCATTCACATGTCGATAGAATCAATTGTATATACTGTGTGTATTTGTTTGTCATCCTTAGAGGTGAGTACAGGATTTTCAGTTTCCGTTCGGACACAAGGTCAAACCAGACCTTGTGTTTATTTCCTTTGTGTTTTTTTTTTAATACTGTTTGTCTTACGCCGTAAACCCTGCCTGCTGCCTGACAGGTCTGTCCCGCCTGTCGTCGTTCATTACGCCTCCGGACAGAGTTATTTCAGCAGCGCTACGACACCAATACTAATGAACCTGAGTCAGGGGGGAACAACAACGGAACATAGATAGAAAGAGCAAAAGAAAGACAATTCAAAAGGAAATAGACATAAAAACCAGACTTAACAAATGAACAGCGACAGAGAAGAATTAATGGAATTGGGGAGTGGTGTTCTGTCGGCTCTGTCTGTTTAAATACGTCAGATGTGCCTCATATAAACATGAATTAATCAATCCTACGTGATATTTGAGTCACTGCTTACAAATGATCAGCCTCTGTACTACACATCCCCTCTAAACCCAGAACGACCCAAACAAGGCCTCAGAACCGGACTGTCTTGTTCACCTCCATTCTAGGTCAGCGCTGACCTAAATTGTTACCAGTCTCTCTCCACTATTGATTGAACCTGAGACTCTGACACTGTGGGCAAATACTCACTGGATCGTTGAGCAAGTCTGAACACACCGGTTTGTTTTATTGTTTACAGGATAAGCCCGCTGTTGTAAGAAGAAAAATGTACATTTCACAAAATCCTACAAATGGGCATTTTCATCCATGTGCCTCTGTGTGAATTCATGATTGAAACAATTTGGTTTCAGATGTTAAAAGGGGCTTTCTTTCAATCAACCAAAAGCAAACATTTTTCTGCCAATCAACATGCAGATAACTGATTACAAGTTTTCAAGAAACTGAAACAAGTCAGTTGCCTACAATACAGCACTTAGAATTACCATGACCTGGATGAATGAGAATCTTCATCAACACAACTGATTATAATGTGTCTTCTTTCTGTGATCATTCTTATTTTTTGTACAGCCAGCCATGTTAGCTCCTGGGTTAGCACCTCTGGTCAGTTTACAGCTGGCCTTTTTCAGATTCAACCTGTCGTTATCAGGAAAGCGACCAATTCAGTCAACTGTGAAAGCAGATTATTACGACCTGTATTAACATTTCTTGTTAGGCAGCGACCTCTGGTGACAGTTGTAATTTTAATGCCAGCAAAGGTGAAAGTAAGCTAAAGTAGTAAAAATAGCAAGAAAGTCCATATAGAGAGGGGGTTGGAGACAGATGGTTGGATTAGGGTGAGGGTTAGGGTTAGGTCCAGGACTTTCACACAGTAGACTGCTGGGTCGTCCAGTACAATGATGCGTTTTTTAATATTTTATTCACTTACATTAAGTGACATCGCGTACATAATGTAACTGAAGTTACGCAAGTAACATAGGTACGTTCGTAACTAAAGTTACATACATAATCTAGTTATTTTAACCCACACCACAATGTTTTCCTTAACCTAATCATCTTACGATAAAGGTCCAGTATGCCTGTTGCTGGTACGCTGCATCTGTCATTGTTATATGAACGGTGATATACAGTATTCAAACTAGACCTTCAGATCAGTACACAAGCTTTCTGTTACAAAGTCACCAAGCCCAAAGTTTGTTAGATCTAATTACATCACTATGACATCTCCCAGGTTACTTTATGTAATTGGACTATAGCTCCTCCAGAGCACAGAAAACATTGTATAACTGTTACTAACAGCCTACTAACCATGACAAATAAACTCGAATGTGTAAAATCAAGACTTTCTTCTCAGGTGGATTGCTACAAAATTCCACTGTGATCTTTACGCTCCACATTACAAACAGCAGCCTGAGCATTTGGGTGTTGATGACTGGAGGAGTGAAGGGAGAAAGACTGATGGAGAAAAATGACTTCTGGCATGTTTATTCTCTTCAAGGTCTAGGCAGGCACACCAAACTACAGGACTGATGGGAAATGCAGTCCTTAATTTGAGAAAGATGAGGCTTTTTAACAATATCACTGTACTGAGATATTATCACTAATGCACTGCTTTCAAAATGTATTTGGCAAATTGTATGAAAAAACTGATTTGATCTTTTAAGAAGATTCAGAGTTGCGTTCCTGTTGTCCCTGCTGCTTTGCACCTCTGTGCGTGTGTGTGTGTATGTCGTATTGTGTAGCTCTGACTGATTGTGCCGTGTGTATTCTCTGAGCGCTCCGCCTCGATGAGCTCAGAGTCCTTGTGTCACGTTTGATTTGACCACCGTAATAAAGCGGCGACAGGACCATTTTCTCCTCTGAACCCCAACCGCTCAGCTGGCCCCAGCAACACCTCTACCACTCCAACACCGCCAGGGCGCACTAATTGATGTAGACAGTCTTAACAAAAAATCACTACGCTATTCCTCTGATTTTCTTATTGGGCGCTACAGTGAAGGTTGTAGATAGTCTGAACACACAGGGCTGGTGTTGAAGTGAAGTTTACGGATTTGATAAAGAGCTTGGTGCTTTGCTCAATGAATATGACGCAGTCAGAGTCTATACATGGATGACGCAGACAAAAACATGCAGATGTATAAGTCTTATGTTTCCCCTTGAGCCACAAAAGGCATTATACAACTTTTATTTTACATTTCCTGTAATGCAAAAACACTTTGTCATGTCTCAATTTCCATCCTCCAAAACTGCTATTGACAGGACAGTTCAGAGATAGATTGATTGACGGTTTCTATCAAATCTTCTCACACTGACCCACAAACAAACATCAAAAGTCTCCTCTCAGCAGCCTGAAATCCATTATTACGGATCAATAGCGGCCTGTGAATATGCAGGAGGTCAGAACAGAAACCCTGAAAACGGACACAAACTGTATTCCCACAGTCTGGAACTGTAAGACGAAACACACACACACACACACACACACACACACACACACACACACACACACACCAGAGTAACTGCTGGTAATCTGTGTCATAAAGCAGGGTCCGGCTCATAAATAATGCACTGTGTCTGCTAGCAGCAGGATGCGTAAAATGGAAAATATTTAGGCTCAGTCATTCAGATTTTCAGCACAGCGTGACTCAAGGTGGACTCTTCTCATTCTATATCATTAAAGACTGTTATGACCAGTGGTAAAGTATGGTTTTGAAACAACCAACACCAACAATGAATGTGTCCTATACTAACAAGTACTGTTTGTGTATCCAAATCCTGATATACAGCATCTTCTTCATCTGTGCCATTTTAGTACAAAGACTATTGAAATCACATAACAGACTTCAGTTTTCACTGAGTCATGTGCCTTAACTTCCATGGAAAGCTCTAGAGCATCTTAAAGTGCATAATAGGTAGGTTATTAAAGATGGGGTTGGAAAGAAACCAGCAATAAAAAGCTAAACTTTGAAATTATCCAACCAAAAGATCCAGCAATACTCCTAAACACATGAACGTGCACTGCCGGGCTACTGACTGCTCTGTAGCTTTGCTGGCCGGCAGGGAGATATGTTAGCCGCTAGTTTGGCACATTCATCAAGCTCTCTGAGCTTTTTAGTCTAATAATACATGAACAAACAACGATGTTCCGATCATATAAACATGAGCAAAATAGCGTCACAAACTACAAAAAAGCTGCCTGGTGCTTCAGTTAGCAGTAGTAGTACTAGTGTGCTTTGTGTTAAATGGATAAGTTTGGCTCAGGGGCTGCGTGCTGAACTGTCATTCTGTCACTGTCACTGCTGCTCACTGGTTCTTTGGCTCACCAGCTGTGTGCTTTGTGCTACTGAGTTAGCAAGCAGGGGCCTAATAGGCTCATCAGCTGTATACTGTGAGCACGGCACATCTTTGTCATCGCTAAACGTTTTCCAAATATCTCATGTCTCACTCACATGTAAGAAAACAACCAACATTATCATGTGAACTTAAACAAGAACATGTAGGGCTATTGCTGGTACTCACTGCTGTCAAGCTAGCATGTTAGTACTGGAAAAATGACTGCACTCTCTTTGTCATTCCTGTGACACTATTCTTGCTAATAGCTTTGGCAGTACATCCGCCTAGCTTTTGCGGAAGACTCCAGTCATGCACAATGAACACATGGGTAGGCAGACAGACAGGTAGACTGTCTAATGTTTTCATGGTCCAACTGAGTGGATTGGAGGGGACTTATTAACTGCTGTCCCAAAGCTGTCCTAGGGTTCGTGAATAACCTACGAACCTTTAGCTTTAATGTGAAACATCTGTAGGAAGTGCTGATTTCATTGGTAAATTGCTATTTGAATAAATGTGTCAGTGAGAACATTCTTTTATCTTTAAAAAGGAAACACAGAGTAGCAGTGTGGTGACTGCGATATGACTCGGTTCACTGATTGAATTAGTGCTGTGGAAATGTTCCTTACACTGACTTAATCATGTAAACCATTATAGTACAGGTTAATTCACCTCCGCCCTTCCACTATGTGTTTTACCCAGCATTTACTTTGTTTGTGCTGACGGAGGCTGCTATCTCTACTTCGCCTTTTATATGAGCTATTCAATTGTAACACTGATTTTAGCATCGTTGTCTTTTCATCCATAATTCACTTGGAGTCAAAAGCAGGCAGCATCCTCCGACAGAACAATGGACTCCTCCTCCTCCTCCTCTCTCTCTCTCTCTCTCTCTCTCTCTCTCTTGATCTCTCATTCCCTCCATTTTGCCTGGTTAACCTGGCTGCGAGGTGAAGAAGAAGTGAAGTGAGCAGACCGAGGCGGGTCACGCCGAGATTCCCATCAATAATTCATCAGGCCGCTGCTGCCTCTGCTCCTGTGTTCAATTCCCCCGACGATCACATAATACCTCCCCCCAAAAGAGACGGGCAGGTCCAAGGGAGGAGAGAGATGGCGAGAGAAAGGAAAAAGATTAAAAATGAGGTAGAGGGAGAGGAGAGGGGAAAAAAGGCTCCAGAGAGATAGAGAGATTTTCAAGCATTTGTTTTGCTTTTAATACACTGTTTCACACCAATTGTTGTCTTTTTCTTCAAAAATTTCTGAATTTTAACACTATAAACCCTGTAAAAACCCTACTATGGTGATACTCTGCTAAGACTAAGACTACAGGGCTAAGAGTATGTGGACAACAAGTCAGATCTCTCTGTAACTGAGAAAGAGCCAATTTGGGCTCAAAATGTTGTTCCTTCTGCCTTTATTTCAAAAGGGAGCTTTTCACGCTGCTGTTGGTAGTCCTTGGCAGGCAGAAATCCCTCACACATTAAACCCATATGTGATACTTGGACGTGCCATTCTGAAACCATAAACATTTATCTGCAGCTATAACAGCCTCCACTCCACTGTTAAGACTTCCCATAAGAGTTTGGTGTTGGCTGCAGGGGTTGTTTTGTTTTGACCAAACCAATCACAGTGACTGATGAATTTGCCCCGTCATCGACGTTCTAAGTCGACACAAAACCTGTGATAGCGGTTTCTAGGAGTTCTTTACTTTACCATGCAAAAGATGTTGACAGACCAATAGATGTTGATGGTAGGAAGATGACATCCTGATTCTCAATCATGTCTAAAAAACTGATTGGTTCATTGTTTCTCCAGCTGAATCTGAAAAGCACATCAGCATATTTTTTTGAATCCCTGAAAAAATTGGAAATGCAGATGATGATTGAGAGCTCTGGAACCAGGGCTAAAGTGGCCCAACCCAAACCATGAAACATCAAAAATACAAAGACAGGTGTGTCCACTCATATTTAGCCATGTAGTGTATTTAGGGGCATGTCAATAAAGACATTTTCAGTCCTGAATTGGACAGGAAAAATATTTCAAAAATCCCTTTTTGCAACTGCCGGTTTCAAAGATACAGCAATTTAACACGCATACACCCAAACAAAACAAAGAGGAAGAAACTATGTGACGATCAGAGGTGTAAATACCAGATGGGACATGGAGGACAGATCCACCCTCAATATATCACTGCAAACACAGCTACATAAGTTCAATAATAACTGGAAAAGCAACATTATGCAACTATTTTACTTTAGTATAACAGCGTCAAAATCACCCCAGAGATTCTGTAAAGTTAAATAACCGTGAGTTTATCAGGTTAACACCGTCTCTATTTTCTCTATGATTAGGACCAAGTAGCATTTTTCTTTCCAGGAATCTTCTTTGGAAATAATTAAGCTTTATTACGCACAAGAGCATTATGGAAATAATTCTAAAGTGAAACATTGTATAACATTTAAAAATGAATCCATGCATTTGTGTCTTCATGGATAGATTACTGTAATTGTACCTGTCTTAATACTTTCCAGCAATCCAACTCCTCTGGCATTTTGTGCAAAAGGCCTTTATTATGACACACCCATGTGTCATTTTTGTTTTTGAAAAGTGTTAGAAATATAAATAAATCTTTACTATTTACTAACCCTGACCAAGAACACTGCAAAAATAAATGAGAGAAAGAGGCCAAGGTGGAAGGAGTAGCCCTGCAACTGCTGATTATTTTGTGAACAAAAGGTTTTTTTTCAAATGCCCAGCTCAATGTGACACCTACAAATGTCTTATTTTGTAAATATTCAATTTAATAATACATAATACAAAGACACACTGCACATTCTCTCGATTAAAAGGCAGGAGCTAGGTCATTTCTGCTTTACAAATGCCTAACAAGTGTCGCTTTTCTAAAAGGAACCAACCAGAAGTGGTTTCTCTTTCATGTCTTTGCTGCTGCTGCACGCTGCTCCTCTCGGCTCCTCTCAGGGTCAGGGGGATATTTGCTCCATCTATTGTCTCAGTGTTGCAGCACTGACCTTTGACCCCAGCTCTATTGGCTGCTTGTACTGTTGTTGATCTAGGAATTGAAGCTATCTCTGTCCCTGCAGTCGTTTTAAAGTCACAGTGGAGAGAAGAGAAAGCAATCGAATGAGCATGTGTAACTGTGTAACCATGTTTCCTCGTTAACCTGTTCTCTGTGAAACCAAAGGACACCAAAATTGGAAGGACAAAAACCATTCATATGCTTTATCTGTTATTGTGTGAGAGTATCTAAAAAAGTGGAAGCATAATGACTCTAACAAAAAAAAACTGTTGGATCTACATGATTCAGAGACAGGTCGAGTACATGTTTGGCCTAGATTGGCACAAAGACAGGAAGCATGGAGCTGTGTTGAGCAAGTTATTTTCAAAATGCAATACATATTACTGGTTGCCTTCATTTTAAAGTAATATATTACATTCCAATATTACCGTCCGTGTTGAGTAATTTTCAACAGAATGACTAATTAACCTATGTAGAACAATTAGATAGCCTAGATGTTTTTAAATAAAGGAAAGGCCTTGGACACAGGGGTGAGCAGGCAGACAAAGAATCAATGTCTGATGTATTATCAGATAGGAATAAATGTTTTTAATTGTAGCCTAGAATGATGTGACAAGACAAACATCTCTTTTTCTATGTTTTCTTATTTTAGTCCACGGAACAAGGAATGCATGGACATGTGTGATTCAGGAAAGTAAATTAAAGTGCGCTCAGAGGATCAGGCTTCATCACCTACGGACTACGGCCCATTTCAGTCACACAGTGACTGAGCAAAGAATGTATTGGCTCAACCATATCAAACACACACAGTCTGTATTAATATACTCATGTTGGTGTGGATGAATTCTTAAAAGAACAACAAGCGCTTCACCTCAGTCAGTAACACAGACTGTAACACATTACTTGACCTTACTGTATTAATATATTATTAGGAACACATTATATTTCTCTGTTACCGCTACAAGAAATATATTACTGTAATGTATTTCGTAGGCCTTGCCCCTCACACAGTAACGGCTCGCTCCAAGCTCCATCAAGAGAGCAAAAACAAACCGTCAGAGAACTTCAGAACTGTGTGATTTACACAGGCCTGTCACCACAGCCACGTTTTTAGACAACATATAGCCCCAGAAATAATTACAATGAATGATATTACTGAAATTATTATTTTAAGAGCATTTTATGTCACTGATAAAATGATAAAGTCATAACATAATAATGCCAAGGTTTCATTTGTAAACGTTGGACATCACCACACATACAGCAGCCAGTAAGGGTTTTTCTTCACTATTCGGGGGAAAGCAGATGAGTGCAGCTCTTTCACACAGCAGTGTAACTATGAGGCTGTGTCCAGTGCGTCTGCACACAAACATTTTACAACACACACCGATGCACAAATCACACAAAGGCTGCTTTGCTCTCCTGCAGCTCCTCCCTCCATCAATAGTCACTCGTTTTCAAATTAACCTATATTATCTAGCACCGACAGTGATAACCTCATCCATGTTAGAACGTGCACAAATTTTAAATAGGAGGAGTCTGAACTGGATTAAAATGTACTGACCAAATATGCAGTAGGCTGAATAAATAGGCTATACAAATAAGAAACAACACACCCAACTCATGTATATAGGTTAAGATAATATCAAATAATAACATTGATAATCAATAAATAAATAGGCTACAGATATTAAATAATTTTTTTTTGCAATGATCATTCATTGAGAGTTTATTCTGCAAAGACTGTTCAGCCAGAACACGTTATGTTCACACCGTGAGTGATACCTATTTTGCCCCATTTCAAAAACAACTACAATAAACCTGGAAACAAAACTTAGAAGGATACTGATACTGAAAAGAAGAATCTAATGATAGATTTTAAGACCAAACAGCGGAATGTGATGTAGCCGGAAACTACATATGACTTTGTGATATGATACAAAATCCTTAAATGTGCTATTAAAACACCACAAACACACTGAGACCATTAAGGTATAATGTAAGTGTACAGAGACTGGAAATAAAGGTTATTACGGTGATCTTCTTAATAAACAATTGTTTAAAGGAATAATATAGAAATATTATATTGTGCAGAAAAAAATTATACAAAAACATGTGCGTTAAGTGTATAATTTTATAATATTTACTTTTTTGGGTGACATTTGAAATGCTCCATACAGATATTATAGGATATATATTTTGTATTCAATGCTCAGTGGAAAACTTAGTGTATGTATGTAATTGTCCCGTCTCTGTCTAATCTCTGGTCAGTTTCTGGTGCTATTGTAAAGCTGAATCTCCCTGCTGGGAGCCAGAAAAACAATTTTTATCTCAGTACAGCAAAATGATTGATAACTTTATGAAAAGAAAAGTACAGTGAATCATAGCCCAAATATAAGGGCACTATGAATATCAACATGGCGTTAATACCAGTTTTTACACAAACAACTTTTGGAGCCTCATTTATAGCTGTCAGAGAGGAGAGCTGAAGACAACCAGAATTCAGTCTGACAATCCTACAACCATAACATAAGACATAATAACTCTCCATTTAGGAACATTTTAAGCTGTGTCCTAAAAATAAACAGTGCATTTTTTATAATGTTTTTAAATCAGTTATAGTTGTTGTTTCTTTATGTTGTAATTTTATGTTATGAGCTTTAATAAATATGGAACACAAGTGTGTCTTATCCCAAAGAAGACACACAGATTTGATAAAAGCAAAAAAATTGACAGACCATCACGTGCACCGTTGTTAAATATCTTTTCAGATGACTTGATTCGACCAGGATAATTAAACTGGTGTGCACAGTGCTTTTCAAAGATGTCCTGGAAATATATCAAGAGCAACTGCTGAAGAGAAAACGTTAATGCTGAAGGTTTACTGCTAGATGTATTATAGTGACACCAGTAGAAATATAAACACACGTCAATCACTCGAGGTTGGCCTTAGTGAAAGTGTTGAATTAAAGAAACAAATACATATATATTTTTTTAAAGTGGAATATTTCTAATAATAATAATATTTAACTTAAAGTAAAGGTCTTTTAATGTAACATAACATTGAGCTTCACAACACATCTATATATTAAATAAACACTGCAATAAAAACCATATATGTCTAAAATGCTAACTCTTCACAAAGTTAGAAAAACGGCCTTGTTTTAAATGTCATGACAATGGATTTTTTTTCACAGTCTGATAATTAGTTTGTTTAGCTTAAAACTTTAAAATCACTGAAAATATGGATCTTTTTTCCTCTTTTTGCTTGAAAGAAAGAAATATATTATAAGTTCTACTTAATTTAAAAAATGTGTTCATGACATAACCTCTGTATACTTTGTTACTGACTAATTATCCTACAGTTTGACAGCATCCTGTGATCATTTAAACACGTAACAACATTTTATTTCCACCATGCCTCGCTCTGCCACACACTCTCTCATCAATAAGTGAATCTGCATAACCTTCTCCATGTATATTTCTCCATGTATATGACACATGTATCATATATCCATTCAAACCTGTTTTTTTCTCTACATAATAGTCACATGTCTGTTTACTTATCTTTGTTTAGCATTGTGGACCGTTTGTTATATCTATATCTATCTTGAGAGCAGCTGAAAATTCATTTACAATCTTGTGATAATGCATGATACATATAAACAGATGTCATTTTGTTTGCCATTTGGGTGTTTGAATGTTAAAGACAAGGAATAAATAACAAAGGAATAAGTCTTTTTTTTACAGCGCTTGAATGAATGAGAGAAAAAGAAGTGAAGCGAAGTGAAAATATCAATACTGAAGCAAGCTCTAACTGCTTTAAAAGACACCCGAGGAGATATCCCAACACAGATCTCCTCAGCGTATTTCCTTAAGGACTAAAGTCTATTTGTTACAAACCTGCTATTGGCTACCATTAAGTGAACTGCAGTCAGGTGTTTGGAAGCTGACCTCGTACAACGGTAGGATCAGTGCTGTTCAGTCAACTCATTTCTGTGCATTAGAAAACTTTAAAATAAATAAATAATAAATTTTAAAAAACCTGAAAACTGTTCTTCTTGGCTCCCAAAAACTATGGGAGACACTTGTTTTTTTACAGGAAGTAGACTGTATCTACTTGCGCTCCAAAAACTGAAATTTATAAACGAGTGCTTTGCAAAAAGCCTATTCAACAAATACCTTCTATAACTATCGACAGGCCATGATTCCCTCTATTTTCATCTTCTCCATTTTTAGTTTGGTTAGGCTTTTATGTTATCATTATATTTGTTACTGATTATATTTAATGTACTTAGGTAAAACATTAGATGAAGGCATAATTAGAGTAAAGTAACTGACAGGTTTAAGTGTGAAACTGAAGCCAGCTCATGTTATTTTTTTTCACAGACTTAAAGTAAAATAAAAAAATACAGTAAAACTTTAGAATAACCATCATTAACTGTTGTATATTTATAATGAATCAAACTTTAGTCAATAATTATCGTTAACAAACAATACATTTTTTTTAAACTTTATTAAAATACAGTTTATTGTAAAGTTGTAAACGGTTAATAAATACTGTTTAGTTCATCTATAAACATCATTTGGAGGGTTTTGTAAGTTGTAGCCTTACAACTGTTGAATTAATGGTTTATAAAGCATGTCATTGTTAACAGTAAAAACTATTTTCAAAAGTCTCGTTTAAATAACTATAAATTTAACATTTATTATTGATGATTATTAGACAGGGTTACTACAAACACCTCTCACACAGGTTAGTTTAAACTGTAACTGTAATTATTGTGCATGTAAACACACTTATTTTCACTTCAGTGTGAATTTTCCAAAACTGCAAGTTCTTGAAGAAGTTTATAGGATTTTTTTTAAATAATGCCATAAAAACACCTCTGTTACATACATGAAATGTGATCAAGCCTTACTGTGAACTCAACACAGACAAACTAAAAGCCCCAGCAGCCGCATTAAACTCTGTTCCTGCGCTGCAACACTCCTTTAAAAAAAACGGAATGTAACCCTCCACTCCTGAGCTGATCCCTGCGCGCCGTGCTGCCCCCCTTGCAGACAATAGAGGCTCGGGTGTCGGGACAGACACCGGGTCCCTCACTAGAGGGGGCCCCAGACCCGCTGATGCTGCAGACCTTCATGTTTGTGTCACAGCCGTCTGATCACCTCAAGCTCCCCCACAACCGAACACAAATCCTCTCCCGACGCTGCCTGTCTGCTCTGAGCGTTTCTCACACCTCTGTCCCGGAATATCATCCCTAATCCCTAATACCAGAAAACATGCAATAATCCTTTAACGGGCTAATGACAGAAACCACGCCATCCGAATGATATAATCCCTGCGATTAATACAAAAAGCATATTAAAAGCGATTTAATGAAGCCTGAACACGTTTAATGATGATGAATTATTCCTATTTTATGCAACAATCACAAAATGTAAAGAATTCTGCCCTTTTTGGCTTTGTTACCCGATATTTACTTAATGTGCTATTTATTCTAAGCCTTATTTTCCAGCCATAAATATAATGCGTAAATTTAGAGTCGAATAATAAAGTGGTGTTTATTAAACAAACAGGAAAAATACAATCTGGGTTTGTTGCACTGTCACAGAGAGAGAGAGGGCGAGAGAGGGGGGACTGTTGGAGGGAAATCCCGTGACCTTGTCATTTCGTATCGATCCCGTTTTGTTATTGATCAATAATGGTAATCATAACACCAGCGATTCTAAATAAATTCCGCGCATCTACATCGGTGGCGCCGTGCTGAGGGGGGACACGAGGACACACCAAAACAAAGCCAGGAAAATATGTTTTTTTTTTAAGTCAAAACAACAGGAGAGACAGCTGGGGTCATTCTGGATTTGTGTTTTTTGGGGGGAAGATTTAAATTCCTCTTCTTGTTCCGACGCACACAAACAAACAAACTAACCACAGCAGTAGCAGCAGCGTGGCACCGCACTTTGTCTCTCTGCTCTTACCTGCCAGTCTGAGGGCCGACATCCTCTGAAACTCGGGCTCCTGCAGCCACTTCCACATCCTCCTGAAGGTCTCCCGGCCTGACTTTAGTTTACTCCAGGGTTTGGGGTTCCTCAGGAGGTCCGACAGGGTTCCCTGGGAGCGGCACAGCACCCTCTGGGCGAAGATGGCCTGGGGGATGCTGTACCTCTTCAGCTCCGCCGTGATCCTCTGCGCAACCTCCTTGGTGTTGATTTCCTCCAGCTGCCCCGAGCTGTTCACCCCCTGCGTCCCCGAGGAGGAGGGCGGTCTTTCCCTGGTGGAAGCCAACACGGGCCCGTGGGATGGAGACTGGAGGTGGGGGTTGGAGTGGGGGTGGTGGCCCGCCGAGGACGCGGCCGGGTGCCCCGGGTGGTGCATCCCGTTCAGGTGTGGCATCATCCCGGCCGCCGGGCCACCGAGGCCTCGGTGCTGGTGGTGGTCTCCTCTGGCCAGCATGGAGGCGGTGTGGTGTGCGTCGAAGTTCAGCATCTTGTCGTGGCCTCCATGCGTCGTGGTGCCGTAATTGTGGAGACCCTGCTGGGTGTTGTGTATGGAGCCCAGGCCGTTGCCCAGCACCGGGGACAGGCTCTGACCCATCCCGGACATGTGGTCCTTGTGGTAGGGGCTGTACAGGTTGTTCATACCCGGCAGCCCCCGCTCGTCCCGCATCAGGGTGAAGCTCCCGCTCACGTTCCCGGAGAGCCGCTGGTGGTGGTGGTGATGGTGATGATGGTGAAACTTGTCCGATACGGTGGAGATGGGGGGCAGCGGCTGCAGCGGGGTTAAGGTGGTGTAGGTGCCGCTCATCCCCATCCCAGGAGAGGACGTGTCGCAGGGCACGCTCATGGCGTGGTGCAGCGGCAGGGATAGCTCCGGTCGGTACTCCCCGCTGCCGTCCAGTATCGTGGCCATGCCGGTCACCATGGCCGAGCGGGATGAAGCGGCGGCGGCGGCCAGGTCCTGGTGTATCCGCAGGGTGGACGCCGCCGCCGCCGCCGCCGCTGCCGCCGCCGCCCCGTGTCCCGATGAGCTCCCGCGGCCGTGGTGCGGGCTGTGGCCGCTCATCAGCTCCGCATCAGGGACCATGGAGCTCACCGCCACCCCGCCATGCAGGCTGCCAATGCCATCCATTGTCATGTCCGTGTTCATGGCGTAAGCGTCCAGGTCCTTGGCCAGGCATCGATAGGCGTTAGTGTAGGCAGTCTTCATTCATCTGTCCTCTTAGTCCATCAGGTCGCAGAATTATCTCTCCCTATCCTCCTTTCTCTCGCTGCTTCACCCCTGATGCGCCGGGATGGGTCAGTAGCCGTAGTCCCCCTTTTCTTTCACTTCCTCGGTTGTTTCCCCGTCCTCCGTAGGCCTCTCCAGCTCCGTGTCTTTGTGTATTTTCCCCGGTGTGTGCACATTAAAAAAAAAAGTGTTTTTATCTCGATCGTACGGGCCTGTGCGGTGGCTCCCCCATATCCAGCCCTCTCCTCCTCCTGCGTTACTCTGCTCCTCAGACGGGAGCTGTCCACGGTCCCCTAGCCGACCGCTCAACCCAACCTGCTGTTGGAGGAGGAGGGGGAGAAGCGGGTTCGGACGGAGGGGCGTCACCCGCCTGACTGACAATGCTGCGGACTAATCGGAGCGGTCGTGATGGATCCGGAGGGCGTGGCGCACTGACAGGTTGACCAATCGGTCTCTTTGATTATGAGTTGCGGTTTGGCTGCTCTGGGTAGGATTGGACCGAAAAATCATTATTGTGTAGTATTCCTGTGAAGTGATGCCACCCTCACTACAGTGACTTAGTGGATAAAAATGTGGGGGCAAGGTGTCACATTGTGTTCTGTTTTGGAAAAAAATATTCAGACAGAATTAGAAATGCAAACTAAATTGCTAAAATCATTACACTGTGTCCGTGGAACCAAATATTAAGTTCAGTCTGCCGTTGTTCTATTGTCTGACTTGTTCATGTTTGTATAATAGTAACTTTTCATAATTTATACCACAAGGTCCATTTAGTTTAAGACATAGTTTTTAAGACATGGATGTTCAGAAAGTGTTCAGAACACCCCTCACTGAAACATTAACATCTACATCAACAACACAAACTTTATCATCTGATAAAGACAATGTGCTGTGATTAAATCAACTCTGTGGTGAGTTTGAGGTTTCTTTATCCAAAGAACTTAAAGTCACACTACTGCATCTAATTGTCGTACTACTGCATATATATATATATATATATATATATATATATATATATATATATATATATATATATATATATATATATATAATAACTCTAAATAAAACCATAAAAAATGTAAGTAAACGAAAGACTATCAATAAATGAAAGGAAATAATGATAATCGTAATTATATTGATACTGAACTATTCTCAGAATTTTACTGTAAAATTACAATTGTGATTGTTCTGTGCACTATACAATACCACTAAATCTGTGGTCTCATGAAAACTCACACTTGCCAAAAGAATAGTAAATGTATTTTCTTGCTTTTCTCTTGCTACTCTGCCTGGAAGGCCAGTATCCTGCAGTCACCTCTTCACCGTTGACACTGAGACTGGTGTTTGCATGTACCATTTAACGAAGCTACCAGTTCAGGACCTGTGAAGAATATGTGTCTCAAACTAGAGACTCTTATGTACTTGTCCTCTTGCTCAGTTGTGTTTCTGGTCAGAGTTTCAGAAGAAAAATATTTTATTTCTGGTCATTTGAGACTAAAATTAAACCCACAAATGCTGATGCTACAGATACTCCTGTATCTGAAAGCCATTTTTAGCACTTAGTTTAGTTGTACTAACATGAGGGTTTTTCAATGATCAATTAGCCTTTGAACATCGCTAACTGTGATTAGCTAACACAAAACGCCATTGGACCACAGGAGTGATGGTCACGGAAAATGGTCCTCTGTACCCCTGCTTAGATATTCCATTAAAATACTTACACATTAAAAATGTCTAGACTGTATTTCCGTTCAATGAAAGCAGTGTTATTTTAATTGACAATGTGTTTTTATTTAAAAAAAAAAAGGAATTTAAATTGACTCCTAACTTTTTGAGTGGTAGTATATGTTATGGTCAGGCTGAGCAAAAAGGTCTGATGAAAAATTTCAGTCTGCTTAGAGGGTCATAGGAAGATGAATGTGAAATTAATTCAGTCTTTATACAGAAAGAGCGGATGGCTTAAAGCAGCAGTGGCTGTTTGGAGAGTCGCTGATGTTCACATTCACGAAACTGTGAAACAGTAAAAACAAAATGAAAGAAAAAGAAAAAAGCAATTTGCCCACAGGGATCATTCAAATTTGATCTAATCTCAACTCTCATCTTATCACCTGCTGCCTCTGATTGTTGAGATAAAGTAAGGTGACAGGAAATAAGACACGATAAAAACATGATTAAGCCAGAACTGATGTGATAGACAACATAACCTCCCCAACAATGAGAAAATGTTTATTTTCCTTTTCCTTACAGAGCAGCCACTTCCACAAAGATTTGGGTTTTGCTTTGTTTTTTTGCTTTGATTTTTCAACGTGAGCAGGAACTTCTGCTTTTTTTCTCTTTTCTTGAATGTCCTGAGAAGCCCCTCCCACCAACACATCTCATCATGACACAATGTGAAGGCTGCATAAACATATATAAGATACTGTAATTTATCAAAAGACACCATCTTGCTTAAAATGTAGTGATTAAATTGATTAATTTATGGAATTTTTCCCATTTCACAGAGAATATATTGATGAGGTCAGAGGTGAACAAGGGGCTGAGAAGAGTACATAAATCTGATGTGATATGACACTGGTCGCAGTGTGACTATGACATGACTGACACAACAGGATGTTAAATGACAAGAAACACCACAACTCCTGACCATCTCATAATCTATGTGAAGTGCCGTGGAATAACATGACAAGACATTGTCAGCAGAGTGCATGACATGGTATAACATGTTATAATGAGATGAAACGATCCAATAAGGAGATGTGACATTAGGTGAAACAACATCTCATAATGTTATGTGACATACTGTACCTCTAACATGGCATTATATGATGTGATATGATATAACACAGCTGATGATATGATGATATCTTATGGCATGAGATAACGTAACGTCTCATCATGATTAATGGTAAGTGGTAAGTGTCATGTCATAACTTGACAGGACATCCTATGATGTCTTGGCATGACATGTCATGACACGGCAGCTTGAGGTTATCTGACATGGAACAACTTGTGACACTACATAAATAACAAGACCTCAAATAAAATGACATTGTCCTGATATGATTATAGGTGAAGTAAAATCACATAATGTGATGTGACTTGATATGGTATAACATAAAACGGTACGATGCGAAACATGACACAACATTTTGTGAGATATATTACTATTTGAATAATTCTGTTTGGCATGAAATAAAAAGTAAAGTAACATAGTCTTAACATGCCATAGCATAATATGACATAACATAACAAACTGTCATAACACAACACAACACAGCTTAAGATGGTATGACACAACATGACATTACAGAACATCACATGACATGAAATATCAGATGAAATTACATAACATTACATGACATAACATAATGAGACGTGGCATATCGTAACATAACATGATATGACATTAAATGGTATGAAATGATGTATGGCATAAAATAACATGACAAAATATAACATCTCATTAAGGTATAACACATTATGACATGGCATTAAATAACACAACATGGCACAACATAATATGATCTGGCATGACAGAACTTTTACTGACACCTTATGACATGACATGTTGCAATGTATGTCAAGATATGTTCTGTCATGGTGTCATGTAACATGCTGTTACTCATGATGTGACAAGACGCAACAAAAACCATGAGGACATAACATGACGTAGCATAATGTGAGATGAGCAACAGTACTATAAGGGAGAACAGTTTGGTGTGCTGTGTGGTGTTGGACAGATGTTTGCAGCTGTGTGGCTCACAGTGTTGAGTGCAGACTGCTGCAGTGTAAATGATGTGTTGGTGTGTGTTGGGACATTATCGACAGTCTCTGGGTGGAGTGATGAGTGTGGGAGCTGCACTGAAAGAGCATTATGGCCTGTAGCCTGTTCACTTTACAATTCATTACACTTCCAAGGACAAATGACTGCTGAATAACTCTGTCTGCCTCTCTCCATATCTCTCTCTCTCTCTTACTCTCATCCATTGTAATAACATAAAAAGAGTAAAGACAGAAACAAAAGCGACCAGACACTTATTTTGTTTTTAATTTCTAATAATTCTACAGTGAAAGACCATCTTCCTCTTCCATATGACAATACAGCTAGATGCTGTTCAGCTATTATTTAATCAATAACTACATTTTTCTAATAAGCAGAATATGGTCTTTGTCGTCCATTTTGTATTTTGGTTTGGTAATTTTCTGGTCCCCTTTCTTTGTGGCTGGTGCCCATTTTTTCTAGTCTGAAAATCAGACATAGCCGCAAATTTGTTTCATTAAGTTGGACATTGTGTTCATGTTGGCTGATTTCTAACTGGGAGCAGGGATTATTTTGTGTTGATCTGCCCCAGCCAATCAGAAGCAAGTGAAGTGTCTGTCCTGCTGAGTTGAAAGAGAAAACGTATGATAGAGTTTGTTAGTCAAGGTTAGCTTAACAATGTTCAAGACAATTGAAAAAAAAAGTTGTTTATAGTTATTTACGTGAGTTTACTTACAATGACCTGCACAGCGGCATAAATCTCACCCACATCTGGCCATGTTTCTGTTGCAGTCTTTGGTGGATATAGCTAGGTGGCCACCAAGCCAAGTAGGTAGATGATCCCGCCCACAAGTGTCTAGCTGGTTGATTGTTTCACCAACTGAGGAACCAGTCATCAATAAGCAAATCACTGGAACTACTCGAATCCCTAAAAGAAACTAGAGAGGCTCAAATGGAAAACATAACATGACATAATATGACATAAAATAAAATAACATGACACAATATTACATGACAAGGTATGACTTTGAATCTAAAACAGAACATAGAGAGGCTAAAAAGTTTAGTCTGTCAGAATAAAATGATAGGACCTACATTTTGAAGGAAAGAAAGTGTGTCTGTATTTGTCATAAGTGACCTGCATCAAAAATATTCCCAGAATTCTCAAGTCACAATATTCCATCTCAGTTTAGTGACTCTGTAAAAGAAAATGCTTTTTTTCAAAGCATCCTTGGCATGTTTCACTGCTAATATGTAACATTACTGGCCGAAAACCAATAAGGAAATCAGTTATCTTCGCCAGAATTTGTGAGAACCACTTTAAGATCTTGATAGAAATGCCCCCTTCCATATATAGCAATAGTAAAAATAATACAGTTTAAAACCCTTCACAGTCATGCTTTATTTTACCAGTCCAAATACATTTCTAATAAATTACCAGAAAATAACTATGTAGAGGCACTAATTCAATTGAGAAAAAGCTTAATTCATACCCATGTTAATATTCTTTAGTTATATGATTCTTCCTGAAAACTTTGTGCGCCCCGTATATTAAATTGTCTGTTATCCCTACAACCATTAGTACCACATTTTATAGTCCTTTCAAGGAAATGTACAAGTTTACTGAGCTGAGGTGAGGAGAAGGAGGATGAGGGGTTGTAAAAAGAAGAAAAGAAGGTGGAGGAGATGAAAAAGGATGAGAGGAGGAGGAGGAGCATGATGGGTAGTTGGGCAGATGTTGCTTTGTTTAAAGACTGTTGTGTAATTAAGGACAGAAGAACAGAAGCCTGACCCATTTTCTTCTTTTGATCAGCTGTCAGAGAGACTGGCAGGGGGTCTTCTGAGGGGTCGACCTGTCTTTCTGTATGTCTGTCTGTCTCTCTGTTTTTTCTCAAAACTTTCAGCCATCTTCAGGATTTATGAGGTGGCTGGTATTTATTATGCGGCACCTCCATAATACAGAGAGAGGAGGAAGGAGGTAAGAGAGAAACAGAACTACATAGTGGCACGACTAAAAAAGAAAAGAGATAGAGAAGAGTGAGGAAGAGGAGATGAAGAAGCATGAGGAAGCCAAGGAGGACGTAGAGAACAGAGGTGAGACAGGGATAAGGAAGGGAAGAAGGAGGGGAATCGAAGCGGTAAAGAATGATGAGGAGCAGGAGGGAAGGAGCGGGTGAAAAAAAGAGTTGGGAGTTAGAGGAGATGCTGAGAAAAGGAAGAGGTGGAGGTAGAGGAAAGGAAGGATGAAGTAATGAGCTACGTGGGGACGGTGGAGGGAGAGATTCATGGGGCGGAGAAGGGAGACTGTAAAGGAGCAGCTGCAAGGGGCGGAGGAGGAAGAAAAGTTTGAAGTCAACATGGCGATGTGGTTAAGACACTGGCATTGCTGCAAGGCAAAAGCCCTCCCCCCATGACAAAATTTGACATTTTGTCATTTCAGCTAGGATAAAACCAAGTTAATTTTCCTTAGCTTCCAATAACTGCAGCTCCCATGAGTCTTAGCCACAAGGTTCGCTATCAAGCTCTCAAGAGTTTGCCAACACTTTTCACTATAAAGTCACCACCTGACTGTCCAATGGCTGCAAATACTGAGAGCCCGAGAGACTGACAGTGTCTAAACAAGTCAACACACACACACACACACACACACACACACGCAATTGCTTGTTGTGAGTTATTGTTCTTAATGCTTTATCATCAAATCTAAATATATTACAAACACACAGAAGACACAGCTAGTTATTAGTGGATGGTTGCAGTAAGGATAAGAGTTGTTTTCTTAATGTCAACAATTCCCATGAGAAGCCCAAAGCCAACAGTGTGTTAGAGTGTCTCTGAGGCTCTCTGTGGCTTATTGACTGTCTACTGAGGTAATCACTGGCCTGTTAATCTGTGTACAGATATGAGACAAAAATGGTAAGAAATGTACACTTTTCTTTTGCATTTCTCTGGCTACATTGACTGTAATTCTGCTTGTATTTGAATTGCATGTTTTAGATACATTTGGAATCTGCATTATTATACAACTGTCATTAACATTATATTTCTTACATATATTAACTCCATTTATTTTAGGATACATTATTTTTATATATGACATTATTTTCATGCATGATACATTTTTACTTTTGGATCCATTTGAAAACAAGTTTAATAAAAGTATTTTAATGTTTCTAAAGTATCTAGCTATTTTAGGATCAGAAAAATAAGATGACAGTTTTCGATAGTTAAGTTTATGAATTTATTTAATATCATGTGAAATAAAACTGCCTCAATAACCATCACTGCCTTCGAAAAAAAATCAGATTTGACATCATTTCTAATAATTTGCATAAACATTCAAAATCAGGTAGTTAAAAATGTCACAATTATTAAAAACACTTTTTATTTTCCATCAACCACTTACAGTGATGTTATCATAAGGGCTACATTTCATTTTCAGTCACTGTCTTTATCAAGTCAGCTGATACATTGTAAATAAATGGATAATCATCAATGTTTATCGATGCCCCAACTTGTAAAACTGTTTTTTAAGGGACAGAAAATTAAAGCAAAGAGAAGCAGAGAAAAGGTACATGAGTCTGTGACAGTGAACAGCTTCCTCTGCTGTGTTTCCTGGTGCCTGAAAGTGAGTGGCAGGTTGTAAAATGTGAATAAAGCTGCAGGTTGATCAGGACGTTTCCTCCTCCTGCTTCCTCCTCTCAGTGCTGTCCTCTCCTTCTCCCTCTCCCTCTGTCTCTCTCTCTCTCTCTCTCTCTTGCTCTGTCCCAGGCCATCTGCTGTGTACAGAGCAGCAGTATTGATCTGCAGCTTTGTGCTGGAGACCACATGCTAATCTATAGCGTTAGTGACAAACACTGCTCCGCTTTGCCTCGCATCTGTCCCACTGACTCTCTCTCTCTCTCTCTCCCTCTCTCTCTCTCTCTCTCTCTCTCTCTCTCTCAATATAACCAGTGTCATCCTCCCTCCCTCTCCCTCTCTCTTTAAATGACCCAGCAGTTTTTAGACGAGGATCCATCTGTCCGGTTGTAAACTCTTCCTCCTCCTCCTCCTCCTCCTGCAGTGGTTGGTTGATGGTGAGTCCTGTTCAGTGTGTTTCATGTTTCATGGCAGCCATGTTCTGTGTTAAATATAAATGACATGTTGATGAGCTTAGAGGAAGGGAGAAGCAGAAATAGAGAGAATAAAGACATGTGTAAATGTCCATGTAAATGATTGTGAATACAGACTTCTATGTTGAGTTTTATTGAGCTATATGCTACACAATACACACAATTATAGATATAGATTTACATAAAAATGTAAATATATATAGAGAGAGATTGCAGAGTTTGATGGAGATACATAAAGATAATATGACGAGCTATGAATAGATATTGAGATTTATTGCGAGCTATCTGTAGTAATGTAGAGTAATAATGACAAACAATTTATTGAGAGATTATATACAGATTTATAGATATTTTTGACAGATTATATATATATATCAAGAGGGATATTTAACTATTAACTATTCATATTTTAAATTGATATGGCTATACATAGAATACAGAGATTTTCATAAACACCTCCGGAAGACTTATTAATTATGACATATTTTGAAATAATGCAGAGATACACAGCAGACTAAGAAATATATATATATATATACATTGAGAAAGAGAGATTCTGGAGTTTATACATAGATTTATAAATCGACATATTGAGATAACCGATAAGTTAAATAAAAATGTTTATTGACAATTAATGAAAAATGCAACATTTTTTATATATATGGAAATAAAATGTAATACAAATTCATAGAAAATAGAGTTATTGAGAGATACCTTCAAAGACCGAGAGAAACATGTTGATATTTTAGAGACAGATATTAAATAACAAGTTACAGATTTGTAGAGATTTAGATATTGAAACAAATATAATAAATAAAGATGGTGCAAAGATTTTTGGCATGAAAACATGAGGATAAATTATGAGGTATTTATAAACGATATAAAAGATACATACATACATACATACATACATACATACATGTAAATGTATAGACATACATGTATCTATGTGTGTGCATGGAAAAAATATATAGGTTACTACTTTTAAATAAAAAAGTTACTGGATTTAAACATATCAAAATTAAGTAAGGCTTTATACAGACACATTTATAAAGGTAATATACATTCAAGAGTCAGACAAAATGTAGAGACAACTAGAAATGTAATTTAATATATAGAGATAACTCAGTCATTCATAAGTATTACATCTTTGTGTTCAAAGTTCAAGGTAATTTATTTGCCATTATTGTATGGGTATTCTTCATTATTGTCATATTGTCTTTGTTTATAATATACATATGATAATATTGTGTAAATAATACATAACCTCATAAGTCATTTCGTTACAGTCACAATTTTATATAGATAAAGTCTTGAGATTACTGTACATAGAGTTCATATAAAGATCGTATGTATACAGAAAGAGATTAAATACTAGGAGACAATATGTAATGATTATAAATAACGATAATTTAAATAAATATGGAAATGCATCATGATAACATTTGTTTGCAGGTTATTCTGGGTTCGTAAATCTGACTTTGTAAATCTGGAACACACACACACACAAAATGTAAATCTAGTAATATAATAATAACACCCTAGCATCTTACTGTCTACTCATTTGGGAGAAGCCTGAGAAAAGAGGCGCACTTCCTTCATCTTTCTTCTTTCTTTTAGTCTTCCATCTTCTCCCCCTTCTCTTCGTATTCTTCCCTCCTCCTCCTCCTCCCCTCTCTCTTCCTCCTTTATTCTGTTCAAGTCTTTTCAAACTTTTCGGACCTGCTGCCTCTTTTGTTGCAGTTCTGTTGGCCGTGAAATCGGCTTTTAATGGGAACACAATGGCCGCGTGCGGAGCCGACCCGCTGTATTCAAATGTGACCACACGCCATTATCCCTGTGTTTCCAACTCTAAATAAACACTCGTTTAACAGCCTTTCATCTCACACCTTTATGAATATGAATATTATTCCCTGTACATTCTTGAACTGCTGTTTACCAACTGCAACAAAACAGACATTTGTTTTTTGAATGCAATTATAATGTTTTAATCCTTTATATTACAACCATGATACATCACAATTTGATAGTTAAGTTGTAGGATGTATGACATTTTAAGGGATTCACTATCACCTTCAGCTATAACAACAACAACAATAATAACAAAAAAATAAGAAAAAACAGAGTAATCAAACAAATGCTGACGTGCTTTTAAAATTGCAGGATATTAAATGCATGAACTTCGTGATTTTTTTCTTTCATCAAATTGTTCATCTACAAGGACAATGCACATTACCTTTGTTAGCAGCCAGCTAATATTTATCAGCTGTCTGTTGGCAACCAACAAGTCAAAGAATAGAACATTAGAAAGAAAACAGCAAAAGCAGCAAAAATGACAAAATCAAGATACACATTGCACAACTCATGCTGAGTGACAGGAAGAAGTAAAAGACTGATTCAATAATACGATGACCACAACCACTGCTCAATACAAGCAGCCCTGCAAAACAGTGTAAGGCAACTGAGCACAAATGAGCAACACTATTAATAACCACATTATGCACAAATTAGCCAAGCAGAGCAGTAAATAGTTAACAATTTATATTACCCTCATTAACAAATGGTAAATTGATAGTAAATTAGACTTTAGTTTATAGATTTTTCACTGTTAACAAAATATTATAATCCACGTATTAAGCAAATGTAAATGGTAAAGAAAAAAAAAACATTGTTAAAGTAAAAACATTATTTGCTGAATTCATTTTTCATTTTTTAAAGTCAACTGTTAATTTCTATTTTCTGTTAATTCAACACAAAGAATTAATTCCTGGCAATTAAGTTTGCTTGGTTTAGAATAGTCAAAATTAAGTGTATTGAGAATAAAAACACTGGAATCAGACTGTAAAATACTGACCATTTGTGAGGTATAATTGTAGAATACAAACCTCTAATGTAAATCCCCAAGCTTGCTACAATTCCCTGATTCCTGTAAAATTACACAGGACTGAAGCTCAATGTAGGGCATTCAAAATAATGAATTTGTTTTGGAGTAACATACATTTATATAAAAGTTAAAATAAACAGGGTTTAAATTCATCAATGTTAAAAGAAGATTGATGAATAAATGAATCCATCCAAATGGACTGCTTTTATTTTTTGTTATGTCCAATGAAATAAATCATGGAGATCAGAAGGTAAGAAAATACAGTACATAGAGTAATAATGTTTTTAATCAGGATTTTTTTTTATTTTTATAATTCACATCATTAACAGACTCCATAACCTTACCTCATTAAACTCACTTCAGTCACACAGCTGCTGATAGTTTGAGAGCACACACACTCTATCTCGAACAATCATGCACACGCACACACACACACACACACACACACACACACACACACACACATATGTTTTTAGCAAACATCAGAGAACATGGCCACAGGCAGAGGCAGCTCATGCTAATTCAGATCAATATTAGTGATGAATTTCCATGTGAGCTCAGTTTCCTCTCAGAGAAGTAGCTCAGTGATCTGAGGGCAGCTTTACTTGTCGTCTGTGCATATTAGTTAACACTACTGAACAGTGTGTGTGTGTGTGTGTGTGTGTGTGTGTGTGTGTAGTATATACACTGTAATACAGTATATACATACATATGTACATACACATGGACAGATGGACAGCAGCTGAAAATGTACAATTTACCATTTGGTAAGCACAGGTGCTGCTGAGGACACAGAGGTCATGTCCTCCATGTTTCTCTGGATATTTGGAGACACATTTCACAATTTAAAGATGATATTTTTGGTTTTGTTTTAAGTTACAAACAATTAAACAAACACATGGAAAAATATACAACTGTATGCAGGTATACGTATACTGTATGCATGTGTATATGTCACATATATATAATACTATGTGTTTATTTGTACATTTCGATATGGTTTGTTCTTCTGTACCAGGTTGTAAAGTTGACAGTGCACTGTCTGGGCAGCTAGAAAAAAAAAAGCCATGAATGTACTTTAATGCTTTGTGCTTACAAAACTATAGGTTACACTTAACAATTATCATCATTAATGAATGGTTAATTTATAGGTAAATAAACTTTGGTTAATGGTCGTTTCACTCTTAGCATTCATTAAAATGCTGTATGAACCATTTATTAAGCAACTGTGCATTGTAAAGTTGCAGCTGATAAACTGGTTAATAAATACTGTGTAGTTCCTTTATAAACATTACCTGGAACAACAAAAGTGGCAACATTTATAAACCTTTACAATTCCTTTATAAATTATTTATGAAGCATGTCATTGTTTTTTAACTGTGAAATAACTATGAACTAAAGTTTGAATAACTCTAAATTTACCATTGATTAGTGATGGTTGTCATAAAGTGTTGCTAAATTATAAAAAAACATTAAACTGTTACTCTGAACATTGCTGCCATTTAGAAATCTTTGAATGTCACATTTTTCCCCTCAGTGATCCACAATACATAATTTACAATTTTTGATTTGGGGTGTAGATACAGTTGAACTTGTTTAAAACTCACAGACAGTGACTTTGAGTTCTTTAAAATGCTACATTTTGGATGTTTTAAAGGCTGACAAAAAGTCAGCTGTCTTACTGTGAAATATGGCCTTTGCTCTTTACTTTCTGTGTGTGCTCATTTGTTACTGTGGTTTGGTAGTTTGATCGGGAATCAAACACATTTTGACTTCTAAGGAACAATCGTGGTTGAATGAAGACCTGAACTAATCTCAGAGCTTTATGCTCTGCCATGGTGTTAAGTTACATAAAACACAACATTCAATCCAAAGCTATAGTAATTTTTTGTTTACTCCATGTGTCTGTTCAACAAGATAATTCTGACAATACGACTAGAAACATCAATGTCACTGTTAGGGACTGAGCACATCAACACCAGGACAAGGTTTGAGATATTAAAAATGTCTTTTTATAGCTAAAATAATAATTTTAATAATTTATAAGACAGAGCAGTGAATTTGTGAGTGAACAGAAAATTCGACCTTAAAAGATAGAAAACAAAGCGAACTGAACTGCAACTAAACTGAACTGACATAAGCAAACTGACCTCATTAAATGACAAACAGGGGTAAGTAAACAAAGAACAACGATTATCACCTCCCTGTTGACGGAGTAATTACCCAAATCACAACGCAGAGTCATAATTTATTAACTACAGGACTAAAGCAGCCAGCCCCCCATGATTATTTAATGTTCTCTGGCATGTTGCTCTTTTAATCATAACTTTTGATTTATTGATTTGTTCTCCTCCGAAGACAGCACCTAGAATCGTGGCGACGGTTGCAGACCAAGGGTTTCTGAGTTCACACTCCTGATTAAAGAGAAGAAGGCGAGCCGCATCAATATTTCACATATCGGCACAGTTGAATCAGAGATGATAGCAGATTAGCAGAGCTGTTTTATGTGTCAGACAAGATTCACAGACAAGTTAGCAATACACCATGTTGATCATTTTCCAGTATACGATAAGAGTGATTATTTCTCATTTCATTTCATTTTCAAATCACCTCAGACCATTTAATCTGACTTTGTGGGCTCATTCTGTGTATTTAGTCAGAAGACAATTGTAGCTGAGATTTTTTACTTCTAATTTAGTTGGTTTTGAATTCATCTCCTCATCTCCTAAATGTGATACTGACCAGCATGTATTCTAATTTCATTTTATTTTTTTAGACATTTCTTACTACCTTTTCACATTTTTTTTCTTGTCGTGTGATATTGAAATCAACACAAACTGTTTTGGTTTTCTCCATGCGATACAAACTCACATATACATATATAAAAATACATATATATGATCAAAAAAGAGTAAAGCAATTAATTAAAGCCTATACCATATAAGTTAAGCTCAAATAAAAAAAGGCATTTGGATGTAATGTATTTTTAATAATAATGTTTAATATAATGTATGTTTCTCTAGTTTGTTGTTGCATTTATTATGCAGAAAAATATTTAAAAAAATTTTATCATGTCAATTTTGTATCATGTTGATTTGCCCCACTCTCTAATTGCAGATAGGTAAATACCTATTTGTTTGTTTATATTTCTTATATCTTATTTGATCTCTGAATGTTTCAATTTTCCCTGTCAGCTCTCTGCGCAATTCAAACCTCATTTCCTCCTGCAGGTTTTTCTACTTATCTTCTTACTCAAAAAATCACAACAATGGGATGCTGAACATTTTCAATTAACATGCCATCTGTTTATTTTTATATTTGTTTTCAGCATTTTTTTCAGTCAAACTAGTTGTAATTCGAATTTACATAATCTCTTTAAATTCTCATATTTCAGCAGTGACTTTATATCGCACACAGATCAGCAAAGTTTCATCTTTCCAAACATTGTCTTGGCTGGGGAATCCTAAAACAATGAATTTCACATTATAAATTAGAGGTTTGTAAATCAAGATCATAAATTGGATTGCAAATTAGAAATTTAACAATGAGAAAAATTAAACAGTTTTTACTTCTCAGCATCATCTAATTATTGTTCCTGCTAACAAAATCTTCAAACATCAGAAAGTAAAATATCAAATTTATAAAAGTATTTGTTTTCAATTCAAATGCAAATTCAAATAATCCCAATATATTTGAGATTGCCAAAGCCTGGTTAAAATCCAGCTGTTGACTCCTGCAGGTTTTCCTTTGTTACCAGATGCTGACATGAAGCGGTGGGGCTAAAAGGGTCAGAGGTCACAGGTCAGCCACCCCCGGCGCACGCCATCTGACCTCTCTCATTTACATACACGTTGACCTATATTCCTGTGACAGTTCTTTCTGTTTCCCGACCCTGTCCCGCCTAACAAAAAGAGGAAGAAGAAGAATAAGAAGAAGAAGAAGAAGAGGAAGAAGATTTTATTTCAAGATTGCATATTTCCTGCTATTTAACATAAAACATAAGATTCAAGTATAATGGAAGTATTTCTGTACATACTGGATTTATTTTGTATTATATTAATTCAACCATTGCCTTCCTTTTATATTTAACCTTATTTTGGCTTATTTACGTTTTTTTTTACGATTATTTATTATAGGGGCTATTTAAGCTACTGTAAGTGATATTTATTCTGTGCGCTGCTGGACCTGGGTAACAAATTTCGTTCCATCATGTCTTCAACATGTTAAATCACACTATAACTGAATCTGAATATATGTCATATTATTATTGTCATTATTATTGTTATTATTGATACATTCAAATCTCTCAAATCTGTCTCAGTAGGAGACAGTAGATTCAATATGCCACTAGGGACAAGACACACACACACACACACACACACACACACACACACACTCAAACACACACACACACACACACACACACATTTTATTAACAGAAAATAATATATTTTTTCACTTTCAATTTAAAACATGGTATTTGACTGTGATTTAAATGAATTTTTTGTAGTGTTATATCACTGATTTGAGATATTTCGATTCAAGTGCATCACCTTTATTATTAATTACGTAATGCACTATATGTGTTTATTTTGTGAAAAGGCACAGCAAGTAATCTGCATGTAAAAATGAAAGAAAAAACCTCTTTCACTGCAAAGGATTTTTTTTGTTGATTGTGTGTTGCTGCAGCTGCACGTTTGTTGCTGATGTGTTGACAACTTTTGAAGACAACAGTCAAAACTGTCCTTCACCTTCACAGTAAAACATTCAATTACTAAATAATTCTAATAAAATACACGGTGTTTTCATCACCTCTGGTCAAATCCTCTTTGTCTAATCTTCCTCTCAGTATCCTCCCATGGTCCAAGGAGGTTCTCTGACCTCTGAGGTTGGTCAGTTCAACACACTCCCTAAAAACCAGCAGCACAGTATTGACCAGCAGGCTGCCGATGACTGACATAATCTCTGTTTGCATTTCAGAAAGTGTGTTTATGTGTGTGTTTGAGACAAACGAAATCTTCAAAAGTGTGTGTGTGAGAGAGAGAGAGAGAGAGAGAGTGTGCATGTGCGCGTGCATGCTCTCGTTCTCTATCTTTGTGGGGACTTCGACCTGAAGTAAAGTAAGGACATTTTGCAAAGTAAGGACATTTTAATAAAGTGAGAACATTTTGGTAAAATATCAATATTTTAGTAAAATAAGGACATTCTGCAAAGTGTATTTATTAAAGTTAAGTGAGGACAAGTTTTTTTTCACTGATGACAATGTCTACCACTGATAATTGTATCTGTTACATTGATGAAGAAAAAAGAAGACAGAGAGCTTTGTCTCTCCACGCACACAAACACACACGCACACACACGCATACACACAGGGTTCTCCATTAGCGGATTTGGCTCCTCAACAGACAAAAACTCTGTGGTATGTATACTCCAGTGTACTTTGGACGTCATTATTGAAGTCTCTCCTTATAGAATATGGTCAAGGACATGGTTTGGCTGTTTGGTTTTGTTACACAACACAACATTCCAATAAACAATGAGATATTTATTGATCAATTTAAAAAAATAGAAAATAAGGATGAGGTCTTTAGAAGATGATTAATATAAAACAGATTAGACAAAGACAGTTGACGTGAAATAATCAGATCTGTTGAAATGAAAAGACATGGAGATTTGAGTGTTTGTGAGATAAGGTGAAGATGCACAAAGATGTGATGAACTAAATGATATGATGAGATAAAGTCATGGAAAGATCAACAGAAATAGATTGAACTGAGACAAAATGAAGGCCGAGATCAATGGCTGTGGGACTTGAGCTACATCTATCCTGATGGTGGGCAGTGTTGGGAAGATTACTTTGGAAATGTAGTTGGTTACAATTACAAGTTACCCTATTGAAAATGTAATAGTTGTGTAACTATTTCAATTACTTTCTCAAAGTAATGTAATTAATTATATTTGATTACATTTTGATTACTTTTCTTAATTTTCAATGAAATCTCTCAACTGTTAACCATTTTCACATTTTAAGACCTATAATGTGATAAACCTTTCAGCAATACTTAAGACTATGTAAAAACAACATAATAAAAGACTCAACCAGACTGAACTTCTGTAACTTTTTTACAGAAGCGACAACGGGCTGATTTCAGCCAAGAGGAGCAGGTTGTTTTAATGGAGAGAGTATGAGTGATACAAAAAAGCCTGATTACAGCCTGAAGCAACAGTGTTGCTGCAAATATAACAAGAGGAGGCTGATTTTAATTTCTGACAGCTCTATATTGAGCTGCTTTTAAAGATGAAGCTTTAGAGCAACAACAACTGTTGTTTTAAACTGTCTTTTATATTGTTTTCATATATTTCACTGATCGCAATTATAAAATGCCAGTGTGTGTTTATTGAAAGCGAGGCTGGCTGTGCGTATGAAAATAGGTTACAGTGGGTTTTTTAGGTGCTGTAGCTACAAGCAAATCTCATGTTGTCTCTGTACAAAGAACTTTTTAAATGTGAGAAAACAGGGTAGACCTACTCAAGATTTGCGTTTGGGCAACACATAACAGGCGAAACAATTAATTTATTCATGGCCACATTAAGTTAAATTATCTGTCCTGCTGCCAGCGCACAACTTCTTTCAGTGGTGACTGACTGTATATAAAAGTAAATAGGCTATAGCCTAATAAATGACCTCCTGACACCAGTCAGATCAACAGCTGAGCAGCGTATCCCCTCAGCTGAACATCTGTAGGCGGAGACGCTCAGAGAGAACGTAAACTACAGCGGATCAGTGCGATCTCTCCCTCCGTACAAATGCTCCGTTCTGATCCAGCTCCACTGGACTTTCAAAGTAAAGGTGACGCCAGCTGTAAACGAGTTAAATAGTGAAACAGCAGCGCTTTTATAGCCGATTTTATGATTAAACTTTGAACAGAACCTGGTCGGGACCAGGTTATGAGCTGAGGGGCCGTACGGTTTGTCGGTTGAGTGGAATGGCACATGACCAGAGAGAGCCAATCACAAGCGTCAGTTTTAGAAGGAGGATGTTGATATGAAAAAAACTAAAAACAAACATGAATCCATAAGGGGAAATAACTATTTGATAAATCCGAGCTTTTGCGGCGATTTTTCAAATGTAACTTAAGTTGTAATCATTGAAATTTCCAAAAGCAACTGTAATTTAATTACATATTGTCTCCCAGTAATGTAACGGATTACAATTACGTAAATTTTGTAATTAAATAACGTAACGTCGTTACATGTAATTGGTTACACCCCAACACTGATGGTGGGAAGAGGGACCATGCAGAGACATGACTGAAATGACTATAACATTAAGAAAACCAGGTCAGATAGTGCAGCTTGAAATATAAGATATAGTTTCAATCAATCAATCAATCAATCTTTATTTGTATAGTGCCAATTCAAAACAAGAGTCATCTCATGGCACTTTCCAAATTGAGCAGGTCTAAATCATACTCATTGATTACTTATTTAAAGAGACCTGACATTTTCCCCATGAGCAAGCAGTTTGAATGATTTCCGTTAGCTGACCTCACATTCTACTTTGTTCTATTCTATTTTGGACATGTTATGACACATCTCCTCCAACACCACAAAGGTTTAAGGTCACATTGGGTCTGACCCTTGTGCAATGTGGACAAATCTTTGTTTACTGTCGATAATACACACACACACACACACACACATACACACACACACACACACACACATAGTGTTCTGATACACGTTATCATAACCTTCCCTGTCATTAGCTTTAGGCGCCTTAACTTGGATAAATTTGGTCTAGACCAGGGGAATAAATTCTATGTATTCACATTTTGGATCTGATCTAGCTCCTATTCAAACTGAGTTATTACAAGAAAACCAAGGGAAATGAACAAGAAGTCAAATGGTCTTATAGGTAGCTTGTTGATTATAAAGGTTAGGTTGATTGTATTTATATTATTCAATACAAAAATTTGCATCAACCAGTACTTATTATATGTTAGTCAAGGCCTGTTACTGCATTAACTAATTAGTATATTAATGTACCCTGTGTTACTGGACATACGTCAAGAACTTACTCAAAAGTGATATTGTGTTGAAAGGACACACAGTTGTACCAAGGGTCGTCCTTTTGGACAGCATACATTGGTGGTATATGACATGCATTAAAACATCCCCACACATTTCTATGTAAGCACCTACATTGGCAGTGTATTGACTCACATTACTTCCCCTGGATGTGCGACTGTCATATTTCCCAATTTTGGCCATTATCAACTCTCAAAAAAAAAAACAATTTGATCACATTTAGCCCTCAGGATCAACACATACAGCTCCTGTACTTTGGCTACTTCTTCTGTTTGTATAATGAGTCCAGTGCGTGCTTCCACTTAAATCCAATAACTTACTAAGATATGATAAAACATAAGTCTTCACAAGAATGTACACACAGCATAAACACCATGAATTAATTATTCAACATCCACACAAAATAAAGACAGGATTCACTTTGTCAAACTGATATTTTCATTCATTTTAATGACTTAATGATTAAATAAATACAGACTAGATATATATTTTCTTTCAAGTATTCGATGGATAAAACATGTTTGTTAATCTAGATCCTATTGTCTATATCTTAATGTGGTTTAAGTATATATTACTCCTCATAGAGTGATCTCTAAATATATATGGATATGGCAGAGGCCAGTATCATTCGCAATGCAAAAAAATACATTCTTGAAAAATGTAACCTGACACTTACGTTTTATGGTATTTATAAAACATAAATAAAAAATGACAAAAGAAGACCAAAATGATATAAAGGTACATCCTATTGACCTTAAAAAGTTGTAATGTGCTCAAGTCAAAAAATAACATAATTACTACTATTTATTAAATAGTTTGTTTAACCTTCACGCCCACAATCTTTTTGTCAAAGTCCTGAAAATATCACATTTCAAGTCATAGATATATCATGTTGGAATGAAATTGTAGAAGACTAAAATATATATATATATAAAAAAAGAAAAATGCAAGACAGCTAAAATTCACATACACATTACAAAAATAGTCCCAGTTTCATTGTCTCATTAGCATTTTGCAGTGAATATGAAAACACTTGGAAAAAAAAGAGTCACTCCCTTTCAAATAAATGCACATGCCAAATATACCACTTGACATATGATATGCCTAACAAACAGATGACTAAATTTACCAAGTTACCACATGGTAACAAATTCACATTTACATTTTTGGTGGCTTGGGGGCCAAGATGTGTTATGTATGCTTCTTTGAGGAAAATGCCCAAATGCAAATACCGAATTGCATTGAGTGGAACAATCTGGACACTTCAAGACATGATACAATTATGTAGCAACAAAAACACAACAAAGATCACAGAGCATTTCAAATTAGTGATACTAATTAAGTACACATGACACAAACTTGATGGACTTGAAAAACATTAACATACCACAAAAATGCCTCCATAAACACACAGACACAGACCGAAGAAGCCATAAATGTAGTTTGTATAACTGTACCCATTCACAAAAACCTGAGTTGACAAAAGCACAGTACGCAATGCCAAGAGGGCCAAAAATGTTGTCACCAAATCTACAAAACTCTTAACTCAACCCGGATGTATTTAGCCATTAATCATTAATATTCAAGGAAAACATAATAAAAACCATAACTTACTTTAGCCAAAATAATTTGATCAAATCATAACTCTAAAATTATGTTTTGTTGATGAAAGCTACAGTACTATTACAAACAAAAGGACTGAGGTAATGAACCAAATGATTTGTATTGTTAATGTATAATATATAAATAATTCATGGCTACGAGAGTACCTGCTTATTTTTATTATCTTGGGTTCCACTTTGTTTCACATTGTCTCATGATGGACATATTAAGCAAAGTGTGAAGTGGAACTCCAGTTGAAACATCTAAAAGTCGCATTAAAATGGTTATCTTCTTTTCAACATGAAAGCAGTGCTCTCCAGCATATGTCCCCATTTTTCTGTTTGAAGGTTAATATTTGTCATTACAGTCAGCTATATTCCCCTTCCAGCCTAGTTTATCTAAGAATTCACATTCAATTTGCAAAGCATGGTTTACGGCCAATGCCAATCTGCAGTTCCAATGCAGAAAGGAGTGTGCCCTTTGTGTGTGCCCTAGCAAGGCAGAAAGTAAAGGTGAAGAGGTCAGGGTGGATGGGGTATAGCAGGAGACCAGAGTTGCCTCTTGTCATTGCCTCCTTTATATTCATAATCTTGCCACGACAATTGATAATGCAATCATATAGAGCAATTTAAGGATTTACAATAAAGCAATTTTAAAAGAAAGAATGCATGTGCCTTCCATCAATGTTCTCTTCCGAGGATCGCACAGGAATGACCTGCCCTACTCTGCATATGATTGGCTAGTATTTGTTTCCTTGGTTGGATGCTTGGTCATGAGGGATGATGACTCGTTTGGGTTAGGGTAAACCAATCAGAGGCAGAATAGAGTAGGTTATTCCTTTGCAATCTTAGGAAATGAAAATCTCCCAGTAGTTCTGGATAAAATCTAGTCAAACTCTTTATGTTGTACCACTAATGCCCTCTAACAGAAACGAGTTTTAAAAAAGTAACTTTGTATAAATGCAGTTTGCTATTAGAAACTGCTGTTCTTAAGTCACATAAACACTTTAAATTTCACATGTGGGGTATTTACGGACATATTTTTATGTCACAGAACAAAACATAAAAAAATCTTCATGGAAATCTTGAGCTTATGTGAACCACAGACCTTATTTGAGACATTAAAGATGTCTCTGGGATGCAAAACTTGACTCGGTCTTATTTCCTTGCACATTATGATTGTGCTAGTTGTTGCTGGAAAATAGTGTTAAACTGTATAAACCTCATTTAGTAAACACGCTCTAATAAAGCCAATGCACACTAGTTTCCCAGCACCAAATGGCGGACAGAATTAGCTACTTGCTGGTGAAGAAAGAGGAGAATTTAGCAGCTAATGAGCCAGGTATTGTTCTTAGGAGGTGACAATAGCCCTTTTTAGATAGAAGAGGCGGCACATTTGCTCCAAGGTAAGGGCGGCAATGTGCCGGCCTGTCTTTCTAAAACGGAGGCGTAATATTCCTCCTTTTCCAAAAGCCGCCTCTGAGGTAGGCGTAAACATGTGACGTGACGTGAAGCTCGAAGTTGGGCTCTGAACAGTGACAACGAATTTGTCTTCAAAATAAGAGCTTAACATTGCACCCCATCGGAGTTTAGAACTGGGTTCTTAGCGGGGGGCTTTTAATTTGAAAGTAGTTAGCTTGCGCTACAACAACAAGCGGACACAACCAAACAGCTACAGAGGCCGAGGAGACGCTGCATCTCCTGGATCTCAATGGCTGTCTAGTTGCTCATCTTAACGTCCGCGGATGAAATGATGGACTGACTGCTGTGATCAGCTGATTCCTGGTTTTAAAACTCCTCGGTTGTGGGTCGCACAGCAGTGCACGTCATTGACACCTCCCCCCATCTCACCCACGGGCCGGCATATTTCCGCCTCGGTTTTAGATAGCAGTCGAGGCGGAATAAGGTGTACCCTCCGAGGCGGAAAATTGGCGGACCAAGACAGACCCCCAATTTGCTGGCCTCTGTCTAAAACCGCGGACCGAGCCGCGAAAAGGACGGGCAAATTAGCGGCTTGGTGCTCTGTCTAAAAACGGCTATTGTCACCCATGTCTCTTTCTTTTTCTGACTGTGGTGACTGAAGTGAGTGACAAGATTTAGATTTATTGGGAGAACTGCTCCTTCTGTTCTTTCTGGGATCAGACTACATAAAATCGGCTAGTTTAATCAGTTGCGGCGTGAAAGACAACTGATGTAGCATCTGGGACACCTAAAAATGTTCTGACAAAAAGAACACGACAATGGTTTCTGCCTTTCTTCACCTAGTGTTTGAGTGTATCATAGTATTGCTACGATGTCTACAAGTGGAACAGTGAAGTTGATCCCTGGAACCGCCTGACGGATCACCTGTGTGACATTTAAGATGCAAAGACAACAAGACAGTTTATGACTAGCCTTATGTGACACAGCAACTATCTTGAAAGGTCTGACCCCAATACAACCATCGCCCTTCAATTTTAGCTCTACTCTTCCATTTTACGCATTCAAGCCTAGGGGTAGGTTATCCTGATTCGTGCTGGGATAGAGATGCAAAACAACAATCACATAAAACAATGGCTACTAGCTCACTGATGTCTCAATAGCTATTTAGCTAATTTTCTAATGTTTCATTGTTGTTGCTGATCTGTGCATGGTTCATTTTTGTATTTCCATGTATTTCAATAATGCAGACTGACAGGGTAGGAGCATAGTAGCCTATAAAGCACTGCTAGTGCCCAAGTACTGAAGCAGTGTTCGTGCTTTCTCTTCCTTCTCTATCAGGATTTTCACAGTAAGAGAAATCACCACAGCGAAGCATATTGGAAATGTCCAGTCATGTCTGTTTACATTAACGGCAATTATTACAACTGATGACATATCAGGGTCTTGAAGAGTTGTCCTATTTCATAGTGAGAAATTTCATCCTCTCCGCCTTGTAACTCTGTTGTGATGGGCAAGGGGGCCCTCAGCATTGTGGGGTAAGGGTAAAAAAAATGGGAAATGGGATTGAGTCTGTAGTCTGATCCTAGTGTAAGAAATGTTTAGGTATCTCTGCCACTGTTGTCAAACTACATTGCTGTCTTCCAGAGTGTTTAGACCCGAAGCAGTACTGTGTTAAAAAAAGGGCCAATGTTGGTGGCCATGTCTTGCTTCATATACTAATGACACAATGAATTACAATCCAGGATAAACAGTTCGAGTAACAGATTAATTAAATGAAGGCTCATTCAACTCTTTCAAATGATCAGTGACAATCATTTTCTCTATGATTCATTCTGTGAGAAATGTGCACACAATTTTTGCCATGGCCCTCTGCATCAGGACCTGAGCTGCATCAAAACAGTAGTCTCATTGAAATGGAAAAGATGGGATCTGCCATCTTTAATGAAGTGCTGATATTGGCCTGAACACAGCCTTGCCTTGAAACAGTCAATCAGTTGATCTGTAGCTGTAGTGCCAAGAGTGATGAGAGATAAAAACACCATGAAGCAATTTGAGGTTGTGATATAATGCCGAAGAACAACGCTGCCTGTAAGTCCAGCTGCAGCCACTTTTTCCAAAAAACGTTGCGCAGTCCTTTAAATTCTGGAAGAAATAAAAAGAGCTCTTGTTTCTTGAGCTGTTGTGGTTTGCACTAATGGTTCATCTTAAGCTCAGTTTTATGGGTTTTTGCTTGGGGATCTTAGACTAAAACAGTTTAAGAAGCCACTGCACCAACTCGGTATTAAAGCCAAGATTTTGCTTTTGGCAAAAGAACATGAATCCTTCCCTTGTCTGCCTTGTCATTTTGACATATATGGCCTGTGGAAACATTTGCGAAGCACTGTACCTGCTGCACTTTAAGGCCTAAGCGCAGTGGGAGAGGCTGAGTTTCAGTAGTCCCTGCATGTGCATCTTATAGAGGAGTTTGAACTCAGCAGGGAGCTGATGGGACTCCTGCCATTTGGTGGTGAACTTGGTGCCCTTCTTGTCGTAGTAGTGGTACGGCAACTCCTTACCCGTGTTCGGATCCCAGCCAAAGGGCCAAAAGCCATACAGATGGATCTGGTCGCACATGGAGGACGCCAGTGTGTACATCAGGATGCCAGTGCTCAGGCGCTTCGGCGACAGCTGCTTGGTTTTCCAGTAGCTATTGAGTACAAGAAAAAAACAAAAAACAATTGTCTTACATTATTCAAAACATGTAGAGTCACTCATGGCAGGCGCGTTGTCAGATCTGGGCATTCGGGGCTATAGCCCCAGATGTTTTGGGAATAGCCCCGGACCTCTGTGCCTTAAAAAAACAGAAAAAATTAAATACAATTGCCTAATGATTAAAATAGCCCCAGAGGTTTTTATGTGGTTGCATATCAAATGGCCAGCAGCCACAAATGCAACATCTTCACCTGTGCAAATTGCGCAGAAGCTGACCTGGCTTTCCTTATGGCATATAAGTCAGAGTCAGAATAATTTGTTGCAAATTCAACATCAGTGTTATTCTTTCCCCCTCTATGCGTCACTTATATTACAAGAGACCGTCTATTAGCCTACTGTTTAGTACCAATGCAGCGTTTATAGTAGTTAGCTATTATGGATATACGGAGGTTCTTTGGAAAAAAAAAAGTTGCAGCCAGAGTAAGAAGACGTGGAGAGTGAGACATCATCTCCCCCAACCCCTGAGGAGGAGCAGGGATAGCTTGCTTGCACAGATTCAACAGTCCCACCATGAATTCAACCTCTATATGGTCACCTTGACACCAGGTAGGTGCATGTGTTAGTTTTTCTAATTTTAATTTCTAATTTTGCCCGCTGTGGTAAATCAAATTGGAATTGTGGTCATGGGTGTAGTCTGGGTGTGTAGTCTCTGTTAAATGACTTTTTTTTTCTTAATACCCTACAAAGCCTCCTGTAGGCCTAATGCAGGTAGACAATGAAGCCAAGAAATTATAATAGGGAATGTTCTACCTGCTCTAATAGCCTATGCACACAGCAAAGGTCTTATTACAGGCTATAATATCTTTCATGTACACATTACTCAGTAAGCCTGAGGGAAAATTACCTTTATTTATGATTAAAATATGACGATGAGGCCAACAATTGGCTTTCCTTTCCTTCTCAAACTACTTTGAAATTGCATCTTTAACAGCCCAATTTTCAGAATTTCCCATGGGAGAAATCCCTGAACCCCCGTTAAAGGGTTAAAGCCCCGGATGTTTTGCACTCCTAGCGACGCCACTGACTCAGGGTAAAACACCTGGATACAACCCTTTAATGTTGACTCTGTTGCTTAGTTTGCTCCTAGGTGATTGATTAGGGGCTGACATGACATAATTTCATTTATTTTCTCAGGTCATGATTTTTGTAACTTGTGTTAGCTAAAAAAAAGGCATTTTGTTAAAAGCAGAGGGTTAGGGTTCTCTGCAGATAGAACAATCCTTTATTTAAAAAAGGCTCATATTTGAGACAGAACTTCATTTGTATTTTCCCAGTTTTATCATATATAAGAAGCATTTGTATTTTCTGATCTCTCTCTTTTTTTTCGTTTGCTATTAATGCTAACACAACATTTCCTCCGTGTTTACAATACATAACACAGCACTAATTCCATCAGTACAACAGTCATGTCATACTTGCTGCTCTGTCATGCTATATATGTTTTTATATATATATATATATATATATATATATATATATATATATATATATATATATACATATATACATATATATATATACCTTTCCTTTCTGTGTCTCTTTCCCACCTCTGTGATTGTCCCAATTTGTTTGACCTGTCCCTGATTGTCACTCCTTGTGTGTTTAGTTGATGTGTTTCCATCTTTCAGTTGTCAGTTCACCTGTGTTTGGTCCCCTTGTGACATCTGCATTTGCAGCTTATGTAACCTGCGCTTCTTAGTTTTTTGTTGTTTTTATGAGTTTAGGTTATGTGATTTTGTATTTCCTTAGATCTTGGATTTGCTTGCCTGTTTTCTTATTTTTTTTCACCTGTCAGTTTTTGTGTTCAGCTTATCATCATTAAAGCTCACTTTATGTTTCCAGTGTCTGCCTGCATGGAGTCTAGCATTTGGTTCCTTTTTGCAAAAACCTGAAACATTCACATAGTTTCACTGCTTTCAAAGAAGTCATGATTCCCTAATTAACTCAGATTGCTTCTACTCAGCCATTTTTGATCATTGCAGAGCTAATGTCATTGAAACTCAACACTTCCTGTCTAGATGTTTAACAATAAAAGCCTTCCTACAGCTCAAAGAGGATAATTTCTCCATTTTCTGTTAGGATTTTAAGTAGTAGTCGTAGTAGTGCCAGTCTCAAACCAACCCTCTACACCCTCTATCTACCCAATTCCACTTGTTTGTGTGTCCAAGTCGAGTATCTGCAAGATTAGGGGCCATCACAAACCAAAAAGTGGAAAGAGGAAGTGCGTTTTTAAAATCCTACAACAGAGAGTCGATATCAAAGGTGACTTAAGGTACGTGTCCACTGGATCCCCATTCATTGTCTGAGTAGAAAGCTGTGCAATCATTTTTGATAGTGGAGCATAGCTTTATGAGAGACAGGGCAACGCGTTTCCCACTTCTCATTTGCATTAAGTTGTATTCTGGCTACTTTATGCAAATCCGTCCACCACATTGCCTCTGGAAACTTGTGAAACACGATAAGAACTAAACAACACGTTTCCAGAGTTAAAATGAGGACAGCTTCTGCAGCGTTGGTCTGGTTGGAAATCTTGGAGCACCGGTCAATTACTGGCGTTTGTCTGATCAGGTGCAGCCAATTAGTGTTTCCATGGTTATCGGAGGGTGTAGCTTGTTTTGGACAGGCGTGCAAAGCTTGAAAACGTCACATGCCCTTGCGTCAAATGATGCCCCTGTGGACACATACCTTTACTGATCACGTGTAACGTCATGGGTGACCATAGGTGTAGTACTGCCAGGCGCGCCAGAGCACCGCTCTGCCACTTTTTTTTCTGTGAGGAAGTGAGGAAATGAAACGTTCACAGTTTGCATAATCCGATTGAAAATCAAACACTAATTCAAGCACTTGAAGATCCAATCATCACTCAAGCATCTGTCTTGAAAGAGAGCCCAAAAAATTCTCAACAATAAAACACAAAGGAATGGTCAAAGATGTTGGCATTTAAGGTGCGCTGACTGATTCAGTCATGCTTTGAGTAACATGCAAGAAAATGCTGCATCTTAAAAGATGCCAGTAGTCTTTGTGAATATTTTTTCCGCGTATAACGAGCTAAAAATCAAACAATGAAGAGGCAGTAGAACATCATTAGATTATTTGGAACAGCTAAAATTCAACGCTGTAGTTGCGTGGTTCGGCCACCAAGACAATTGGCATCAAACCCCGACCCACTTCCTGGGGGCTTTGTTGAGTAATGCTTTTATGCTGCTGCTTCCTCACAGCGTCTTCAAACTCTCGCAAAAGTTCAGAGGTCAGCGCAAGACTCATCGCGAGATGTGGCACAGAAACATCAGGATAGAAAGTCGCTGGTTTGAATCCCGGCTCCTTCTAGCTGCATGTCGAAGTGTCCTTGAGCAAGATAATGAACCCCAAATTGCTCCTGATGAGCAGCTGGATGGCATCCATTAGTGTATGAATGTGTGTGAATGGGTGAATCTGATAAGTGTTGTAACGTGGCTTTGAACGGTCAGTAGACTGGAAAAGTGCTATAGAAATGCGAGTCCATTTACCATTTAAGATTTACAATGCACCATCAAATCTAAAATCAAAAGCCTGGAAGAGATTTGACTGATTGTAACTGTGTGCATTGCATGCCTTCCCACGTGCATCTTACGTCTGCTCCGGTACTTAAATAGATAGATAGATAGATAGATAGATAGATAGATAGATAGATAGATAGATAGATAGATAGATAGATAGATAGATAGATACTTTATTCATCCCCAGTGAATGTAGCGCTCAATAGCGCTACACCCCTGCGGACAATGCTCCTTGCAGACATAACCAGCTCAAACTGAGGTAGACATTTAATATTGTCAAAGAACTTAACAACTTAAAGGTCACATTGTATTTTGGATCCAATACACCTGTCTCGAGTCTAGAAAACCGAAGACGTTTTCATTTGAGTATGAAGTATTACCAAACTATAGTTACTTAAAGGGACACTTCACCGATTTGCATTGAGCTTTGTATCTTCAGGAAAACAGTCATGTTTTTGAATGGTCGTGCAACATTCCCTCAGTTTGCCCTGAGACCGGAGAACTAGAGATTTCAGTGTTGGACTTCCTGCTTTCAATGATGTAAAAATCGATGGCAGATGATATGCAATATGATATTTCAGACAACGAAGAGAGTGATTTCGAGAGCGTGATGCTCGAGTCAGATGTTCGCGGCTACCTGTACGAGCCACAATACAGCGACGAGCAGCTGAGGGAGATGGAGGCGGCAGGTCTTCTGCCTCGGCTGCGGCGGCTGCTGCAGCCGCGGCAGAAGACCTGCCTGTCCCGGACGAGGAGCCCGGACTGGCTCGAGCAGGGGCGGACTGGCGGTGCCACCGGTGCTCTCGCTGTGCGCCTATGGACACCGAACTGGACTCTGTCTGCTGCAGTGAATCCCAGAGATGCCAGTTTCTTCGCGACGAAATATCTACAGCGGACGGAGATATGTGTGGTGTGCCGGATTAGTGGGAGTGGCTTGCAGAGCTGTGCATTGTGGTGCATTGTGGGAGTTGTTGTCTTTCATACAAATGCGCCCTAAAGTCACTTTCTGCCTTTTCTCAGTCAAATAAGCACAAAATTCAAAAATGATGTTACATTTTGACTACAAATATGACCCTCTTTCAATAAAGATCAATGTTCCCACCGGTGAAATGCTTCTTTAAAGGTGCGACTGTTCCTGTTTCTTCCCTAGGTATCTAGAGAGAGAGAAGTTTGTCTCAAAGCTTGCCACTGCTCTATAGCTTAATGAAGGGCGCTTCATCCGGCTGTGAGTGTAACTACAAACAGAGTGGACTCCATGAGCAACTGGGAATGTGAATGGTTTGGTATGAAAAACCAAAATAGAGCGGTGAGTATAACATGTCTCCCTGGTTGCACTGATGGAATTAGTGCTGTATAAATCAATATTCTGCTTAATTTGTGAGCTATTAAGCCGCAAGTAGGGCTGAACAATTTATTGAAATATATCGAAATCATGATATGGCCTGGTGTATATCCAAATTGTGTAAGCTGCAAAATTTTGATAAAGGTAAAATGTGTCACAACATACTGTTATAAAATAAGGTACTGGGGTGCAACAGAGATGCCTCAACCCTACAATTTTTATTCTCCCTACATCAGGGAACATGGTCATCTGGTGTAGACCCCAGCAGAAATCCCATCATCATCAATTTTAGATTCAGTCAGTCCTAACAATAGGCTACTCCATCTTCAACTTTTTGCGAAACAATAAAAACAATGCATGAATTAGATTAAGGCCTAGGCACTGTATGTATTTGTGTAACAAATTAATGTACACATACCTAGATTTCATAAAAACGTTTCTATATGTCATTTAAAAAAAAAATCTGAATCAACTTTTTTTGATACCAGTGACATGACATTATTAAATAAAAAATAAACCAATCTGAGCAGAGAGTCTTGCTCTGCAGCTTCACAGAGGGGGAACTCTCCACACTGGCTGCCACAAAAGCATTTCCAAGAGTCCTTGAGGTGCTGAAAGCTGTCTGAGCTGCTTAAACGTGGTAATTCTTCCAGAGCAGGTAGTTTTAATGGGATTGGTGAAGATTAGGGTACTGTACGAGCAGCCTTTTCTGCTGCTACAACACTAAGTACCAGACCTAAATCCTTCTCCACACACACAGCTACAGCTCTGTGCCATACCTTTCACTAAATAGCTGTTTCCTTATAATCCGGCTTTGGAGTCTAAATCTCCTCTTTCCCATATAGAGTAAAGCTCAATACAATACAACCACACGTTCGTTTCCACAAACTTCTACAAATAGGACAGAGATACACATTGACATTTTGAACACGGAGAGACATAGAGAAAAAGAGAGAAATAGATGGACAGTCTGACAAATGGCACACCTGCTTTAGGAGACAGCACTAACAATCCTGACCTGGTGTAAATGGGGCCTGATTTGGTGCGAGTGCTGTTTGACAAGCAGAAAATCACTAAAAGGCTCTGGAGTCTGAAAAAACTATCAACTGCCCACCAACCACATGCATGTAACCTACTGTACATACACACTCTAGAAACACACTGGAAAATCTGTTGCCAGTAAACATAACCCAAGCAAAAATGATGAAATGATGAGAAATGGATTCAGCACAAACCACAGAGGAGTAATGACACATAATGTTAACACATAAGCATAAGGTCAATGCTCCATTATCATCATAGCCATGGAGCCATAGAGCTCCATTATTGTTCAAAAACTATTAAAAACACATCAGTGAGCCACACTACTGACATGCTCCTTCAATAGCATGTACATTTTTTGCCCCAATCTCAAATTCACAGTCCTGCAGCTGTAAACACTATAACACCAAATATGGATCAATGAACCACTTGAATAGTCCTCAACAAATCCAATATTACCTCCTGTTTGACTAAAATGTTTGCTAAAAAGTGCAGTGCCCAGCAGTTAATGAAACTACTGAGCCTCTTTAGAAGGGAAACTAAATATTTGTGAGCCTTAAACAATTCAGACCAATGTTTTTTTTTGTTTTGATCTTTTCATATATATATATACACACATGTCAATGCAGGTGTTAATACGTGCAGAATGCAATTATATCAGTTAAAAGGTTACATAACTGTGCCTGCTATCTTGAGGAAGCCTAGCAAAAAGCTGGAGACAAGCTTTTTTTTAACAAATGGAACATGAAGGGCTGGAATATTCTCCCAAACGGACGCAAACACAGACAGCTAACATTTAGTTGTTCTGTTAATATTAGGTTTGTCACAATTCACGAAATCCATGATTTGATTGGCTTTTGATTTTAAAATCACGATTCCATTCAATTGAAACATTTTTCAGCACTTAGACATTCTTAGACTATTGCATTTGGGTTTGTAGAGATCAACAGACAGACATTCAAATTTTCAAATTCTTCTTAAAGATGTTTTACACCAGATTTACTTTATCCTGGTGGCTTTTTGCAGGCTAGGGTTAGGTCAGTTTGAATAATATTCACTAAAAATAAGAATTCCAGAGTTCAAGTTTGGTTTCTCAAACCTGTCCCGAGTAAACCCTCTTTCCAAACAAATCAATAAAAGATCTCTGAAAAAGTAAATAAATCCAAATAAATCCTTCTGACAAAATCACAGTTTCCTCTGGTATGGTCCATTTTCCACCAGCACAGTCAGTTGATGGTCATAGTGCGCACAGGACAAGTGTCTGGAAGCGTAGCTGGAGCCTACTGTGGTCTTTCAAGTGATTTTTTCCACCTTTGGCCCTGTAAGTAAGCAGAGGTGGAAATTTTGACACCCCTAGTTTATACTACTTTTTTAAGTCCACTTTGAGGGTGCATTCCACACACGCCCAGGCGTATTTCATAGCTTTTCGGTAACGTAGAGGCAACATGGACACATCTACGTGCTTATAACAATTTGGCGGTATGCAGCTGTACAACCAGAGCTTACTTGTACTCCCTCTGATGACAAAATTCATGCCATGCGGTTCCAAATGGACCCTCCTGCATACGCCCCCAGACTTGGGACACACCTTATTAGTTGCCAAGCCTGCTGGCTCCACTTACCTAATACGCATATTGAGATCTGATCACAGTGTTGGAATACATTTCAGATAACACAGATCACAGGTTATTATCAGGTGGAGATGGGGTCTTTGTTGTAAATGTACTGCAGTGTTTCAGTGTGTCTTACTTGTTGATATACTGCATGATGTTTCCGGGCCAGGCCAGCTGGACCTTCAGCTGACCTCGATGTTCCACAAAGAAATCGACCAGCGTCCTCGTCACTGTGGCTGACGTGTGGAAAAAAAATGCTGGGATCCACAGGATGGCACCGTCCAGCTTCTTCAAACTTAGGAAGAAGTTGTTCCTGTCCTGCACAGTCAGTAAATTGTTATAGTATTTCTCCAGGATACTGGGGTTAAAGGTTGTCATGTTGGTCCGTCGTCCAACGTCCTTCTTAAAGATCTCAGTTGGTGCGAAGTTGCAACGGAAGACGTAGTCAAACTTCTCGATCTGGGGGCCACAGCGCGAGCCAGTGAGGATGCCGCTGTTGCCGATCACGGCGCAGACATTGTAGTGCTTGTTGAGGATCGGCGAGACCTCAGGCAGGAGGGAGCGGAAGTTCTCACCAATGGAGAAGACGTATTTGTGGCTGGAGTAGTCATAGTGCATCAGCTGTCCGACTCGGACTGAGCCTCGTGTCAGTGAGAAGTTGTGGGGGATGTCGATGTACTGAGAAATCTCCTTTCTGCCAGGCAAAAAAGACATTATTATTAATTACAGCATCCTTACTGTAAGCATCCACAACACAGAATAAATCATAAAGCTGTGTTGTTTTAGATTGTTTTTCATAGTCTACAATGTGACTGACAAGTCGCTACCACCGCATGTCTTCTGGTTCTCAGATTCAATCTCAAATCCAATTCAGATTCAGTAAAATGCTTTTGAACCCCCACTATAAAGTCAACAACATCACAAACCATCTTGTTTCTACATAACTTTTTCTATAAAATGTTCTGTGCCTCATCTTTTGTTGCATGATATTGAAGCGCTTTTTGCTTACGGAAAAACAAATACGCAGGCATTTCACAGCTGTTGCTCACTCCTTAAACCACTTTGAGCATTCAAGACCATCAAAAAGTGTCCACAGGAAGAGAGAGAATATGTGTGTGTGTGTGTGTGTGTGTGTGTGTGTGTGTGTGTGTGTGTGTGTGTGTGTGTGTGCGTGTGTTTGTAACCTACTTCAGCTGAATAAAAGCAGTGCTGTTGTAGCTCCATCTCGAGGAGTTCTGCAGGTCCTCGCTGAGAGCGTTGGTCAGAGGAGAGAAAGCTGGATCCAGATACTTCATCGCCAGCTGGGAGCTACACAGACAGGGAGGAGGAGGAGAACAAGGAGAGACGGGGGTTAGCTCAGTCTTTGGAGAAATTTGGCTTCATCCACTTGCACTTCAATATGATTTGAGGAGCATTTTAGCTTTTTTTTAAAAAAAAAAAAAAAAAAGGTTTGTGCATAGTGCAAAACATTATGTATTGAAAACAATTACAGGAGAATCTTTCTGACAGGCCATGAAACAAAAGCAGTCAGGCAATCAGAGAGGTTGTAAAAAAGCCAGTTTATCTAGCCAAATTACTGAAACCAATTGCCAAAAATTCATGGGCATACATTTTGCAAAGTAAACCTCTATAACAAATCTGGAATCAAATTTCACACTATTTTAATAAATGAAAGTATTGAGTTCATCCATTCATTTTTTTCACTACATGAAAATATAATTTTAAGATATGATAAGATTTAATTGGTTTGCTTGGCTAAGTTTAGATATCTTAGAACTAGGAATGGAAATACCTGGAGAATTTGAGAGAGATTGTCTGACTGCAAGTGTTTCTTGATGTAGAAATTATTTCCATAAAAATTAGACCCAAAATGTAAACAAAAAAATCTACATTGTTCTCTTCAGAGCTTCAGCTAGGTTATACTCTAAATGATTACTTATATTTTGTCTTTATCTCTCTCAGGACCACTGTCTCCACAAAACTAAAATGCCCCCAAGAAAAGCTGATTGAAATGTGCAAGTCTTTGTGGAGCCATTCACCAAATATAGAGCATTTAATTCCATTAGGGAACCAGCTGCATTAATAAACAGATCCAGCCAGTTTTATTTACACTATCAGCTCAGTGTAAAAGCAGCCTTCAGCCTCTTTGAAATCAAGAATATAAATCATCCCAGTGTACTGTGGGGAAATGAGCAGTAAGGCCAAACTGTTGCAGAAATTCTGTCCATCTTAGCAAGTTATTCATAGTTAATTTAAGACTTTGGATGCGAAGTGAAATATATTTTCCCTTCAACCAGACTTGATTGCATGTACTTATTATCCTTTCAGCTTGGTTTTGAAACAGCTTTTCACAGTTTGAACTCATGCCTTGTTTCCTGCTTTTCAAGACATTTCAACTGAGAAATCGAATGATGTCACCTGCTGGTAACATGAGGTCAATGTACTTGATAAGATGAACACTGTTTTTGCAGTGCAAGAAGCCTTAACTCTTTGAAAAATTCATACCAATATTAACCTGGAGATTTGCTATTTTACCTTGAAATATATTCTAATTACTGATTTTTGCCTGAAAACCTTGACATTTTGAATGCATTTGTGCTTTTCTTGTCCATGGTACTATCTCTTGGTAGAAAGACTTCCTATGCACACCAGAACAGCATTCAGTCCCTCAAAAGCAATGCTTTATGTCTCACCCAGAGTCATTTGAGAAAACAGATGTCATTGTCATCGGTACAGAAAAAGGACCAGGGAGTGTTGAGCCTAGCTTAGCACGGAGGGTGAAAACAGTAGAAAACTGATAGCCTTTCCATGACTCCAAAACTGATCTGATTGACCTGTATCATGTTTATGGAGCAGCTGTAGAGAAATACTAATGTCAAGTGACACATTGTGGTAGCAGTTAGCAGTGGAGCGATTTGTTAAACAACAACTGCTGGCTTTAGTGAAAGCTCACAACATCTCAGAGGTTCTTTCCTCATAGAAGTGATACAGGTTTGAACTGTGTCCTAACTTTACTGCTAAGAAACCCCAGCTGACTACAGAATGGAGTTGCAACTAGCTTGTTGGCAAATACCTGTGACAGCAGAAAACTGAACATTAGCATATTGAAAGTGTGGCTTATGTTGGCTAGCGGGTTATGGAGCTAGAGTTCGATCATATCATGCTTGATGAACTTAATGGAACCTGGACATTTAACTGACTTGTGAATTGAAAACACTGACTGACTGAAAATATCATTTGACTGGAGGGTGAGAACTCTTAGTGTCTTTCAAGAAAAAAAATCAGATGTCGCCTGGGATTTGCAAATCCATGTCAGTCTGGAACCTTTCAGCTCATTTTTGATATCCAAGGTGGACCGAAAAGCCTCACAATAGATCCTTTTCACAGCAGACATTTTGACTTGTCAAAGCAGCAAAAGCATAGGTGTTAGCAAAACCGTTAATGATGACTACATCCTTTTAAATGTCCCAATAAGCCATTAAAAAGTAAGTACACATGCACCAGAGCTCTGAAAACAGCTTATCTAAATAGGATGAAACCATCATTACTGTTATAAATTCCACCTGTGCTTCTCCTGCTTTGACAAGTCAAAATGTCTGCTGTGGAGGGGTCTATTGGAAAAAACGTCAATCAATTACATCAACAGACATGAACAGATCAGATGGAAATATGTCTGAATGGGACATAAAAACATGGTGGAAAGAAGGTAAACTCAAAGATGCCTTAGTTAACCTCTAGTTACTGCTAACTAGCTATCTAATAAGATACAACATGAAAACCAAACAGCTGTGGAGTCTCTTTTTCCCCTCTTGGTGGATTTAAGCTGGCAGTTTTCATTGGTAAAAGGCATTCTGGATCTCTCTTTGTACTGGATATACAGAGATGAAACCGATGCTCCCATCTGTCTCTGACAAGAAACAAAAATTACTTTCCACAATGTTGAAAAGATGGTTTCAAGAGTGAACTTGCCTCTTTAATACTGTTCTTCTGCCTTTGAATAAACATCAAAATATCAAGGTTTCAGGTCAAGACTCTGCTATGACAGACAAACTGGTCAAATAGTATTTGCATGTAGATTTAAGTTTGGTCCATCTTGCATGAAGAACAAGAAAGGTGGAGTTGACTCCATGAGGACAATTCAGAGTTCTGATTCCATAGATTTTTAAATTAATCAAGCACTGAAAGCTTCTGCCGTCATTCAACCATTGTGTAAGTTTTATTGTCCTGCATGGCAAACTCCACCTCTGTAATACTTGGCCAGTCTAAAACACACGTTTAAAAGTATGTGTAAATACTGTTTGACCTGGATCTGATGCAGTCAGACCGCCAGAAGCTTTACTTTGTTGTTGCAGCATCCGCCATCTTTGTGGACAGCGAGGCTCAGCCAGAGAGGTGCAGTGCTGAATCAGGATCAGCATGAAATAGCGACTGATTACAAACTGTAGTCGGGAAAGGATCTTACTTTTTAGCAAAACTAAATGTTAGACATTTCAAAATATTTCAGGTTTCTGACATATTTTTTACAACGTGTGTGCAAGTTATTATCTTGTGTGCAGAGGAAAATAACTAAGATTAAGATTAAATAATCATGACAGATAACTAAAAAACAGCACTTAAAATCAGTTTAAGGGGGATATAGGGGATATAGTAAGGAGGTGATTAACAGTAGCGCTGACTTAGCCAGGGCTCATTAGTTGGCATGCTAATGTCAGTTGATACCTCTGCAACACAACAGTCTACATACTGTATACTTCTTTAACATAAAATCAACACTACTGTTTCTTCCTACTCGGTGGTGATGTCATTTCTTTTTAACTAAAATTCCAGCCATTACAAATTGTCCTTCTTAATATAAATATATAGTGATTTAATAGTGTATTAATGAGATCATGTGACATACTATTCTTTTGTGATGAACACAGGACATCTGAGAAAAATTGGAAATATAATAACAAAATGTTGTTTTTACACTGTTTTTACACAGATCCATCTAAATTCTTTATTTCATGATGTTTCAAACCCAACACCGCACCACCCAAAAGGCTTCAGAGAAAATTCAGGGTCTTGTATCTTGTTCGTGACACAAACAGTTGGATGGCTGCAGGTTTCAACGCAGCCAAACCCAGCTGAAGCAGAAGATGCTGATGGTTTAAAAATGTAAAAAAAAAAAAAAAAAATTCAAACCAGCAAGTTCTCTCAACAAATTCAAACAAAGTCGCACACACTTGGTTTGTTGCTGAGGGTCAGGCGATAGATAGATAGATAGATAGATAGATAGATAGATAGATAGATAGATAGATAGATAGATAGATAGATAGATAGATAGATAGATAGATAGATAGATAGATGGATGGATAGACTCCATTTGAAAAATAAAAATACTAATATAAAGAAAAAGTATAGACAGAGCACATCCTTGTGTTTTTGATCCAAATGTCAGCACTCTGTATTCACCTCAGGTCGGGTTTGCGAGGCGGCCTCTCACTGCAGGAAGAATGCAAAACAAAAACAAACTCACTCTTACCTTAATCAGCACCAGTGACTGTAAGATGACATTTAACTGAAAGAAAGGATTACTGAACCTAGACTCTTTAAAGGCCTGGCATGCATAGGTACAGTGCATTTTAAATACTTACTCTATATCATTATTTTCATAACAATTAAATACTTGAGAATTGTAAGTAAAAGTGATCCTTTTAGTTGTATCGCAGTGCTGGCAAAATAACAAACATTTCAACAACTGGGCACAGTAAAAGACAGTTAGTCGGTCAGCATTGGATAATTGAATACACTTACGATAAAATATGACAAACAAAACGAGCAAAACCAGTATTTTAGTCACCTTAACTTAACTATTTATCATAGTAGTGAGTCGTAGTGAAGTACCGTTTTCTTAACCATTAGAGGGTTCATGTACACTACAAAATTCACTTCAAGAAGGTTTTGTAAAGGTCACTCTTCCAGTGAAATCTCTCAGCTACTATTGGATGGATTGTCATTAATTTGGTACAGACATTCATGGTCCCCAGTGGATGAATCCTAATGACTGTGGTGATATGCTAACTTCTTCTCTAGTGCCACCATTAAGTTCATGTTTTTGGTTTTGAGTGAAATATCTGAACAATTATTGGATGAACAACTATTTAAGAGTTTTGGCAAAATGTTGCTCATTAAACCTTAAGACCGTCATTTTTAACAACCAGAGCTAGTGTAGTGTATAGTCACAGACAAATCAACAAAAAGATTTTGGCGATCCATTTTTAAAGTCTTTTGTTGATACCAGCTCAGTCGATACTCGATAGCTTGCTAAAGGCTAAGGCTTAAAAAAGGCTCACATTATCGGCTTACATTTAGGGTTCAAAAGAATCAAAATCCAAAAGGTTATTACATTTCTTTTTGAGCATAATTGCAGACCACGACGCAATTGAGACAAGCAACACAAATCTGTTGGACCAGTCATGTTTGGATGCAAATGTAAGCATGCAAAGCTAGGAGCATCACTTGTATAAAGCTGATATAGTCTGCCACCATGTTTCTATGATGCCTATCTAAAAAATCGGAGACGTCTCCAGTCACACAACAACGTGATTCTATGGAGGCTGGCCCATGGAAAAACAAATTGGTGGTACACAGGTTGAAATAATTATATATTTAATAGCACTTGGTTCACATTTGTGGAAAGGGAATAAAAGTGCCACTAGGGTGGCTGTAGGCTCTTGTTTTTCTTTTAAACACGAAGAGACAGCTAACTCTCATTCATACAAGTTCTATAGTTTGTTAAAAAAACAGATAACAGAAAGTAATTTGTACAGTGGCGGCTACAGTCAGACTGTAGACTTTTGGATGAACTTCCCTGCCAGTATACTGTAGGTAACAACATATAAGTCATCTTTACCTTGGAATCATTTTAAATTGATAGCAAAACAAAATTCTTCACTGTCCACTACCATTAACATGTATCCCCTGGATCTTGACTTGCTTGATGAAGACTATAATTAAAAAGAAGGTGCACAAAGATGTGTGGTGCCGGCTAGTAAAACCAATGTATCCAAGGAAGCTTATATATCAGAGACCCTCGGATGGTATAACACACTGTCTATCTACTGGCTGCACAACAGCAAAAAACAAGTATTTCCCTCAACCACCGTGTTCCTGATGATAAACTCTCACTCCATAACAGGAAAGCAGGACATTTAGATCTGTGCACCAGCAGAGTGTTTTTTCTTCAAAATGCCGGTCTCCTTCACGTCTACTCTGAGCATAACCTTGGCCTGTGGTGATGGCGGGCAAAGAGGAAAATGATTACGGGCAGGAGAAAAATGAATTTGGCTCTCATGCAATAAATCAGATCCAAGGACAGCTCGCTGGCCTCCAGAACCTTCATCAGAATGACGCTGTTTTAGCATCACACTCCAAACCTGACCCAACATGTCAGACAACACAGATTTACTGAATCATTTCCCATGGAGTTGGATTGCAGTGACCCTACTGAAACTCGGACAGGAATCAGATGAAGTAAAATGCATTAAGCTCAAGTATAAACACAACTCACAAACACACACTGAGGATCTGACCAGCTAAACTACTTCTGGAGGTACTCAAACACACAGTTACCTTGAGAGGCAGATAAATTTGCAAGATGACATGATCTCAGGAGTCCATCTTGCCAACCTATGCACTAAGGGCGGAACCACATTTGTTTGGAACAATCGGCGTCCTATGAGGAACTATTTGCAGCTACGGGTGTCGTTCAGGTGTGATGATCAGTGCGAGAAGTGACTGCTCATTTGAAAACAATGGTGATTCCCCAAGAGGTTAGCATTGATGCTGTTAGCATCAGTTATATCAGAACTGGAGACCGTTTCTTCACTGAAAGGAGAGCAAATGACAGCAACTGAAGGCTTTTCTCCTTGGAAAAACATTTTTCACTCTTGACAGACTTCAGTAAGATGCTGATTTATCAGACAGATTCCCCCAGTGGTGACACTCCCCTCCTGCTGACCTGATTGGTTGAAGTTAGCCTGCGATAGCGGTAAAAGACAATAGGTGCCTGCCCTTTTACAAACAGTTTCTCACGTCAGGTTAGACACACAGCTTTGTTAACAATAAACTAGTGACTGAGAACTGAAGCCATATAAAGCCTGTACATCGGTTGGACAACAACGCTGTTACATCACACTCACCACTCTGCTGTTCTCAGTTTCTCGTTTAACACAAATGAAGTTGGTGTTAAAACTGAGGCAAACAATGGAAGGAAACAAATGTGTTTAAAAGCCTTTAGCCCACGTTTTATCACATTCAAAAATGTATTCCTGAAACCTTTTTCAAGCAAAATATCTAAATGGGTTGGAAACATGGCAATACATGGACTGAAGCAGACAGAAGAGCTGTGAGTTAATGAGCTGATCTAGTTCACAGCTGTGGGATTAAGTGACAGATGCCCTGTTTTCCTTCAGGCTGATACACACTCTCACTGACATGTACTACATTTGGACCAGTTCACCATGGAAAAGTTGTCCTATTTTGTATTTTTTTTTTTAAATCCGTCCAATTAGTGTCATCCACCATTGACATGAGAGCTACGATGTTGTCAGCCTTATTAAACTGTGTATATTAATAACATCCTTGCTGCCTGTTCGAAGACCTGAACTGATTCTGCTGGATATTTTGATGAGATGTTTTTCTTTAATAATGAATACGTTTTGAAGAAGGAGTAGCAGTAACAGTAAGTACTTCTTTAATTAGGGCATCAGTGGCTATTGTCCTCTGTTTAAAAGTCATGTCTGGTAGAGGAAGTTGATGTAAATGTCAGGTTTATTAGTTTATCACAGAAGTTTACTCTCTTCGTTAAATGAGTCGTCTTCATCTTGATGTTTTAATATAAAGACTGTCTGTCGCCCTGAATTCAGGCATTGGTTAAAAACTTTAGCCAACATGTAAACTGACATATAGCTGCTAGTAATCGTAGTAGTAATACCAACAGTTATACCAGTAAAAACGACAATTAACACTTAATAGTTGTTTGTAGTTGTTAGTTAGTCGTTAGTACAAGAGTAGTGGGATTAAGAATTTCTAGTATTAATAGAAGAGACAAAATATAAGTATACTAAGTAGTTGCAATATGTAGTTATGATAGTATACAATAGTGGTACCTGTATGTAGTTGCAGCAGCAGTAATAGTAGGCATAGCAGTATTGGTCATAGTAGGGATAACTAGTAGTACTGAAGGAGGAAGCGCAGGAGGAAAAGGGGCAAGGAAGTCTAATTTGAAGTGAATTTTGGATTATTGCCGTCAAACACTAGTTTATGATTCTTACACGTTTTGTTCATCAAGATCATTTTCACAGATGAACACCACCTTTGTTAAATTTCTAAGTGTGAATTCAATCTCCAGCAGTAAAAAGCTAATGTTAGGCTATAAACAGACTACATCAAGGTCACATGACTTAAACGTCACCATTACTAAGCTTCTTACTACACAATTACTATTGAAGTTTTCTATAAATTGACCAACAAGTCGTAAAGTGAGTGATTGAATAGTTTGTAACTGAAGTCTGCCTGTAAAGACGGACAAATAAGTAGATGAGTCTCTGTGTTCAACATCTTGATGTTCAATGTCGCCGACAACTTCTATAGCCTCATTTAGCCACTTGTCAGCAACCACCCTTTTTAAGACACATAAGCGCTTCATAATTCAATTGGGGGACATTTATTTATGTATTTCATGTTGTAGAACAAAACATGTAAATATCTTAAGACTGTGGTAAAAAAGCCACTGACTGAGACAAGGGCACTGGAAGTGCAAACATGCTAACTGGATTCAGGGTTTAAGACTCATTACTACAGCAACCAACCTGTAGTAGCAGCAGTGACAGTAAGTGTAGTAGTGGTGTTACTACTAGATGTAGGGGAAACAACTAGCCTGACTGTCCAAAATGCCAGTAATGCTCACTTATAACAATGTTGCATCTCACTTGTTCAATTCCTCCTAAAAACACAACTGTAAAAATGACAATTGAGGTCTGGGCAGGATCACTAATAGGCGGACCGCAGTCCAGGTCTGGGTCCTGTTCGGACGGCATCTCTGACATAAACTGGTGCAGCTTTTAAAGCCTTTACCTTACTGGTTTAGCGCCGCCTGGAAACCCATAGACCAATTACATGTTTTTTAAATCATCTCACGTGATGCTACCAAGCCAATCAAACAGCGCATTGTGTGTCTTGTGTGTCCCTAAACATGGCTTGCTCTAAAGAGACAAAAGAGTATGGCAAAAGTAACAATGTGAAGCGCCACTATGAGATGATGCACAAGTCTTTTGAGCAAACATACCCACTCAAATCCAAATTTAGAGCACCAAAAAATAAGGCACCCACTCTGTATAACACTATTCAAACACAATATCATTCCTGGCTCTCAATGTCAATCTAACCATGTATCCTGGCAGGAAACCCTGAAGCTTACATCAAGAGAAAGTGGAGAAATGGAGCCCTTATTTTACTTTAAATGAGAAAAAAACATTTATTTATCATTTTATAATCAATCTAGTCCAATGGAAAAAAAACGACGATGTTGTTGAAGTATATATAAAATCTAGAAATATATAGAATTGTACTTGATTTAATTTGACAGTCAGTCATCGTCGACACACAGTCATTGATACAACTACTAGGCTACTTCAACACACTGTATATGGCACTGAATCAAAGTTAGGCATTATGGGGTTCTGGGCCTTGGCTTGAGTAAAATTTTCTACAACTGGACCTCTCTGAGTTTCCAGTGAACACCCCTGTCTTAGAGGGAGTTATGGTTGTCACTGTTTCTTGGTGAACAGCTGCTGGCTGCAGGGACCGGACTGTTGTCGTCACTGAGAGGTTACCAGCAGAGACTCCAGGAAGTCACTGCTGCTCTCTCACCATGACATCGATTAAATTTAGATTTAGATTCCACGTATTACATAAAAAGTGAGTTTCAGAGTTGTTGGAGCCAAGTTTGGTGATCCCCTGGCTTCCAGTCTCTGAGCTAAGCTAGGCTAACCACATCCTGACTTCAGTCCACAGACAAAGAAGGTGGTGTCAAACTTACATCACTACTAATGGCAAGAAAGCAAATAAGTGCATTTTCCATAAAGTAAAATGTCCTATTCCTTTAATGTTTACCACAAATGTTAGCTATGTTATTTTTGCCCATAGCTTTCGTATGAGTTTAATACCAGCACAGATCTTGCTGTCGGCAGCCTCTGTCTAAAAACATCATGTCAGTTTCAGCCCACAGTCCCTTTTACAGGGAGGTCAGTGCGTAGTGCATGTTCTCAGATTGTGCCCACCTTCACCTAAGCAGAGGGTTGAGTCATCTGTAACCAGAAGCTTGTCGTCTCATAACTTGTTGATGGTAAACAAGATCTGAGCTACTGTAGCTAAAGCTAAAGTTAATGCTACTGCTGAGGTAAAGATTGTTGTATGGAGACACCTCTATACTCAATACACTATACAGGCAAAAGTATGTGGACACGTCCACACTTCTGTTTATCAGGCTTTTTATAGAGATTTTTTTATATCTGGCTGCAGAAATTTGCTTTCATGAATTTATAATAGCATTAGCGTTGTCCACCGCAGATGTTGGGTGATAAGGTCTGGCTCACAGTCTGTGTTCCACTTCATCCCAAATGTATTAGAGAGGCTCGAGGTCAGAGTGGAGTGTGGCCAAAGTGCAATAAGACCGTGGAGCTGGATGGAGGATGGGTGTGGGCGCGCACAACTTTTGAGCAGATAAAAAAAAAATCTTTCCCACAGAATAAAGTAGACACCATAAACATACTGTTGGAATAAGTCATTTTTAAAACTGAAATTGAACATTAAAAAAAACCTTATCAAGCTGAGGTTTGGCTGTGTGATCTAATATCTGATCAGTCCAGCAGTAGGTGGCACAAAGTTCTAATCATATGCTGTCACTTTACAGTTGTCTCTGGTTGGAATAATGAGTCCATAGAAAGACAACTCCAGGCCAAAACAACACTAAGATATTTGGGGTGTAAGGGTGTGACCGTGTTTTAGGCCCTGTGCTGAGTAAATCATGCTGATTGTGCTCAGTCTGTGAGCAGTCAGTCCTCAGGCAGCAGATAGAGGCCTTCATCTGAGTCTGACCATGGACCCTTCTGAGGAGTAACATCATTTATGAGTATGTAACATTCATTCAAAACATCAACAATCAGGGTTTGCCACAGAAGACACAACTATACATTCAACTGGCTTTCTACCCCATCAGCGTGAAGGCCTACACAGCTGCAACCTTTAAAAATCAAATCCAAACACTCAGCTGATCAGTCTGCAGCTCTACAGCCAGGCCTGGACTCACCGAAACCCTGCGTGGAACATGGACAGCCTGGATCCTCCATTGGGTCCGTATCTGGGGGTGCTGAGCAGGAAGTCCTTCTTGATGGACACGTAGCTGATGAGCGACAGGATGAGCAGTGCCACGCTGAACATGATGAGCCCCAGCGCGCTGACTATCCGCACCATCCTGTCTCTCTGCGGGCACCAGCCCCCCCGGACCAGAGGATCACTGACGGGCCACGAAGAGGAGACAGCGAGCACCACCGCGCACCGCATCCGCGGCGGAGCGAGGGCGTAGACGCGAAGACGGCGCGCGCTTCACGCAGATTTCAGAGTCCATGTGAGGAGGGAGAGCAGATGCGGCTACGCGGCAGCGGCAACGCATGGGCGGCGAACAGGCACGTAGAAATGCTAAAGGCCGGGCGGGCAAACGAGGACGCGCAAACGGCGGATTTATGGACGCTTTTAACAGAAGCCATGAAGGCTAAACAGTCCATGTGTGGAGCAGGACTGAGGAGCGGAGGGCCGCGTTTTTACAGCCGACGTCATAACCTAAATATGAGGCCAGGAGGCAGCACCGCGTCTGCGGAAGAAAAGGCGCAGGAAGAACGAGCGTGACGCATTGACAGTCCATGAGTCGCAGAAGAGAAAGCAGAGGAGGGAGGAGGGGTGTTGGAGGTTTTTCTGCAGGCATGCGGGGTTAGATTACAGCCGGATTCACAGCCTCGAGGTGGTGAAATGAAGCGACGACGTCCTGCAGGCTGAAGATGGAGGCGGCCGGCGGATGCTGCTCCCTCCCGTCATCTGCATCCTCGGCGTCTCTCTCCGGCAGTCTCATTAATTAAGACGGAGTGTCGCTTTAAGGAGACGCGGCTCTTGTATCGCGGTAATCAGATAAACAGCAGCAGCAGCATCCGAGGCGGAGCTCTGCGTCCTGATGGACGCAGGGAGACGCAGAGGGAGAGGACACCCGCCGCTCAGACACACGGGAGGGAGAGAGGTGTCAGGCTGAACTCCAACATCCTGAGAAGCATGAGGGGATATGATTTCATATGATGAAACATGTTTTCTGCTCATGTAAAATAATAATAATGATAATCATAATGATAGTAATGTGTTGTTTGTATATAATATAATGTATGTATATTATAGAGGCCTTTAGTATGTTTACATACAGGGACAAGCACTGAGAACCAATAGGCCTTTCTGTTTATCTCATATATTAAAATCTATAGGTGCTAAGTTTCTTATATAAACAGCTGGCCTATAGCCTATTTCTATGGTAGGCTATATGATGTGTAAATACACTGTGACAAAGTATATTCATATATTAAAAGTTCAAATGTCCGAATTGACTTGTGGTTTTGATATATTTTATAAGGTGGTATGGTGCTGAAGTCAAAATGAGATTCCTGGGCAGCTCACAGGGATATTGAAGCATCATAGGCAATCTTCAAGTTGTTTTGCAAAACATTTAAAAATGAATTTCTGTTATTACAGGTCTGCATCAACACTAATGTCTCTATGTGGCTGTACTTGAACTGCTGTCTATGAGCTAAATGCTAAATTCAGCAGGCTAACATTCTCACAACCGTAACGCTGATATGCTGATGTTTAGCAAGTGTGGGCCTACTGTTCACTGCCCTGATCCTCCTTAATGGCCTCCCTTTAATCATTTCTGTAAATGGCCAAAACTGCCCTTCTTGTGACCAAAGTCATTCTGAGATGTTGTGAGCACAGGAAGCAGTGTGAGGATGTGACACCAAAACTGAAGACAGGAAACTTTTGTTTGTTTCTCTTTTCCAACCAACAGTTAGCACCAGCTTCCACGGCCTGGGTGAACAGCAGACAGTTTCACTGGAACTACTTAGTAGGTGTCCATTATCAGGAATTACTGGACACTGGTGTTAAGTAGTTCCAGTCAAACTGTCTGTTCTCCCTTTTAAATGAATGAATGCGCTGCCTACATGGTTTTAGCCTGTATCTAAAATGTAGTAAGCAAACATTAGCTTTCTATCTAATAGCTGACTCAAAGAGTCTATGAGCTGAGTGGGCTAGTGTATCTCCTGTTACTGAGCTGTATCTAAGGTTCCCCCTCCAGTATTTACTGGAGCAGTGAACAATCCTCAAGAGCCTCATGAGATGGTAATGATTGTCCAGGTATTAGTCATACCCTCAGGTGCTGCCAGGGAAACGTGAAAATATTAATTGTCACATTTTCTTCCACTAGTGACTGAGTGACCATAGTGTAAGTGAGATAATGCCTGACGAGGCATCTATTATCAGTGGACGCAACCATCCTCTGCTGCGTGTCAGATGGTTCTGACCTCTGCGTTGTCAAATTGCTCTTAATGGATTCTTCCTCTGGCATTATCCCTTACATAACCAAGCGTCTACCATGATGATAAAGACCCTTAAATCTTAATCAAGTGGCTATTTTTATCCCAATCCTTGATCTTGACCCCACTCTTAGTCAATTTTGTGCCTGGAACATTAAAGAGTAAATTCAGACCAGGATGAGAAGCGGTGTTTCATTGCCTTCTGGTCGAAAGTTTCAAACCTGTGTCACCTCAGACCACTCTCATCGGTGGGGTTGGTGAAGGTCAAAAGTGTGATCCTTTGTGTCTTTGACTACTGTGATTTCATGGTGTACAGGCACACTAGGGAAGACCCTGGAGTACATCTGTACATCACTGCAGCATGAGGTCAGAAGTTAGGCCAGTGGAGGTTAGCAAAAAGAGGATATTAAAGGGGTATTCCGGTGTAAATTTAATCCATGGTCTAGCTTATGTAGTTTTAGCAACCTCAGAAAAGATCGCACAATAACAATACACTGCAGTCTATGCCTCCACCAAGAAACCGCCATCAAAAAGCCACTCATAGCCACAATGCCGGATTTCTATTGAAGCAGTTCCAGCAGCTTGCTTGTTGTGGGGAAGCCCTGACGAGTCGATTACCGAGTGCAGTTAGAAGCGCTCAATTTCGTTCTTTTCCCTGTCCGCTCTTGATAATAACTGTTATAAACTGGTAGGCAAGACACATATGATCTTTGATTGCATTTCCATGGAATAATAATCATACATTTTCATCCTTGGGCTGCGGAACTTTACTGCACTCGGTAACCGACTCATCAGTGCTTCCCCACAACAAGGAAGCTGCTGCAGGAGAGTGGTGAGCTGTGTTTTCTTTTCAGTAAAAATCCGGCAAAGCTAGCAGATGTTTGATGTCTCGAACTATGTGCTGGGACCCTATTTGTACTGTTGCTGAAATTTGGTGCTGTTATGAGCATTATGTAGCTATGAGTGGCTTTTTGATGGCGGTTTCTTGGTGGAGGCATAGACTGCAGTGTATTTTTATTGCGATCTTTTCTGAGGTTGCTAAAACTACGCGAGCTAGCGGTCGGAAACCTTGATCTCTCCAGGGGGGGTCTTACTCGGTGTCACGGTGTGTTAGACCATGGATTAAATTTACACCGGAATATCCCTTTAAGAGGGCACCAGTGTCAGATCAGAAAATGTTGTTCTGGAGACCATGGACAACTGCATATAATGTTATTTAATTCAGAGGACTTATGAATTAAAAATTTGCCTCAAAGGTTTTTACAATCTGTGCTCATGCTAACATCATGCAGACATATGTACAGCTGATGTTAATGGGAATGTTATTAGCTTGACAGGTATTCGATTATAAAACACATTTACATTGACCTGATGATAACGACTCAACACCATTTACATTTCTCTTCTCAACACTCCTATATGATGTCATTTCCTTTCACTGATTCAGTTTAGTATTTTGGTGTCACAGAGTAAAAATTGAGAAAACCTGAATAATCTGACTTTTTTTTATTTATCATTTCCCATGAAGAGGGAAGTATTTATCTCCTAAAAACAAACAAGTCCGACATTTATCAACATTTACTGAGGGTTGCCTCAGATGAATGTCAGAAATTTAGCAGAAAACAGACAAAAAATATGTATAAAGATTGTTATTGCATTATTTATGTATTTTTTTCTTAATGCTAATTATTAATTTGTTTGTTTGTCTCAACAGGATATAGCTTATATCTTAATCACTGAATCAGTGGTTTAGTTTCATTTAAGGTAAAGTACCCAGGCTTTATAGGATTGCAGATATAAGTAGGCTAATGGATTCAGCAGGGCAAACTTAATGTTCCATAATAAACATTTTACAAAGTTGTTTCAAATGTTTTCATCAAAACACAAGCAGACAGACAGTCGGTCTGACGCTCTGCAGACACGTACAGACATCAGACAGAGAGACAGGCTGCTATGACTGCTGGCATTTCAACAGTGACCTTTCTACTGATCTTAAAGCCTGATGGAACCCACACACACAGACACACATGCACACGACAGAGGTTTGGTAAAGGCTGTCGGACACACAGATTAAGATCCTAAAGCCTCAAATCGAATGTCTCTCCTGCAACCACACAGAAACACACACACACACACAGTCTCTGCCTGAGACATTGGCGCAGACTTTTTGACTTGTCGGAGCATCTAACATGGTAATGTGACGACTCCAAGGATGTGTTGCTTTTCCACACTACACACTAATTCTAAGCAGGATTTGAGTTTGTACTTTGTTCACACTGGAAAAGTGACTAAACAATACTTACATGTACTACAGCGAATTTTAAACTGGTGATGAAATAGTCTCCATTTAATTGATGCATCTTTATGACCTTTAAGACCGTCAGTGAGGCGATTGGCTTTCTCTGAATAGTTTTATATATCTTTAATGCCTGTCACGGGTAAGATTTAAATTTTATTGTGGAGTGCTGAGGAGCAAAGAAGCTGCTCTGTAGTCTGGTGTTACGGCACCAAAACAGAGGCGGTGGGCTAAGATGTTACAGTTGAAGCTCACACATGTCCTTAACGACTCTGTAAGGACACTCCCACACAGAGTTTAAAAGTCAGCTAACTCCCCTCCAGTTAGTTAGAACTGAAGAAGCCTCTTGGGTGAGAGGTGAAACGTCTTCAAGAAGCTGAAACATGTCCAGTTGCCTACGATACAGCACCTAGATTGACTTAAACTAAGCTTACTTTGTTTGACCATCACTGTCCTCGTGCCAGAATCAACCAAAAAAATGCAAGTTCCTTCTAGCATCTTTAAGTATACTCAAAACAGTCCATTTGCAGGCTAAAGAATGTGTTGACATCCATGTATTTAAATTAGGGCTGTCAAACGATTAATTTTTTTAATCGCGATTAATCGCATTTTGTCCATAGTTAACTCGCGATTAATCGCAAATTAATCGCAATTTTTTTGGGCAAATTTTTTTTTGTTCTAAATGTACCTTAAAGTATTTTTTCATGTTCTTAATACTTTTAACAACATAAAAAAGGGCAAATATGCTTGCATTATGAAAATGTTTATTCAACACTTTAAATCATGCAGGAAAATAAATCCAGGGTTGTCTGCTTTTGGCGAGGGGGGGCATCGGACTCTCTGTATCTGCCGTCTGTTTGGCTTGCAAGTGGTGTCCACTGACACTGCACGTTTTTCTTCTTCGCCTTTTTCACGCAGTGTGCTGCTTTCTGTCAGTCAGTATCTCATTGATGATCGCCATGGCTCTGGTGCAGCAAAACAATAAAAAGTACGACTTGAAATTCAAACTTTCTGTCGTGATATATTCAGAGGAAAACTCAGGAGAAGCAGCCGCTAGACGTTTCTCTGTTGACCCCAAGAGAGTGAGAGAAACGGAGCTTCAGCGTCTGTCCGAGGAGGACAGCAGCAGGGCCAGGCTGCCTGCTGGAGGGAGGAAGAAGGCTAGCGAGGAGCCTGAGATAAACATGCAGGGATGAGTTATCAGCAAACGGGCACGCCACAAGAGAGTGTCCCGAAAAATGATCAGGGTGATGGTGGAACAAATGTCCACCACCGTGAGTGACAGCAGAGATGAGGAGTTTGCAGCGAGTGCTGCTTTTCAGTCTGCCGTGTTTTTAACAAACCACCAACCCTGCTTCTTCTTCTTCTGATTCTCTTTCTTCTTCTTCTGCCACCCTCTGTATCAAGACTACAGGTGCCACCGATCATACATTACAAATCATGCAATGCGCGTTTTTTTGTTTTGTTTTGTTTTTTTTATACTGAGCGTTAATCGCGCGTTAAAAAAATTAACGCCGTTAAGAGGATGTTGCGTTATAGCGTTATTAGCGCGTTAACTTTGACAGCCCTAATTTAAATGTATGCTATTGTTGTACAAAGGAAATGGTTGCAGTTTGATTGATGTCTGGCAATGTAGTTTATGATCTCAGTGAGAGTTCTGTTGATTTCTTGCACACTCGCTGCACCGATTAGTATTTAGTACACACTGAACACAATTAGTATGGAACCTGGATGCAGCAGTGGCGTCTATATGGTCACTGTAGCCTTTCATTCAACAACATGTTGCAAAAGAAATGCACAGCTGTGAATAATTGATTTACTGTCACACTGTCATGACTTGCTTGGACAGTTGAATAGAACCAGAGCCATCATTAAGTTATTAGTGTAATGCGAGGGTCCTGTAGTGTAAAATAACCATAGTAAGTAGATAGTGGTCAGTATAAAATAACCACAGTTAGTAAATAGTGACTAATGGTAACTGATAATAACTGTTATAATGATAAAAGTAAGAAACAAGGGGTAACAAGTGTGAAAGAGTTGCTGAAACATACTACTGAGCACCAGCTGACTGAAAAGTGCATCTACTGATTGAAGCTGGTTACAAGTGTGAAAATGTAACCACAAACCTAAGAATTAAGTCATATAACCAAATGTGTAACACTTTCATTAAGTTCAAAAATATTGTGCGTTGAGTGATTAGATATAATTGGATGCATCAAGGAAGGGACTGAGTTATCAGAGGACCTCAAGGCCCGAAGGCCACAGTTTCTAAGAGCCAGCGATAAGGACACAGTGAGAGCACTTTCTTAAAAAAAAACAAAGCGAGGCGAGGAGCAACTGGTCGACATGCAGTTCTGCACGTACGCCAATCTTCGCGCAAGCGCAGAAGGTAATACAGGGTTTTTCCACTAGAGGTACGGGGGTTTTTCATGAGAAATATGGTATTTTTCCATAGAGAAAGTGTCAGCAGAACCTCGGGTCATTTGGGTTTTTTCACGGATTTTGTCTGTGCCTGATCCCACTCTTTTTTTGCCGGCAAATAAAGTTCTATTGCACTCAGCCTTGAAGACTCCTGGTGGTTTTTGGATCTTTTAAATCTTTTGGACCAACGGAGAAAAGACAAGTCGTTTATACGACAGTCCGGTGGGTGTGGATGGACTAATTTTTATAAAAAGAGACAGCAGGATGGAGGCGATTAACTTCTTGAGTGGTGCTTTTAAAATACTACATGAGCAGCTTCACAACAACAACCACACTTGTAATAAAATCAGAGAGGTGCACTCAACAGGTTATTGTAACTGCATGTAAATATACAAATAATAAATACAAAAACATAAATCTACAAGAACCCAGCTGTTGTTCACATTATAAATGTATTTTTGCAAATAATCTCAAAGCCATGAGTTCAATTCTGAAATACATGAATGAACTTTACAGTACTGAACCTCACATTAGTATCAACTATGTAGAAAAGGCCTATTGCTCAGCACCCAGCCCTGACAGGCATGTGGTGTCACAGATCATAGATCATGGCACACTGTTAGAGTAATGACTTCTGCAATTTCAAACAGAAAAAAAGGTTGTATTTGTCCCATCCATCCATCCATCCATTGTCAACCGCTTATCCAAAATCGGGTCGCGGGGGCAGCAGCTTCAGTAGTGAGCCCCAGACTTCCCTTTGCCCGGCCACATCGGCTAACTCTGACTGGGGAATCACCAGGTGCTCCCAGGCCAGAGAAGAGATATAATCCCTCCACCTGGTCCTGGGTCTACCCCTAGGTCTCCTCCCAGTTGGACGTGCCAGGAATACCTCCCTAGGAAGGCGCCCTGGTGGCATCCTCATCAGATGCCCGAACCACCTCAACTGGCTCCTTTCCACGCAGCGGTTTCCAAGCAGCGGCTCTACTCCGAGCCCCTCCCGGATGGCTGAGCTTCTTACCCTATCTCTAAGGGAGACCCCAGCCACTCTGCGAAGAAAACCCATTTCGGCCGCTTGTACCCGCGATCTCATTCTTTCAGTCATGACCCATCGCTCATGACCATAGGTGAGGGTAGGGACAAAGATTGACCGGTAGATCGAGAGCTTTGCCTTCCGGCTCAGCTCCATTTTCGTCATAACCGTGCATGCAACACTGCACCCGCTGCTCCGACTCTCCTGTCAATCTCACGCCCCATCATCCCCTCACTCGTGAACAAAACCCTGAGGTATTTGAACTCCTTCACTTGGGGCAAGGACACATTCCCCACCTGGAGTAGGCAATCCACCGGTTTCCTACTGAGAACCATGGCCTCAGATTTAGAGGTGCTAAACCTCATCCCTGCCGCTTCACACTCAGCTGAGAACTGATCCAGTGAGCGTTGTAGATCTACAGCCGATCATGCCATCAAGACCACATCATCTGCAAAAAGCAGTGATGCGATCTTAAGGTCACCGAACTGCAACCCCTCCATACCACGACTGCGCCTCGAAATCCTGTCCATGTATATCACAAACAGGATTGGGGACAAGGCACAGCCCTGGCGGAGGCCAACACCCACTTGGAACAAGTCCAACTTACTTCCAAGTATACGCACGCAGATCTCGCTTTGAGAATATAGGGATTGGATGGCCCTGAGAAGGGACCCCCTCACCCCATACTCCCGCAGCACCTCCCACAGAACATCCCGGGGGACCAGGTCGTACGCCTTCTCCAGATCCACAAAACACATGCCAGACCAATGAGATCCAAGACCCCTGCCAGAGTAAAGAGCTGGTCCATTGTTCCACGACCAGGACGGAATCCGCATTGTTCCTCTTCAATCTGAGGTTCGACAATCGGCCGGACTCTCCTTTCCAGCACCTTGGAGTAGACTTTCCCAGGCAGGCGGAGTAGTGTGATACCTCTGTAATTGGCACACACCCTCTGGTCCCCCTTCTTAAAGAGAGGGACCACCACACCTGTTTGCCAGTCCTTCGGCACCGACCCCGACCCACGCAATGTTGAAGAGGCGTGTCAACCAAGAGAGCCCCTCAACACCCAGAGCCTTCAGCATTTGTGGTGGTATCTCATCGATCCCTGGGGCTTTGCCACTGTGGAGTTGTTTGACTACCACAGTGACTTCACCCTGGGAAATCGGCGATGATACCCCATCATTCTCCAGCTCTGTCTCCATTACAGAGGGTGGCTGAGTGGGATTCAGGAGGTCACCAAAGTACTCCTTCCACCGCACTATGACCTCCTCAGTCGAAGTCAACAAGGTCCCATCCTTGCTGTACACAGCTTGGATGGTTCCCCGTTTCCCCCTCGTGAGGTGGCGCTTTGGCGCCGCCCGAAAGTCCTTCTCCATGGCCTTGCCAAACTCCTCCCACACCCACTGCTTTGCCTCTGCCACAGCTGCGGCTGCTGCCCTTCGGGCCCGTTGGTGCCCCAAAACTGCCTCAGGAGTCCCCCGGGACAGCATGTCCCTGAAGTACTCCTTCTTCAGACGGACGGCTTCCCTGACCACCGGTGTCCACCACAGTGTCCGAGGGTTGCCGCCCCTTGAGGCACCTAAGACCCTATGGCCACAGGATACAGCTGCAGCTTCAACAATGGAAGCTTTGAACATCGTCCATTCAGGTTCGATATCCCCAGCCTCCACAGGGATGCTAGAGAAGCTCCTTCGGAGGTGGGGGTTGAAGGCTTCTCGGACAGGGGCCTCCCCCAGACGTTCCTAGCTTACCCACACTACTTGTTTGGGCTTACCAGGTCTGTCCAGGGATTTCCCCTGCCACCGGACCCATCTCACCACCAGGTGGTGATCAGTTGACAGCTCTGCCCCTCTCTTCACCCAAGTGTCCAAAACACACGGCCGAAGATCAGATGATACGATCACAAAATCGATCATTGACCTTCGACCTAGGGTGCTCTGGTACAACGTACACCTATGAGCATCCTTGTGTTAGAACATGGTGTTCATTATAGACAGACCGTGACTAGCACAGAAGTCTAATAATAGAACACCACTCAGATTCAGATCGGGGAGGCCGTTCCTCCCAATCACGCCCCTCCAGGTATCTCCGTCATTGCCGACGTGCGCGTTGAAGTCCCCCAGTAAGACCATGGAGTCCCCCACTGGGGCCCCTTGCAGGGCCCCAGCCAGGACCTCCAAGAAGGCCGCATACTCCGAACTGCTGTTTGGTGCATATGCACAGACAAGAGTTTTCCCCCCAGCCCTTAGGCGTAGGGAGGCGACCCTCTCGTCCACCGGGGTAAACTCCAACACAGCGGCGCTCAGCTGGGGACTTGTGAGTATCCCCACACCTGCCCGGCGCCTCACGCCTTTGGCAACTCCGGAGAAGAATAGTGTCCAGCCCCTATCCAGGAGTTTGGATCCAGAGCCAATGCTGTGCATGGAGGCAAGCCCCACCAGATCCAACCGGTAACGCTCAACCTCCCGCACCAGCTCCGCTCCTTCCCCCCAAGAGAGGTGACATTCCACGTCCCCAGAGTCAGCCTCTGCCGCCCAGGTCTGGGTTGCCGAGGCCGTCACCACCACTGCCACCCATATGGCGGCACACCCGACCCCAGCGGTTTTTCCTGCGGATGGTGGGTCCACGGGATGGGGGAGGGAGAAGTGCCAAGTTGCTCTTTCGGGCTGTACATGGCCGGGCCCCGTGGCAGACCCGGCCACCAGGCGCTCGCTCATGGGCCCTCCGTCCGGGCCTGGCTCCAGACGTGGGCCCCGGGCTTCCTCCGGGCAGGGTCTCTCGCCTCACACCTCTATTTCTCATGGGGTATTTTGAACCATACTTAGTCTGGCCCCTCACCTGAGACCAATTTGCCTTGGGAGACCCTACCGGGAGCACATGGCTCCTGACAACCTAGCTCCCAGGTTCATTGGGACACGCAAACCTCTCCACCGCGATAAGGTGATGGTTCCCGGAGAGATGTATTTGTCCCATGCTTATTAAATATGTGCAGGGTGACATATTCTTAAGGCTAACTGAGCTAACTAGCAAATGGCAGCTGCAGTCACAGCAACTCTTTTGATATGCTGCACCTAGTTTTGAGTATGAATCTGACAGATGGTCAGTTTTAACATAATGCACCTTTAATGAACAATAATCAGAATGACAGTTATAACAAATAATTATACATCTGATGGGTAAAAATTGAATGATGAAAATGATCAATATATTTAATATGTTAAAATAAAGGTATTACAATTATAAATGTGCATTGGCCCGATGTGTAGCTGGGCTGGCTGTGCTATTCACTATATAAAGATGTAAATGTATATGTTGTTGACGTACAATATAAGGCAGGCAGACTAGGTATCACCCTTAGAATTTCTTTATTTTGAGCTTGTGAGTCCACACAGTTGAAGCTGAATAAAGGTGAGCTCAGAAATCCACCAAGAGTCAACAAGGAGATGTACCAAAATTGAAAGCACGTGCTTGATTTAGTCAGACGTGATGGTTTTTATTGAAGTGAATGGAAAATGGAGCAACAAAGAAACAAAAAAAAACAATCAGCAGCCAATGATCAGACTCTACACACCAACCGGCATCACCACTTTTCCGCTAAATTAACGATTATGACTGTGTCAGCTCAAATTGAATATGTGGATTAGACTCCAAACAGTCACAGAAAGGTTACATGACTGTATGACACAGAGCTGCTGTGCGACAGGAGGCCGAAGGAAACAGAAACTGCCTGAACATTCACGGGTTTCCTCACTGCACTGCATTTACCTTCTCGTTCCTTTTCTTCATTTTATTTAATTTAATGTAGGGTAATTTCACTTAATTTCACTTCACCTCACAGATGAAATGTATATAAGAATAATAACCATAGTGATGATAATAACAGGTTACACACAATGACTAAACTAAACTAACTAAAAACACTGTTTTTTTAGGGAAGATAAAAAAAATGAGAAAGAAAAGCAGAGCAGAGAAAAGAGAAACAAGAGAGAGAAAGTAAGAGGAGAGCATTTGGGAATCCGTTAAATTAAGTCAACGAGATGAGGGGAGAAAAGGAGTCGGGGTGGGAGATGTGAGTGTAACAGATAGACGAGGAGTAAACCGACACTGAGAGGAGTGAGGCTGGAGATGAGGAAAGATCCAGGATGAAGATATTGGCGTTTCAGCTTACGACAGATAAAACAGGCCATTGGGAGAGTTTTTCCTTCAGAGAGCAGCTGACTCTGTGATGATGCTCCTTCATCTCTCTGACCCCTGAGGAGTCACCAGCTGTCACTATTTTACACTCTGTAAACAGGAAGTTATGTAAACAAATGGACCACAAGTCTGCCTGTTATTACTGTCACATTATAGCGTGTAATACTGTAGTTGGATGGTTTTAAATTGAACCTGCCAAAGATTTGAAATGTCGACCGCTGAAGCTCCACCCGATACACTAGAGATGTCCATCTAAGACAAGCTGTGACGTATCTGTTCAAAAAGTGTCCCTGTTATTTTGTTTCCTCCTCACACCTGACTTGTGCTTGAAAGTATGGCCTTATATTTGGTGTCTTTGGAAACCTTAAGGGCTTCACTATGAATTCAAGCCAATAAATGAGAGTTTGAACATTATTATTAAATCAGTGGACCCAACAGGGGGCCACATGGATACCATGAGTGTTTTTGTGTTTGTTGTTTGTTGTTTTGCTGCGTGTGGGACACTGCTGAAATGCATCATGGTGGAACCACAACAATGTCTACAATGGAGGCGATCAGCTCGGACAACCATGTCATGGTGGAATCTTGGGTTGGTTGATGGGTCATATGCTGGACTCTACTTTACGCGTTCTTATGACAGTAAAGACATGCATTACATCACATACTTCCAAGTTATGAAACTGAATGTACTTTTATTTTGTGTTGTTCTTTTTGTAATTCACTTTGTTTAGCCTATTCAGAAACAATGACATACATTGAATGTAGTTATTTTAAGTCAAAATATGTAGTTTTGTAGCTTTGGTGCCTAAATCTAACCAGTGGCCATCCAAAATACAGGTCCGAAAGGCATAATATGTCATGATGTGTGAACTGTTTGTCAGCAAGCTGTATTTTGACAGTCTAACCAAATGTCGAATATTATTGTTGCTAATTTGACCCTGGAGCCCCTCATGTTCAACACTGAATCTAGATGGGCATGTAGAGCATCCGTGTTTGAAGCTTAGGGCCAATGATCATCCTGCCATATTTGCTACAAGTTGGGAGTGAGAACATGGTTGTATATTCACTGTATCATAAAAATCTAATTCAAAATGAACAAAGATTTTGGTTCAATTGTTGTTGCTGTTTAAGCTTTTTTCGTTTAAGAGTTAAAACCTCACACTGTGTCCCCACCGTCTTACACTGGCTTGTTTCACAATCATTTGCATTCTTTGTGTTTTTCCTGCCTCAGCTCTCTCTCTTCTTTATTTATATCTATGGTTATAGTGCAGGGGGTCTATTAGCAGCTGATTCAAAAGAAGGGCACTTACACCTGTAAAGTATGTTTGGTGCAGTGTGAGGTGACAGATTTAAACTAGGGTAGAGCTTTCACTGCTGCCCCACTTACAAAAGAAATTAAAAGAAAGAGATAAAGGGATATCAAGGATGGATTCATTTTTTTCCAGTATTACATCCCGTCCCATACCCTCTGTTCCTCCGACGCAAACTTCCTCAGTCCACCACACAGAACCAAGCACCAAACCTGGGGCGACAGAGCCTTCTCAGTTGCTGCCCCCTCCCTCTGGAACACCCTCCCCAAACACATCAGAGACTGTACAGAACTCAGTACTATCAAAACACTCACCAAAACTCACCTTTTTAAAATGTTTTAATGTTTTAATGTATAACTTGTCTCTTTCTTTGTATTTTTAGTGTGTTTCTTTTATCGTTCTGTTTTAACCTGTAAAGTATCTTTGTGTACCTAAAAAGCGCTATATAAAATAAAATGTATCATTACAATGACCAATGAAATTTGCACTTTTCACATCCACGTGTGATTGTAATTGTAATTGTACTTCTGCATCACAAATCGATTCACCAATAAAAGCACCAGAGAGGACAGTTTTCCACATCTGCATTATCGAACACAAAATAACATTGTAACTTTGCTTGCATTACTCAAGGCCCAATGTCAGCCAGTACCCTGGACAGCTCTATGATCAGCACCAGTTTTATAAGTGACACCAGGATCCTGTTTACACCAGACATTAACATGTATTCTGTATTTGGATTTTTTAAAATCTGAATACGGAGAAACACATGCTAATACAGGTATAAATATCTGATTATAATGCAGGCACTGAGGAAAAGAGAACACATGTCTGTAGCAGGTTTAAATAGATCAGATGTCATGAACATATCCAGATACAGATCACAAGTTAATTCCTGTAAGTGCCTTGCAACTACCGGTGATAATGTAACTAATAATTATTGTGATAATAAGAATAAGACAAAAATGTTTATATTCGCTAAGAAAACATGCCGTATGAATTTTTGCTGTAAAAGGATGAAATGTGCATATTTTCCTTTGTTCTTTCCTCACTCAGCTGCAGCAGTCCACTGAGCACTTCAATGAAATCAGAATGAACTTGTGAATCAGTTTGATCAGATTTTCATGTGAACTCCTTGATATGAAACCAATCAGAGGAGCTCACATCTCATGAACGAGTCAATTAATAATCAATAGTCATTAGAGCAGAGAGGAGGGGGGGCGATCAGAGGCTGCAGCTCCGCCTGGGTTAGAGGAGCGTGAAATTACTGCATTCTGTGTACTGTACACACACACACACAGGAGTTGTCACACCAAGATGTGCAAGATGTGGGTAAGCCGCCTGACCAGCCTTAACAGAAAAGCTCATATGAATTTTACTTTTCAGACACATTCACATCTGAAAGAACCACATCTAGGTGTAATGTGATTTTTCAGGCATTCCATAAATGTAAAATGTAACTCACAAAGTTCCACACATTCACAGCTGGAATATGAACATCTGAAACACAGTCTGATCTGTTGGGTTATGTGGCACCTCAGTGTTGGTAAAGACGGAGGGTTGCTTTTAAATTTTCCCAAAACTTTTTGAGCTGGCCCTTAAGACACAGTCACACACACACACACACACACACACACACACACACACACACACACACACAAAGGTATACAGAATAAAACATCAATAATAAATTGTGGAATTAATAAATAAATAAAATCAAGTTGGAAAAATATACTATTCTTGGTGGAGTGTGGAGGATGAATTGAGGAGTCTCAGCCTGGGGAATGAAGCTGGGCGTGGGTGTTGTCTTTGAGTATCCTTTGGGCTCAAACTTGCCATCTCACCCCCTCGCTAGCCTCTCAGGAAACTCACAGACCAATTGCATGTTCCATAAATCACTTACTCAGACTTTACTCAGCCAGTCAAATCTGAATATTGTATTAAGCATTGTGATACAAGGCAGACAGGTACACACAGAGACTAGACAAGAGAGGAGAGACAGCAGTCAGAGAAAATAGACAGTGAAAACAGTTTTTAATCAATAAACCACTCTTACATGTTCATTCTTTCTGTGGGTGGTTCAAAATGAGCCGTTATTAAAAATGGCAAGGTGAAGCGCACACAACATCAAACATTTGTTTCTATTGTTCTCTGTTCACCACTTCTCTGCACCATTGTTGATTTCCTTCTTGTCATTGTTGCTTGTAACCGGGCTGAGGATGGTGGTGTCTTCCACATAATTCAAAACTGAGTTAAACAACAATATTTTTTAGACACTGAGCATGTAATGCCAACTAACTCATACTGCAAAGGAAACAGTAATTGTTCAATGAATTAACCTGCAAATGTATTAAAAAAGCCTAAAAAAGATCAATCTGTTTTAAAATCAGGTGTAATTGATTTGCATTTCAATTACGTGGCCTGTTTTCAGCAGTTAGCAGTTTATTTGGCGTCCTTGTGACGATGTCAGGTGAGGTGTAGCTCAGCGGTGCGGAGGAGACAGCGGGTGTAAATGAAGCCTCCCCTGAATGTCCAAGGTCACTTTGAAGAATCCAGTTTCCACATTTCATAATTCATCATCCCAACCTCAAGATTAGACCTGTTCCTCTCTGTAGATGAGCTCTGTGTGTGTGTGTGTGTGTGTGTGTGTGTGTGTGTGTGTGTGTGTGTGTGTAAATGGAGTAGGCTGCAGTGCTTTGTTATGTCCACTGTATCGATGGAGGACAGCAGACAGACTGTACATCACTCATAGTTCAGACAGTGGACAGCAAAGTCCTCTGTATGTGCGTGCCGCGTGTTTGTGTGTATGCGCGCACGCTCGTGTGTGCGTGTGTGGATAGGTGTTTGTGTGTGTTTAGACAGCAGTGAAGACGTGTGCTACAAAGCCAAATAGGCCAAACTGCCAGGAGCTGTACACAGGCAGAGTTGGATCAGGTTGTGACTTAAAGAACCTGCAGGTCAACTTGTTTGTTTAGTCTTTTTTGGTTCCTGTCTGTAACTGAGCTGAGTTCAGTTACAGACCTCTGAGAGGACCCCCACTCATTTTAAGCTGTTCTTTTTCTTCTGTTATTAACATCCCCAGTAGGAGGTGAGCAACTCGTCAAATACAGCAGCATGGTCTGTGGAGTTATCTCCAGCTACAATGCTGTACCTACCCCACTGAGTCAGTTTTACACATGAAGGGCTCCGCGACAAAGTTAGCAATATCACATCATATGCAACATCAAACTGTAAAATAAAGCTTGCTGATGAACAGTTCACATATTATAAGATATTGTGGCTTTTGTACTGTTATTAACAGGGTTGGATGTAGCTCAGGAGGTAGAATGGCTGGTCCAGTCATCACAAGCTTGTGGTTCATATCTCCATCTGCATGCTGAAGTATCCTTTTTTTTAAAAAAGCATTTTTTTGGCTTTTATGTCTTTATTGATAGATCAGCTGAAGTTTGTGACAGGAAACAGGATGAGAGAGAGGGGGAGTGACACGCAGCAAGGGGCCCGAGGCCGGGAGTCGAACCCGGGGCCACTGCAGTGAGGACAAAGCCTCTGTACATGGCTAAACGGCGCCCCATGACGAAGTATCCTTGAGTATCCTTGGTTTAGTAGGTAAGCTCATACTCTGGGTTAAAAAAAAATCAAGGCCTCGTGTATGTAACAGAAGTCACATAAGTTATGCCACTCCCATACGTAACATAACTTAAAAACATAGCACTGCTAACTCTTGGAGTTAAACTCCATAAACTGGACACGAGCCCCATTCCCTTTCGGGTAACGTTACATGTTTACTCTTTAGGCTGCTGCACTGGAGAGGCGATCCAAGAAGTGAAGCTAGAAGGGTGACTACAGCATCACACTTCGAAGCGTAGGGACACTGGCCAAGCTGCTGTATTTGACGCGCTGGGACTGAGAATGGGCTTTTATTTAGGGTTTACATAAAGGTTTTTTTTTATTATTATTTATTTACCTAAGATTTAAAATAAACATAAAAAACTCCATTCACTGACAGAAACTATGAGACTCAAAAAAACTGTATTTGTTGAAAAAAAAAAGTGTACACTGTATTAGCTCATTATAAACACAGGCTCAAAGTATTTGAATACAAAGATTGATCTTGTGTTTGTATATTTCCACATATATTTCTGACATCTGCTAATGAAGGCCACAAGACGTGGCTGAAAAAAAAATCTAGAGTTCTAGCCATCAAGGGATGCTTCTAGTTTATGGCATGGACAGCTGTGATCTCAAGGCACCAACAAACAAGGTAAAAGCTGAAACAGTTGAACGTGTTTGAACTTTGAGTTAAAAAATCCAAGTGGAGGCACGTTTCAGCTCCAGGAGAGCAGCAATTTGACCACAGTTGCTCCCTGTATTGGCACATCCACGCTACTGCGCACAACCAGACTCCAGCGGCTGAACCCTGACTCTGTAAGGCTCTGGTCCGAGCCCAGCAGCTCTACATGTCCTGAGGCTGAAAGGTCAATTTCTTTCTATTTGAGACCAGAGAAAAGATAAATGGGAAAATTAGGTGAGAGGAGATGGCCTCTGTGCTGAGAACACACACTCATCCCTCACTCTGCTCCTCCCTCACTTATCCCTCCATTGCCCCATGCTTCCACTCCTTTCCTGCTTGCCCTCCCACATTTTTATCTCTCTTTTGCCCCACATCCTTTCCACGATCTTCACTCCATCCCACACTGTATCCAGTTCTGCCATTCTCTCTCTCCATTCCTCCTCCTCGACAACTCTTCCTCTTCTCCAATCTCCTCTCTCCCTTCTGTCCCCCTGTCATTCATCTTTTTTTTCTCCTTTTTCTCCTCTTTTCCCTTTCACACATCCACAGTACCTGGGAGGGAGAGAGAGCAGCTGTTGCCAAGCAACCCAGCCGACCAACGAGGTGTGGAGAAGTGAAGGGTGGGGGGGAGATTGTAGGAGGATCATGGGGGGAGGAGATGATGGACTGAGAAAGAGGGAGAGAATGGAGGAAGGAGAGGATGGAAGGAGGCTAGATGATGAGAGGAGGGAGAAAAGACAAGGGAGGAGGAGGAGGAATGAGGTGAAGAGGAAGAGAAAAGAAAAAGGGGGGAGGATAAGGTGGTGGTCACTGCTCACTGATTGCAGGAGTCGCTCCGGCCAATCAATTTCAGCAGGTGCGTGACCAGAGCTGTCCAGCATCAATCACACACACACACACACACACACACACACACACACACACACACACACACACACACACACTGGGGAACACTAATTCATTACAGAGGAATTTGGGAAAGAAACAGAAGAGAAACAGAACTAGCGTGCATGTTACAAGGAGGGATGGAGAGCAGCGGAGGAGTAAAGGCAGAGAAATAAAAGAGTGGAGTTTCGAGTCGAGGCCTCCGATCAATCTGTGCGTCTTTAAAATTTTACTGCTGTCATTGAGCTGAACACCACAAACTAATTCAGTTTATGTTTAATCAATCACGATCGCTACAGTAATATGCATTAACCACACAGGAAGAGGACAAACAGCAATGCAAAGAGCAACATCATAATCAGCAGGCTGTAACAGTAGTGGCTGTAGTGGTAGAATGAGGTCACATTGAAGAAAGCAGTTTAGTAGAATTTTTTTGTTAATTTATTTTAAACATTAAAGGTCCCGTGTGATGCTCATTTTGGGGTTCCTACTTTTATTGTATTTTGAATGTCTATAGAAAATGTGTACATGCTTTAATGTTTATATGTATATATATTTCTCTCATACTGTACATTACTGCAGTACTTCTATTCACCCTCTCTGTCTGATTGCTTTGTTTTAGTCTCTTTAAGGGGGCCACTCCCAAAAACCCCAGTCCACTCTGACTGGTCAGAACTCACAGGCAGGAGCCGGCACTGCCCACCATGTTTCCACATCAGCTCTGGGGGTGTGGCTGAGAACGGGCACTGTATCGTTGTGACATCACAATTTTACTTAAAGTCAGTGTAAAGCAAAATCAGCCATTTTCTTCTAAACGCATTAAACAGGTCATAATGTGTTTACTTAAAACATGTAAAAGCCATTCGACTACTTAGAATTTAATTTTGGAGCTAGGCTCACAAACTGTTTTTCAACATTTCTGTGTTCAGGATTTAATGGGCGGGTCAGAAGTAACGCGGCCATGATTTGCATAAACCCCACCCTGCTGCAGAAGTGGTATAAAAACGTTCAGCGCGTCAGCTTCAGCGGTTCTCCCACTCGCTCTCCAGTCTTGGATAGCATTGCTTACGATAGTTTGCAGCTAGCTAACCAGCCAACCAGTCAGCTAAACAGTCATGTCTCCTCCACATCGCTCTGCATCTTTCCTGGATGCCACAGTGTGCAGGGTGATGGCGCTGTTAGCTTATTTAGGGTTCCTTCGGATGACAACGTAAGGAAACGGTGGATTGATTTTGTCAAGAAGAGCTAACGTTACTGTGGGGAGTTAAACATCACCACCAACACCCGTCTGCAGTGTCCACTTTAACCCTGATCGTTTTAGCAACTGTCACCAGGTAATGTCTGGATTTCTGCAGAGTCCGTTGACGCTGGTCACTGGGGCTGAACCGATCCTCTCTGTCCCCGGCTTGCATCCTCTCCTCCCGCCGACAGCAAGTGCCACCGGCCTGATGTGGCCGCCGCTGACCCTGTCCCGCTGATGGCGGGTGCCACCGGCATAATGTGGCTGCGCCACCGCAGCCGACCCTCTCCGTCCCACTGACGGCGAGTCCCACCGGCGGTATGTGGAGGTAGTATCAGGGCCGCATTATTGGTGAGCCGTACCAGTGTGAACGGATATTCCAGAGGCGCGGAGCGAGGGCGTGTCGGTCTGACAGTCTGATAACTACACAGGTCCTTCACTCAGCTAAATACAGAGAAATGTCCCACAAAGCAACGTTACAGGACCAAACAAAAGTAACGTAGTAACCGTAACTGTCTTTAGCAACTTACATGAGGAAAACAATACCACAGCTGTATGTGGAGAAGCGTCTGTCCTCCTTTTCGTCCTCTGCTGGTGACAAACGCTGTTTTCTGAGCAGAAATGTGATGAGGAGTCGGTCGGACAGGCGAAGACTTTAACTCACCAAGTGTTTGTGACGAAAATAAATCACCCGCGACCGCCAGCCCTCCTGACTGAGACTTCAGGGTACTTTCCGCCAGAAAACAGCCTCCATCCCCGCGAGTGACAGAGTCAGACAGCGTCCTGTTTACTGATGGTGATTATGTATAATTCTGTCATTTAGCGCGAAAAACTTAACTCCATCACTTTCCATGATGTTTGGTGGGTCAGAATCTCGATCACTACACATTATAACAGCATCCATATGATTATAAACTGTCCCCGGGTTTAGATAGACAAGGGGAACACCTGCAGGAACACCAGGGAAAACACCGACGTCATTAACATGATGTGTACCGTCACCTCTTTAGGAGCCGCAGCGCCGCCCCCAAAAAATAAATAAATTCAATCATTTTCAACTCACCCATATATGGATGGAGGGTCAAGTTTTTTAACTCCACAAAACATTTCTGGAGCTTCACAGCACAACACTCTTGTAACATTCTCTTAAACAGCTGAAGTAGATGGGGACTTGTTTTAAAGCATACAAAAATCAACTGTAAGGAAATAATAAACGGCTCCATACAAATGGTTCAGCGTAATATCTCCAGAGCCAGTCTCCCTGAGATCCAAAATTGATTTTAAAAGGCATCATTTACACCCCTGACGTACGGTCGAGCACATGCACTCACTCAGACCAGGTGCATAGTTTGTAAGTCCATCATCAGTCCAAAATGAATGTTTGACATTTTTCTGTGTGTGTAAGTGTGACCTGACGAAATGCACATGTAAATTAGTTTTAAGCTAACAGTAAAAAAAAATCAACGTTTATCTTTACCATCTGTTTAACATTGTATGTAATCCCTTTAAAAACACTGTGAAAAGAAAATGCTCCCATTGTATCAGGAGTAGTAGATTCAGAGTTGTAGATAAAACCCCCCTCTCCTTTGTCTCCCTCCTCTTCCTCCCTGTCTGTCTCTGTCTGTCTCCCAGACATCAGAACTCGCCGGTTTTACTGATCAGTCTGTCTCTAAACAGTATTGATCTGTCCTTATATGAGCTACCATTGATCTGATCTGTTAGGATGATTTTACCCCATGAGATGAACACTGTAAAATATGACAAGCGCCACAAATCATCTCCCTCCCTATCACCCTGCAGTCAGGCCAGAAATGACTGTCAGTGATGAGAGAGCAGGACAGAAGCTTCCAGCCTCCGTTACATCCGTCCTCCGAGACAGCTGCCATCACAGTACTACAGTCCCTCAAGCTGCTGAAAGGCCAGAGACGAGCCAAACTGTCTGCTGCTGGAAATACTCTCAAGAGCACCAACTGTGTTGAATAGTCCTGACAAATTCGCTGCTTACTCCAGCTGTTTCAGGAAATTTTGTAGAGAAATCAGAAATTGACTGAGACATTGTTGGTTTTGGTTTTTAGGATTTGTGAACTATATAATTTATATATAATAATGTATTGTCAGCGTTATGGTAAGGTTACGGTACAGCTGCTAAGATTATTTTTATACCTGGGCTCAATGTTTACATGTCTGGGTGTGTAAATGATTAATACTCACTAAAGGTTTTGGAATCAGGCTAGTATATCTCCTTTTAGCTGGCAGCCAAGACACGGCTGCAATCTAATCCTTTGGGGCAACTGTGACAGTCAAATCAACATCAACTAAAATCGCTTGTTTTTGTGAAAATGAATCCTACAGAGAGAGAACGTTTAGTTAAAGCAGAAAAAGGGAAACTTTCCCTCCCGTCCTAGCGTTTCCCTGTGCTAGGCTATTACAGTTGGCGCTACTATCGCAGACATAGCTATCAACCATGTCACTGTCCAAAGTAAAAACAGTGTAAACTTTAAGAATCTGAATTAGACCTGGAAACCCTAATCTCAGTGCTATGATAGTTACACACCTGTGTTTAAGTTTTCGGTTCAGTTATTTGAGTTTTATTTTTGTACTTCTATCCTCATGTGTTGTGCTTCACTCTCCACTTCTTCCCAATGTCTGTTTTCCCACCCTGTCTTTTGTGTACACCTGTTTCTCATTACTTAATCACCCCGGTGTAAGTAAGCCAGTGTTTCCCCCTCACTCCTCTTTGGTTTGTCTGCTCCTGTGTTTCCTGTGTTGTCCGGTGCCGTTTTCCCACCATGTTTTCCTGCATTTGCTGGCTTATACTACGATATTTGTACAGTTTTCCTCAAAGCTCACTCTCAGTTTTAAACTTGCCTGCCTTATCGTCTTATCGCTAAATTTAGAAAAGACTTATTTTATGGGGAATGTAAAAAATGTAATCATATCAATACCGAATCAAATGTATTGAGTAACAAAGTATTGATTACTGTGGCTATGGAACCAACATCTCCACCTTTGGTAGCCGACATTAAGATCTGAGAGTTGACTCTGTGTGACTCTTTTTTACAGTGTAAAGACCTCCCAGCTCATCAGGTGGAATAAACAGGGACAGTCCAACACATGAGGCAGAGCGACACCGACTTCATTTCAGAAAATGAAATCTGGGATGTTTGATTATGAGATGATGAAGGCGAAAATGAAAGTAAATGTGATTTGAGAGACAGAGTGAGTGACAGAGGAGTGGGAGATAGGAACAGAGAACAGAGAATACAACAGAGACACACAGAGGAGATGAAGTCATTCACATTTTTATACCTGCTTCGCTTCCACCAGGTATTTCCCTGGATCCCACAGGAAATCTGCACATATTAGAAAATACAATCAATGGGAGTTTGACCAGAATACATGAACAGTCTGTTTGCAAGTCTGATATTGTTATTTGCATGCAGATTGATGAGACTGGCCTGCAATTTCATAGAGCTGTCTGAAATAGACACGATTACACCAAATGTACACCAATTCATCCTATCAATATCAAGATTTTCCACTCAAGTGAAAACTTTGACCTGCTGTGCAAGTACAAGAGGAAAGACATTGCAAACGTCATTACAGTTCATGGCAATCCATTCAATATTTTCTCAAGATAATTTAGACTGTGGTTCATGTCCTGTGTCCAATGATGTGAAGGTTTGAATATTAAAACACTTCAAGTCAAAACTGACATCTTTAATATTTTACCAAGACCATGAACAAGACCAAAAGGTTGCTTTGTTGCCTAAATAGAATCATGAAATTGAACTTGCCACAAATGGACGTTTTAAAAAAAATTAAGTTATCATGGAGAATTTTGCTTTCACGCTGATACATGTATGAACATTTTCTTACTTGAAGCTGGCATTTACTTCTAAATTAATTACTATAACTGTTGCAAATGAGATTATGAGGATACTTTTCAGGAGACAGGGCCGACACCCTCTGAGGCCGAACCAGCCCGGAGGTTAAACAGAGAGACTGTGGACCGTAGGATAGAGAAGAGAAACAGACACGTTAATCACCTTCAGAGGAAATGACCTGTAAAAATGACAATCAATATCTATCCAAATATTAGCTCACACACCCCATCAGCGCTCTCACTCTCAGTCTGAATTGCTTAATCATTGACTGCGAGTCAGCGGCACATTTTAAGTGGATTTTAGTAGACTGTCTGTTGGCACACACACACAAACACACCCTCCAATAGCTGCTTTGTGGTTTCCAAATGTAACCAGTTTATCCATTAATGTCCCGTTTCTTAACTGACTTATTGATTGTTGCTATCACTTTTTTGAGAACAAAGGCCAATGGTTGATCTATTCAGAATTCCACTGTCAGATCTGCACTGATGGTGCAACACTCCCTCTGGCGAACATATCTGAGGTCTTGGTAATACAAACATTTTGCTGTTCTGCAGCTTTGCCCATTTAAATGCAAGTAATCAGACATGGTTAACTTATGCCTGTTTTTAACTGGGAACCGAACATGTCATCAGATTTTTTTGCTTTGATGTTAGCAAGCTAGCCACCTTTTGTTGGTAAGCTTAGATATGTGGACAATTAAAATAGTTGTTACATTCTATAAGTTTAGAATGTGTTTTGGTTTTTGGGTAGCTTACTAGTTTAGAGATGTTAAACAGCCCAGGTCAGTATATGGCAGTATATGCCCCGTATATACAGTGACTATCTGAAGGCCAGTTGGCAAGCCACTGTGGTTAGCAAGCTAAATAGTAACAGGCTTTCTATCCATCCACCAGCTAGCTAGCTTTATCATCATCTTAGTTATTTGTCAGGTTCAAGTTAACAGTGCAACTCATTTATAAAACTACACTCTGTTACTCTGTTGCAATCACATTTCATTCAAGAACTTGTATCGACTGCTGTCTGACAACTGACTGAACATGCTTATATTTGTTGTGTAGCAGTTAATGAACACAGTAGGGTAGCTAATAAAAATTGGACGGTGCAACAAAGCTAATATGTTAGCACTTTGGACTCTTCAATGCTCCATTCCCTAAAAATGCGAGCACTGCAAGTACGGTTGGCATATCAAAGTTCACCAAAATTGAAACTGTGTATCGCTGGAAATTCTACTGAAATTGATTGATTTGGTCTAATATTTTATTGCTGTTTAAAATTCTGTTTGTTCGAGCCTTAAACCTGCAATAACTGATGTTGTGGGGACAGCTGAACACAACATTGTCATTTTATCACCTTTTAAGTTAATATGTCAAACTTGTCAGCAGGCAGTTGCCTGTTCATACATTCAGTACATCAGGAATAACATTCACATACCTGTGGAGTTGGGTGCATTGATTTCAGTTTTCCCTCAGCATTTTGCTCCTTTTTTGGTCCCCACCGACAATTGAAATCAGCTGCCTGCTGTAGAGCATTTAGACTAATCTAAAATAGTTCAGTTGTGAATGGGAAAGGGCTAGGGAATGAAATGAAATGCTCAGAGAACTGAGGAGACCTCTACCTGTCAAATTAGTCTCTTTTAGGCCGGACTCATACGACAGGAATGTCAGACTGATATAATCCTGATGAGAAAGAAGCTTGGTCAGTCCTAAAGATCTGCCCAGGTTATCTGGTCATATGAGGGGTATACAGCTCCAGACTTAAACCTTAATTGTGCCACCCCAATAGCATCTTTGATACGTCTTTGATATCTAAGATTTAAAATCTGGATCACTGCAATTGTCATTACCTCAGTACTTTCACCCGCAGCAACTGACTGTGTAGCCAAGCAACAGTAAACAACACTAGCCCTTGAGGCTAGTTTGTTAGCAAACTGCTGACGGATAACAAAAACAGTCAACAGTCAAAATCTCACCAACCATTTTCTCATCCAGACTCATGTATTCTGCTTTTCTCACTGCAAAGTATTAACATTAATATAGCCAGTTGCTGGCATTTGTTTACATGTGAGATCACGTGAGGTGCTGCACTACTCCCTCTGCAATGAAAGCCCTGTAGCGTCTGATGTGTTATCTCCTATTTTTCTAGTCTTGTAGTGCGTGCAGGTTTGAGATTAGAGAGAAGAACAGATGAAGATTCTCTTTATGTGCATGATGAATCCCAATTTCACAGTCTGTCAGGATTGTAAAAGTCCTCTAGTGTGATCCCAGCTTTAGTCTCTGCGGGTCGTCATGAGATCTAGTGAATATAGCTTCTTTAAGACTAAAACTGTGTGTTTTGAGATTGTTACCTTTTAACATGCTTTGTTAAGATAGGAATATTTTGATCCCAGTCAGCTAATGTGGCTAAACACTGTAACATACACTTTCACAATGAAACTGAGCCTTTGTGTTTTGTCCTGACAGATTATAGACCTGTTCTCATTGAGAACAGATCTATAACCTGACACAATAGATGGCACAATCTAGTTTTTGGCACTGACATGGTGTCTTTGCATTTCATGATGCCTGCAGTATAAATAGTGAATGATTTACTGGTTAAAAAAAATGCTAACTGAGTTTTTTTAGCATCCTGTATCAATCATTAAATATTTACACTAACAAAAAGACACAATTTTGTTCTTATACCCTGTGGCAACAAAATAGATAGGACATTCCTCTACTCTTCTGTCCTTTTTTCTCCTCTCCTCATCCTTCCTTACACCCCCCTCCTCCTGATATGTAGTAATATGTAGAGATGATGACCTTTTGATTTCTGCTGGAGGGATGTTTGACAAGCAGGCGGCAGCTGCAACACACTCAGGTTGTAATCTCACTTGTTCTGTAATTAGCGGCTGACTTATTACACAGAGACTGGGGCTGTGAAACTGCAGAGCTACAGGGGCTAGCTGATGCTTCCATTTCATTTTACTTTATTTCATTTTTGTGCGTCTTTGAACATTTGAGATGTCATTCCATGGCTTCAGTTTGAGCCTTTCAATAAAGTATTCCAGACATCAGAAAAGCTCTGAAACTGCAGATGATAGTTGTCTTGACCCCCATTCATGACAGTTGAGGTAAATTTATTGAGTGAATATAATTTAGTCAAGTACCTTTGCTCGGACATTTTCAGGCAATGGTCACTTGACCAAATGTAGCCATTCAATAAATGATCATTTCCTGCCGTCATTATCTGAGGCTGTCAATTGTATCAGTTTTTCATATCAGCCAGTCACATCTATCTGACAGCACAGTGACACACCTCCACTGTTCTGTCTGTCATTGCTGCTGTATTTTTTATATATGACTCACTCGCATATTTATTCAGTTCATTCATGCTGCTGTTTTGTGCACCCCCTCCATCCTCCCAACAACGCCCAGTCTTCTCAGATCCTCCACCTCCCAATCTTTGCGCCGCCCAGTCTTCACAGCTGATTCGACTTCATCAGCTTCATTGTTTCATCAGCCACCACCAGCGTCTGAGCTCCATGAGTGGATTTTTCTTGCTGCTGCACAGAGCAGTTGTCCCTTGTAATAAACTTTTTTTTTACTCTATTCACTTTTTTTGCTATTTCTTTTTTTTACCTGGATTTTATTTTGTAGTCATAAACTTTCCACAGCCATCAACATTGTGGGTACATTCTGTTTTTAATTTATCATTATTAATAAGTGAGTGAGTAAGGGATCAGTCAGTCTGTCAATATTCAGTATGACAGCTATCCTAAAATGTGCTACAGGTTGCTTAAAAAATAGTTATGAATTATTGCAAAAATGCATATCTTTGCACTTTACTCTCTGTCCAAAGGGTCGGGTCCCTAAACATACAAGGTGTCCCGACACAAAATGTATTGCCTCTTGTGAGAGAGTTTGTTGACAGTGTCAGTGGATGACAATGGAAGAGATGATGAGACATTCTACTGTAAAAATATGTCATAAAAATAAACTTTAGAAATGCAATTTCAACGGTTCAAAAAACACAGACTGCTCTGCTGCTCAGTGTGTGACTGCGCCAATGGAGTGGCTTTTTACAAACTTAGAGTGTATGGCCTTGCCAACTATTCAGTCATTAAGTATGGCAGTGCTTTCAGCTATATGTTTACATCAGCAGGCTAGTACGCTAACAATGACTATGTTGACATAGTGATGCTCAATAGCAACAGGTTCAGTGTTCCCCATGTTCACCATCTTGTTTAGCGTACTGGCATGCTGGGATTTTTATAATTGGCACTAATCACAAAGAACAGTTAAGGCGGATGGGAAAGTCTTTAGTTTTGCAGCAATTTGTGAGCAGAAGACAGACAGACCCTATGGCACCACATGAAAAGTAAATGGGTCTTCAAAGTTCTCACTGTTCATCCTGAGGGAAACATGAATTTCGGTTCTAAATGTCATGCAGGAAATCTAGGCAGGAGTCGTCGAGACATTTTAAAATGTCAGGTGATCAACAAAGTTACAAGATACGTTTTATAATTAGTAATATATAGTCCGCATCTAATATTGAGAGTTAGTACTGATTACTGTATTCCCATTAACAATTAGTGTGGAGTAATTAAATCAATGCAGTAAATTAATACAATAGTAATATCCATACATAATACCGTAATATGAGTAATATGAGTACAATACATTATCTAGTTTCTATACAGATTTCTTTTACTATGATGGATAAAACTAATCAGTAAGATGTAGACTGTCCTCTGCTGCTTTGAAGAGATTTAAAATATGTCTGTGAAAATCAACATTGTAGTGACAGAGTCACACCAGCAGCATGCTCATCATTACTAATTTATATCTGATCCTGTCTGCTAACACACTCGAGACAAATGCATACACACACACACGCACACGCAAGCATGCGCGCACACACACACGCACAACTTTAAGGCATAAATCTGCTACATTACAAAGATACTTTATGTAGGTTTTGCTTAACAATCAGACTTTGTTTATGGAGTAGATACAATCACTTTGATTAGAGGAGAACGCCTAACACTGACATACTGCCCTGAGAGACAGAAACACACTCACACTAACAGAAGGCCTACACATGACAGATAAAAAGGTAATTTGTCATTTTACAACATATTGCATAATGAAATTTAACTTTGTATTTCCTTCCTCCAATATCAAGTTCTTATAAGTATATATAGGTGTATTTCCATCCAATTGTCAAGCTAATTTTAAGGGAACTTTTGAATGCTGCAGGCTGCAGAATAAGCCATGGAACCGCTGCAAGAGCAAGAAATAAAGCCAGTCACCTTCTACAAAGCAATGTGATAATGACCTTGATGCAGTATGCCAACAGAAAAAACAGATTCTTCTTTCATAGCTGAGCAGTCATGTCAGTTTAATGTTGAATCGTCAGTCATTTGGAAAAAGGTGTTTTCATCTCCTGTTAGGTGCATACATTTTTATCATGCTTATTGATGAGTCTACAGTCTGGTTACATTATGTGGTAATTACTGGACTGTTTCTGTGTTTTACTAACTGCTTAATAAACAACACAATTTTGTGGTGGTCGTTTTCCTGCCAAAAATATAAAATATGTATAAATACCTCAAAATTGTAATTTAGTACAGTACTTGAGTAAATGGACTGCTGCTGAAGTAATTAATTCTTTATGTAGTTACATTCTGCCAACTGGAAAAAGAGCAGCATATTGTGTGTGTGTGTGTGTGTGTGTGTGTGTGTGTGTGTGTGTGTGTGTGTGTGTGTGTGTGTGTGTGTGTGTGTAAAAATACACAGATACAAAGACTAAATCATACATGCACAATGTATGCATGTGTTTTCTTGTTTGTGTGTATATCTAATATGTGCACATGTACACAGGGCTGTAGAAGTGTGTGTGTGTGTGTGTGTGTGTGTGTGCACGTGTGGGCACGCGTGTGTGTGCGCATGTGTACGTGCGTGGGTGCGCGTCCTCTAACTAAATGGACGGGTCTAATCACCTCAGAGGGAGGAACCTCTTCCCCTTCCGCCGCCTCTTAACATTAACGGATATTAACGGCCCCCAACGCTCCTCCGTTTCCTACTGAGAAATGAAATACATCACTAATGGTTTATCACAAACACGGCTAATGCTTTATGCAGACCTCTTACCATTAATAAATGATGGCATGTAAAGTGGGGGAGGGGTACTGTGAGAGCTGACGGGGCCTTAAGGGGGAGCGTTGGATCAGTTTCAGATATTAAACAGAAAAAGGAGAGCTTGATTTGTCTCGTTTTGTGGCGATGAGGTGATTAAATCAGTTTTTACCATCTGTGGGTGCTCAAGAATTAAGAGATTTTTTACAAATTTGTGGAAAATGCATTTAACAGCAGTAGGAGCTCTGGTTTATGGAAACAGAGTTTTGTCTGCTGATTGTACAGGAAAGAAACATGTTCCCTCATTAACGTTACATATCTTCAATCAGTTAATATGTTCCCTCATTTTACTAAATCAGGTTCTGAAGTTGCTTTAGGGGCATGTAAGATAACTTGTTTTTATGAAAAAGGGTAAAAGTGAGTCTGTGTGTGTGGAAAACAGGGTATTTTTCAAACTGGGTGTTTTCGCTGTTCTAACTATGGATCATTCTTACTTTGCACTCGCCAACTTTGTTGTCGAAATTTGTAGATTTGTATATGAAAAGATTTTTAAAAAATGGAGACAGCAAGATTGCAAAGGACTTTACTTGAGAAGCTGGTGATGTTCATGCTCTGCACAAGAGCAGGAACAGTGACACTTGTTGATGACAGACAGGAATATCTAGATGTCTCCACGGATTGGAGCGTTTCCAGCTGTTTCTACGACAAATTCATCACCCTTTCCGACGTTTCAGTGCTGGAGGTCTCACCTTCAAAAAATCAATTAGAAAAAAAAAAGAAAGAGGCTGGCTGGCCAGACTTAACAATCAGCTGTTACAGCTGTTGGTAAGCAATTCTAAAAACATAATAAAATGCATGTGCAATGGTTTCACCCAGGTCTGCCTGTCCATCTACCTACATAGCTGCCTCCACATGCGCACTATAGATTGCGCATGACTGGTTTCTTCCACAAGGCGATATAGTTAAAGTTGTTATAGTGAGCTGAATGAATGACAGAAAAGTGGAGTTAAAATGTCTCAAAGCTAATATGCTTGCTTTACATTGATGAGTACTAATAATAGCAATGTTCATTCTTTGCGTTGATCATGATAATATTAGGTGTAGTTAGGTACGGTTAGCGATCGCGCTCACAGTACACAGCTTCCAAGCCTGTTGTTCAGCAGCTAAGCACAAAAAAATGGAGCGGCTGCTGTAGCAACACACTCATTCAGCAGCTAATGTTAGCATAAAACAGACACCAACAGTGGTAAGACTGAGGTACATTTGTGACGGCTATTTTGATCATTTTATTTTTTAGTTTATATGAATGTGGCATTTAACAGAGTTATTTATGTATTGTTAGACTAAAGAAGCTAAGAGAGCTGGTCGAACATAGTGACCTAGCCACTGAAACATTTCCCAGCAGGCCAGTGAGTACTGCGGGGCAGTTGGTGTCTGTGTGGTCAAGCAGTGCATGTTCATGTGTTTCGGATGAGTGGCTTTAAAGGGAGACCTGAAAGGAGGGCCTGGGATTTTTACAGCTGGATACTGGAACATTTAGCTTGTTCTTGCTGGTTTCTACAAACCACAACGAACCACACCACAAATAAACTCTGCTCACCCACTCCTGCTCCAACCACTGTCCTCAAGAGCCTCAACTGGCTCCCTGTCTCCCAACACATCCAACGCAAAGTCCCTCGCCTCGCCTCCAAAGCCCTCCATAACCAGGCCCCTCTCTACCTCGTCGACCTGCTCCACTTCCTCCCGCAGCCTCTGCTCCTCTCATCCCGACCTTCTGTCTCCACCGCTCAGGACTGATCACCAAACCTGGGGCGACTTGAGCCCCCTCCACAGCTGCCCCCTCCCGCTGGAACTCTCTCCCCAAGCACCTCATAGAACGCACCGACCTGTCTACGTAGATCACTGACCAAAACCCACCTTTGTAGAACTGCTTTTAATATCTGATGATGTTTATGATATCCTTTTCAAACGTAATTTTGTAAAGTGTCTTTGAGCATCATGAAAAGTGCGGTATAAATGTAGTTTTTTACAGTTCTGTTACCCATTCCAGTTAAAATAATGTTAGCAGCAGCAAAGCAAGAAGATTTTTCAGGATGTTTGTTATATCTGTTTATCTTTGTTGATATAAAATCGTTTTCAGAAGCAAATAGGCAGACCTTGATGCAATATTATTTTATCACACCACCATTTCCAAGCTTAGACTGATACAAAGTTCTTTGATGTTATTTCAAAGTCAAAATTCAGTTGGCTTTTGTCAATATTCCCTGTCAGTGCCGAGCTGTGCAGACTTTGGATTTCTTGTATAGTAACGTTCGCAGGTTTTGACTCTAATCAGCTCCTGTAAAGAGATGAAGACTGGTCAAATTGTCCGTACACCGAATGCCTTCAGACTCAGCCTTTATCCTCGTGAACCCTAATTTTCACCACACACACACGTTTGACCCATGTCCAGTACCGTACATGCTCCCCTGTGTCCTCATTAACCCAACCTGGGAGGCCACCATTCATCTCATCGCTCCTGTCTCATTCCCTGTAATAACATCCTCGCCCCGCCACCTCGTTTAACTTTTTCAATTAAAAGAGGAGGATCACTCTATTAACCCCACGCTTCCTCCTGCCATTTTTCCAGCCTAACGTTGTTTTGGAGAGGGCCGCGGGGACGGCCCAGGTGGCAGTATTTTACCCTGAAGGCGGCGTGTCGGTACGTGCGGTGACAGCTAACGGCAGGCGTGGAGGTGAATTATGGAGCCTGGATGGAGAGGGCAAGTCATACGTTTGTGTCTCGTCCTGCTGTTGATCTGAGAGGAGGGGGACGGAGGGGGGGCAGATGCATGAGGAGGCACCGCAGAGGTCAACACCTGTCCCTGCCCGTCTCCCTACCTGTCTGTCTGATGCTGTCTGTATCTCCCTGTCCGTCCTGTTCTCTTAGTGTCTGTGTAGCTGTTTTTTCCTCATCTCTCTGTACCAATTTGTCTAATACTGTCCTTGTATGTCCTTGTCCTTGTCCGTGTATTTTCATATTTTTGTCTTTCTGTCTCACTGTACCGGTCTGACTTATGTTGTCTTAAAGTCTGTACCTGTATCACATTAACTGTTCTTGTCTGTGTATTTCTTACCCTGTGTCCAGACCACAACAGCTTGTTCGATGACAGCATTCATGAGACACTAAAGGTACAAGGTAATTAATTCATCATCATACAACACAGCGTTGCATAACGAAATGCTACACAAATTACAGAACGTATATAAAGTTATTTAGACCCAAATGTATTTAAAAACATAGTGCATCTTTGCAGCTTGATATGAGAGGGTGTGCTGGAGACGGGTCTCTGTGGGCACAACAGTCTCTGATTTCACATTGTTTCGCATGTTTGCATTTTGTCCATGACCTTTTCCTGTGAGGGGACATCAGCCAGGAGCGGCTTTAAATCCAACCGGATCAGCACAGCTCTTATTCTGACTTTCTTCTTCGCTGGGGCAGGTTGGATGATCGAAAGACACCGCGGGCCGTGATGCTATCAAAGTACGCCACTCTCAATCCAAAACATAGGCGGTACCTTATTCAGCAATAGAGAAATTAGTAAAATGAAAAAAATAAAATGTAGCAATGTTTGAAGGAACTGCCAGACGATGCGCCACTGTTGCCATGAGTGTCAGTTTCACCAGTTTTCAAAATGTTTTCCAATTTTGTCAATCCAGAGTTGTTAACAGTGGCTCGTTGATCTGAAGCAGGCTGGCCACACTGGATGCTTGTGTAGTGTGTGGCAGCTGCGTCGCTGAGCTGCTGCTGCTCACTCATGCACGTGTGTCCACATAGCCGGCATTGCTGCTGCAGCTCAGCTACTGCCTGCACACTCTGTTTACATGGAGTAAGTCTGATATTCATCAATAAATATGATGACGTTATTTTCCTTTATCGAAAGAGCGGGAAAGTGGTTGGAGAAAAGAGATGGAGGGTGGTAGGAAGAGAATCAGTGTACATAAAGAAACTGCCCCTCACCTGTTGTGTGTATTCTCTTCATGTCTGTGGCATATTCTACTGATACAGACATTAACACTGTAGTGAAACACTGCTATGAAGTTGATATGACTGTCTTCAGGTCCTTTTCAGGTTTATTTTTGCAAAGAAGTGCACACGTGCCGCAGTAAAAGTTGGACTGCAGATAAAGTGCAACTCACGCAGCCAGTGTGGCTGCTCCAACCTGTTAACATGGATGCTGAAATGAAAAGATAGACACTACACTGTGCACAGGCGCTGCAGTGGCTTTGGTAATTATGTATTTATTAGTAATAAAATCATTGTCTACAATTCATAAAGCCTTTTCACTCTGTACCTGTCTGTCTTTCACCTTTCTGTCTGTTTTTCACTTTTCACTTCTCTCAGCTGCCCCTCCCTTTCCTCATCCTCTTTCAACCTTTTGGTTTTTGCCTCGGTGTCCCTCTTTCTCTTCACCCCTTTTTTAATCTTTCCAAGTATTTCTCTACATTAGGGTCTGTCTGCCTGCCTCTTTAACAGATAGTGGGTCAGGCCAGAACTGACGATGTCCGTGATGAGCTTCAGTTATTAAAACCGTCGCCGTACAATTAAACACCCTGACGGATGACATCACCGTGACATCATCAGCATGTGTCTCACCCTGTCTGACTGTGAAGGTCACCTTGCTCCGGATGAACAGTCCATTTCTGCAGAAACACTTTGGGCAGACCAAAAATCATTACTGGGGTTTATCTGTGGTGGTTCACCTGTGTCATTATCTGCAGTATTTTACATCAACTGTAACATGTGAGGCACAATTTACATTTACTTTAACTGTTGCTAAACTGGCATCACATTAAGTTTAGAAATAACATACACAAACATTTATAATCCTGTGAGATAAAATAACATATATAAATTGCTTTGGGAGTCTTTGTCTAGCAGGACCCGCCCTCCTCCGCCTCTGACTGGTCGCCTTCCTTCTCTACACTTGACTCAAACTGTTAAAACTAAGCCTGCACAGATGCAAACCATCGACACCAGAAAAGGGAGGGAATAACACACTATCTAGCTGATTCTTGCCTCATATGTGGCGTGATTAAACAATAAATTCATCGTGGCCCACTCACGTCCTGTCCTCTCTCGTGTTCTCGAGCGGACCACCAGGGCTGCAAAAATCTCTTAGATTTTGTCTAAGTTTGTTCAAGAGGAAGAAGGCGCCAATCAGCTGAACTTCACCGCTTTTATCATCTTCTTCCATCAAATGGATTCATGGATGTATTTAGCAGTAAGTACCAGGGCCACAAAATCACTGAGGCATTTAGCAAAGAATACCAGGACCACAAAGCTGTCAAGGCTTCCATCCTTAGAAAAAGTGCATGCATGTGTGTGTGTGTGTGTGTGTGTGTGTGTGTGTGTGTGTGCGTGTGTGTGTGTGTGTGTGTGTGTGTGTGTGTGTGTGTGTGAACAAGTACATAGCACCATCGTTCACTGACGTCTCAATAGATGGCAACTACACTTGTTACAATGGTAACTGGTCACAACAAAGATGGCAACAGCTGTAATGTAGCTTCAGTTTGCTCAGAGGACTTTAACTTTTTTTTTTATCAAAACTCAACTACAATGACAAATATCAAATGACTGAAACTTGCACATCAAAAGATAAAGACTGGAACCAAATCAATGTCAGGTGCCAAAACGACCACTAACAGACACACACTCACACATACTCTGTTTGACGTACAGTCATGCAATTAGGCCTTGGATCCATAGTAGCTCTGCCTGTATAGAGCTCAACATGTTGTCTATTGATTGGCCTGTGAGTAGAGAACAGACCAGAGGCCATGTTAAAGTAAGTGTGTGTAAAGGCGTGTGTGTGTTTGTGTGTGTGTGTGTGTGTGTGTGTGTGTGTGTGTGTGGTGTGTGTGTGTGTGTGCGCGCGCATGTGGGTGTGTGTGCCTGAGAGAGAAAGAGAGAGAGTGGGACAGAGATCGGGCGGGATGAGGAGGGCCAATCAGAGTAAGTAACGCAAAGCATGGAGAGACAGAGAAGAAGAAACAGATTAAGGAAAGATGTGATGGAGGGAGAAAGAAAGAAAGAAAGACAGAAATAGAATCAATCATATGCTGTATGATTTGGGTCGATAAATCTCTGAGTGACACCGCTGCTTGTTCACAGACTTACTGTCACCATACCATCCTGTCTGCCTGTCTGGTGCAGGCTATTTATGTCTTTCTCTGTCTTTACATTTGTCTTCCCGTCCGTTATTTAGATGTTTCCCTGCCACTTAACCTGCAAGGGGTCACTACAGACTTTATGGAAGTTGCATAAAAGTAATATTAAGGGACTTGTGAATACGTGTTCACATTCATCAGTGCTAGTCTCTTAGATCAAAGCTATCTTGGCTTTATTAAAGATTGATACTGGTTGATTAAAACATGGGTCTGATTTATGAAGTGTTGTCGATCATTCCTGCAGTAAAACAAATAAAAGGTTTCGCCTCCTAATTCAGTTGCTGAGAAAGAAACACAAGCAGTAAAACGATCAGAATGGTGTACACTGTGTTAAACACAGGAGGCATTTTTTTAAGTGGGATGTCAGTTTAGCTACTGGTAAATGATAAAGAAAAATAAATGCAAAATGAAGTGAAATACCAGAGGCACTTTCCTTCTTGTCCAGCGATCCATTGACTCAATGAGATCCGGCACAACACATCAGCTTCTCCGTGACGCTGTATGACATGTCCTGGACGGAGAGGCTCTAACTGAGCGTCCCACTAGTCTCGCATATCTAGCTAACGTTAGCATGTCACTGGCTAGCTTGACTTTTAGTTGATCATTTTTCTTCTCCTCAGAGTGTTTTACCGCGTGTTTCGTAGCAGCAGCTCTCCGTGTCATAACATATTCGAGCTAAAGATAACGGACTAGCTCTTCGACTCCCTGACCATCTACCACACTGGTTTGCAGCACATCTCCTCGGACCAGCACACTTTCCTCCCTCCAGCTAGCAGCGACATGATATTAAGCTGCGAGTCATCCTCGGTCATGGCAGCAGGGCGTTGGCTCGTAATGTGCTATAGCCAGGGTTCTAAATTAACACCCGCCAAATGCAAGTTAAAAATCATTTTGGCGGGTGTTAATAAAAACTTACCAGCCAGTTTGGCCGGTGATGCATGAGGCAATCATGTCAGTCAAAGCCATTCTACTGTTCTCGCTCCCTGGGCAGTACTGACTACATTTCCCATAAACACTGTCGTGATGCCACGTAATGACGTATAAGACGCCCATTGGCTGCGCGCAGGCAGTGCAACCAACCAGCATGAGAAACCATGGAAACAGAAAACACAAAGAAGAAGAAGAAGAAAAAGAATGAATGAACGGAGCAGAAACTATCAAAAGAAGGGAGGGAGCTAGCTAAAGTAAATTAAAAAGTAGCCTAAACTTAAACTAAATGCGGCGGTGGTTGGTTAGCGAGAAGTAGGGCCCTATGATTTCCGGGATCACGGAATCGCGGACGCAATCGCAGAATTGGCCGATTAAAACGGAATCTACTTTTTAACGCGGAATATCGCGGAATTCGACATAATTTCACTGAAATGCTGTTTTCATGTGGAAGAGGAACGTATGTCTGGGGAAAACTGCACGGAGGGAAGCAAATCTGGGTGGCACAACAAGTCGTGTCCGCCCCCCTCCCCACAGATTGAGCTCACCCGTCAAAACATTGTAAGCATGGCGAAGCGGCTGCCCACGGCTCCGTCTTCGTCGGCAAAAAAACTGAGAAACTCGACATTAACCCCTCAGTACAGAGCCGAGCAGTTCCCGAACGACTTTTATGTGTCAGGTGAACTGTTGTTTTTCAAAGAAGCAGACCTGAGAAATCATAATTAAAGGTGTAATGCGTGAGAGTTAGCCACCTGTCCGATTCATATTATCGGCATATAACACCAGAGTGAGTGCTAACTGCTGCTAACAGTAGCTGCTGTTAGCTAGTTTGCCCCGTTAGCCACAGCCCTCTTAGTTGACTCTGCCTGGGCTGGGAGCTCAGAGGACAGCGGGAGGGTTGGTGTTTTCACTGCTAGCTGGTTAGTATGCTAATTTGACATAACGTTACGAGTATAATTTCTCATTTTGTTGGTCATCTTTGCTAATTTTTTTTAATATTTACAGCTTAAATTTTCAGAACAATTTTGGTATGCAAACATGTCCTGGATCTGCCTGAGAGCTGACCATGTTTTTATTCAATGAAGCCCAAATGAAACCCATAAAAACACAAAATATACTACTGTATGAAGACATGATGAAGTCAAAATGTATTTGATGCACTTTACTGTACTGTACGGTACAGTATTGAGGAATTAATTTAAGGTAATTTCTATTTATTTTGTGTACATTTTAGTCATTTACATTAAAAACACACTGTTTTTGGTAGTATAATAAGAGTAAAAGGTAAAGAAATCGGGATTCCCAAAAATTATAAGGGAAAAAACGGAATTCCCAAAAGTTAAAACGGAAAAAACGGAATTTGGGAAAATATAAGATGTACTACATGATGTAATACAAGATGCACATATGTCTGGGACATATCTAGCTCAAGCCCAGTCAGCAATACATTCTGTATGTAGCCATCATGTGCATTCTAGATCCATTAACAGATCTGCTAACAACACTTGTCCTTTCAGTCTCCTCAGTCGATGGCCATCGGCCAGAAATTAGAAATATGCTTTAATACCAGTCAAAAGTTTAGACTCACGTGAGGATAACATGTGTCCAAACTTCTGACTGGTACAGCAATTCTTTCATTAACAATAATATAATGAGTCTAATGTTATTGAACAACACTAAGACACTACAAAATGACTACACACCAGATAAACCAGAGCTTTCCTTTAATGGAGCCATACAAGTCAGAAACATAAAAGCAGATCAGCACTGGCTGGTGCGTCTTTTGACTTTGCGGTAATATATTCTTCCTATCGGCTTCATGTTGGTAATTTTCCGTGTTGTATGAGAAAACACCATCAGCCGCGTCATTCAAGCCCGTTTCTGTCCAACACTGTGAGCTGATGGAGCAGCCGCACAGCTGTTTGAAGGTATTTGGACTGTCTCCTCATGTGGGTCATTTTCTCTGTGTGTGTGTGTGTGTGTGTGTGTGTGTGTGTGTGTGTGTGTGTGTGTGTGTGTGTGTGTGTGAACAAACTAATTCCCTATCAGAGAGAGAGGGCATGGGAATGGGGCAATAGAATCACTGCAAATAGAGCATGAGGGCCGGCTTCACAACAGGAGGGAAAGGACAAAACACATACACACACCCAACACCCATACACCAAGCCAGTGTAGTTGTGTGTATGCCAGGTACAGAGGCTCTAAAACATGGTTTGTGTGTCATTGTTGTTTTGTTTTTTTTTTGGTTTTTGGTTTTGGATTAATTGTTTGATACTGTCAATCAGTCTCAACATTGATTTCAACATGTGCACGCTCTGCTTCAACACATACTCCAACACTAAAATCATCCCAACAAGCCAATTTGACCAAGCTGCTACATGTCCAATCAGGGCACAATGAGCTGCTGGGTCACATTTGATCAGATTCAAGGCACATTTGTAGATTGCTCAAGTACTAAATCACTCAGCTGATGTCAGGGAACCACAGTGGGGGAGACCGCTCAACACACTGCGACTCAAGAAAACACATCCAAAAAGACAAGACACAAGCAAATTAAGGAAAACATCTTGATCAATTTGACTTTTTTTTTTGTTATGTAGGAAACCGCTGTTAATGTTCTCTTGGTCATTTCTACATTTATAACAGGCTTCAGTCTGTCTATCATCACTGATGAACCTGGGTATTATCTCTGATTAACAGCAGTTTTCTGTCAACTTTACCAGAATTCAGTTACAAAGGGAAACAGATAAACTATGTATGAAGCCTTAAATAACTTAATTTGTTACAAACCATGGCAACAACAAGTGTGTCCAATCCGTGTTCAGAACTCCAGTTCCTCAGCACATATAATGTATTCAAATTGTGTGAATTTGCCACATGTTCATTCCTCACCCTTCAGAACTGACAGCAGCTTTCCAGTTCTGAGATTTTTGGTGTTTGGTGGAGCAACACATTAAAGAGACATTTCACAAATGTAGGTTTTCTCATCAAGCCAGTGCTTCAATTGTATTGAATGGCGGTGTCCAATAGCAACACAACTGAATCTTCCAACAAATTTACAAATCAACTAGGGTTTATTTGAAACTGGGTTACTCGACGTCAGAGTTACAATGCACTCACAGGTGTTCAGGCAACTCATCTCATCTGCTATGTTCCTATCAGAATGATCAAGAGAATATTAATAAAGAGCAGTATTATATGTTTTAGCATACCACATTTTTTTTTTTACCTTGTTTGTGTGTTTTAAAAGTCTGAAGGTGTGTTCTGTCCATGTGAAAGCAGATATTAGAAAGGTTAAAATGGAGGCATGGGAGAGAAAAACAGAAAACAAAAAGAAACCACAATAATAGCATCTCACGCCTGTGTGTGTGTGTGTGTGTGTGTGTGTGTTGGCGCGTGTAGAGATGGGCTGAAAACAACAATGGATCAATAGGTTTACTGTGGCCTCTAGCCAGCGGCTCTAACACTCTGCTTCTGTGTGTGTGTGTGTGTGTGTGTGTGTGTGTGTGTGTGTGTGTGTGTGTGTGTGTGTGTGTGTGTGTGTGTTTCTCTTTCCTTTGCTCTCATCAATACTTCCATTCGGTCAGCCTGAGGGCCCCGGGCCCCCCCACAGTGATCACATTTATTTTTAGAGGGCCGACAGAGTTTCACTGCAGGGCAGATTACTGCTCCATGTGTTTGTGCTGCAGCAGCGCTGTGTACGGTCAGCATACGATTTATACCGACTCCATTTGCTGCATTACAGAAGAAATGACACAACACGTTTTAGCCCGTTGTAGAATGTTCATTCTTTTTCACTTCATTCGTTAGCTGTTATATGTTTTTTGCCTGAACAAATCATCAGCTCAGCAAATAAGCGACTTATCTGTTCCACAAAGCCCTTTTCAGAAGCTGTGATAACAGTTGCTAAGAACAGTAGCTTAGCTTTAGCTTATCCATACAATTTGTATAAGGTGACATACAAAACCTATTTCTGTGTTCATCGTATCCACACTTGTGTTTGCATTTCACCCAAATCCTGAAAGATAGGAAGATGACATCCCCTTTCTTGACCCTGCCGATATAGCCCTGATTAGCCAATTGTTTCGCCAGTTTGTGAAAACAACCATCAAAGACACCCGGCTGTTTAGAATCACTGAACAAATTGGACATTAAGACCGTGATTCAGAGGTCTTTATATAGCCTACTGAGGTGTAAGAGCTACAAAAACAACAATCTGTCCAATCCACCTTCCGCCCTGAGACAGGGGGTTTAGTCAATGCTCAATTATTCAGTCTGACATTAGATGTTTTTCTGGGTGAGGACAGTTTGGTTTTGTGCAACGGAGAGCTGGAGGCTCCATGACATGACTTCCTGTTCAGCCTCTGTTCCAGCCGCTGTTTTTGTAACTCAATACAATCTCTCATTGAGCATTTCTTTTGTCTGTCGTTCTGAAAACTGAGACATGTTCCTAGTGTTTACGGTCTATATTCTAAGATAAATGAGTTCCTAATTTATCACGTGCTACTATACAGATATTATTATACTGAATGGAAGGTAACAGGATGCGATTTATTCACCACTAAAGGGAAGCAGCAGCACATCAGCCACCCAATCAGCAGTGAGAGAAAAATGTGATTTAGCTGTGAATGTGCGCACTTAACCAATCACTGATCCCCATCCGGTGCAACAACAACTTTCTTTTTGTTCTAAATTATTCAACTTGAATATACAACTTCAATTTTTTCTAACTAGACACAGAGATTAGAAGATTGAGTTAGATCCAACGTCTGGATCCTCTCTTTTAATGACACACCCCTTAATTAAACAGCCTTCATTATTATTATTATTAATAAAGGTTTATAAAGTTGAGCTTGACTTTTTTTTACATTAACGTCTTAAAAATGTTCAAAACATTGTATTCATGTGACGTACTATCAACGTCTAGCAATTCTGTTTAAAGAGTAATGACTTACTAACATTGAATAAAGCCGGCACGAGTGGTTTCTTTCTCCCTTCATATAGAATATTCACCATCTCTCTCATGTCATCCTTTCAACTTTTAAAAATGCACTGTCTGCTATCTAAAGACATCAACAGCATCATCCCTCTCTGTCCCGCTGTTATTACAGAAATGTCTGACTCGCCCATTGACTTGTCTCAGGTGGTAAAGCCAGTGATGTTTATGGCTTTCGGGACATTAAGTTAACAAAAAACAGAATAATTATTGGTATAAAAAATATTAAGTCATTTTTCAAATCAATCGTTGTATATAGCATCATTATCTAGACAAATGGAGAGATTTTGCTGTGCAGTGAGACCATGTCATTGCCTACATGTGTATGTGTGTTTATTATATTATAGCCCACACTCAAAAACTAAACACAGAAGAAGAAAAAAAACATCATAAAGTGTGTGAAATTGACAAGTTAATGAATCGCAATATAGTGAATATGGGATGGGCCGGAACTACAGGATTAATCTGATATTATTCTGCTGTTTTGTCACATTGTCTTCTAAATAAATATTAATTTCACACAAATCAACAGAAACACAGTGATTCACATTCAGGTTTGTTGTAAAGTCTGGATGGAACCAAACCATCTCTCTCACTTTCTCTCCTTTCGCTCTCCCCCTCAATTTAACTCATTCTCTCTCTCTCACACACGTACACACAGTCGCACACACAGTTTCACCCCGAGTGGCTCAGGATATTACCTATCAACTGGAGCTTGATTAATTAGTCCTTAATTGGTTGTCATGTCACTGACCAATCGTGTGACAGCACCCCTGAGGGCCGGGTGAGACAGAGGACACCGGCTGAGAGGGAGAGAGGGAGGGAGGGAGAGTGGTGTCCTCAAGCAGGAAAAATGATCTGAAACACCCAATATTTCACCACTGTGCTACGAGATTCACACACTAAGTATCAAAGGAAATAGTTTCACACAGAAATGAGAACATTTATTGAGGAGTAGCTTTAACTCAAAATAGCCTATGTTAAATAAAACCAGGCCTGAAAATGAGAGCTCTTGAAATTATAACATATATATGGTTAGAATAGAGTGTATCTCCCAGTTTTTCCTGCTTAACACAACACACAGCTGGGATGTTTCAGCTGTTAATTTGATCTTTTAAATCCAAATCATCACAAAATAACTGAACCATTGTTTGTCTTTGTATATGCCAAAGTCTCAACAAGCGAGTGGGTGTGTTTGTGAAGTTGCAAGTTGCATCTGTATCACTGTATTACTTTCCACTCTTTCCTTGATATTGTAGATTTGTCCAAATACATGTAGTATTGATGTCATCAGCAGCCATCACCCTCCTGCATGTCTGACGCCACCCCACCCCTTGTTTAGACCAAAGGAAGTATTTCCAGTGGTGTAAGTGAGATCATGTTGCCGTGTTGCTACATGTGTTGCTTCCTGATTCTCACAAAAGAAAAGTGCTCGGACATTCTTCAGCAGCATGGACTTTCATGATACAGGAGAACTTGTTAGTGACTGAGGACCGGGCTGTATGGAGAGTGTGAGAGAGGACAGATGCATCTACGACTTTCTGCGGGGATATGCAGGAGGAGGAATAGTGGCATAGAAATGGGTTATTATCTCTCATCTTAGATCTTGTTTGAAAAAACATATTGAAATACCTTGAAATGTCAGTGTACCGCCAAGGCCTACGACATACTATTCAAGATGCTGGAAAACAGACCAAACCCTGCGTTAGCAGCGATCAAACTGAACACATTTCCACTGCTGATGGGCTCCTCATTCTGAAAATCAGACTGCTGACTGTCAGTATAGATCTGCATCATCCTGTAAGATAAACAGCCTATAAATAAGCCTGGGTGCAAACAGGTAAACCATGAAGAGAATGCTCTATGTTACAGGCAGACTTTATGATAGCAATGTCTATTTTTTGTCTTTAATCAGTGTTTTTATGCCTGTAATGAAAATGGCCCTGCAGGGAGACATAAAGTCTATTGAACTGAATTGAATTGTTCTCTGCGATCTCTGGCTACCAGGCACAGACAGGCCGTTAATAAAAAGGCTATTTGTCAGTCTGTCAGCGCTAGCTCCTCCAATCAATGAAGACTCACCGAGTCTGGAAACGCAACTGTAGGAGGACGCAACATGAAGGGGACAGTAAGGAGAGGACAACGTGGACATGGCAACAAGGAGGAAATGGTAAGTACAGGACAGCAAGGAGGAGACATAATGAAGGAGTGAATGAAGAGAAAACAAGACGGCCTCAACAAGGAGGAGAAAACAGGGAGGGGTTGATGAGGATGGCTAAACAAGGAGGAGACAAGACAGAGACAGAGTTACAGAATAGGAGCCAAACATAAGGAGTAGTCAGTGGTCAGAAACAGTAACAAAAAACAAGCAGACGGATCGATTATCCATAAAGAACTTTCTACCCTTATTTTCTCCTTACCTGCCTCCTCTGTTCCTTTCTCATCTGGACACAGATCTCCATCTTACCAGCCATCCAAAGGCAGAAGGAAGTTAATGAAGCAGCATGTAGTTCTCTCTCCAGGTTCTCTCTCCTTGTCTGATGCAGCACAACTCCATTCTATATCCATACGACACAGACTCACTCAGCATTACAGCTAAATAACCACACTTGTTAGCATCAGCAACCATGACTGGGTAGGTTTTGTAAATGTTAATAAATCGGTAAATCCCCACGTTTACTCAGTTAACCAAGATTAAAGATAACTTTAAATTATTATTTAAAGAACTCAAGTTTACTTTTGAAAGTTTAATTTCCGTTTTCAGTTGCGAATTTCTTATATTGCAGATCATAACAGGGTCTGTCAAGTCAACTGTCCTCCTTTTCTTCCCTCACTTATTATAAATCAATATCTGACTAAATGTGGTAAAAGCCAGCATCAGTGCTCCCTTCATGCTCCTGTCTTGCTTTTGCATTTCCTGGTTGATCACACGGCTGTTGAAAAAGTCTGCACCTTGATTGGCTGGCCTGATTTGAGCGCCTTTTGAAATGTTTATTGTTCAAGTGGTCTCATCCATAGATACAATAGAACTAGGTAATGGACCCAAAGGCACCTATTCAGTCCGATGAGCACTGGTTGCCTCGCACAAACAAAGTGAAAAAAGTTTCTAGCCAGGTTTGCTTCCGTGTTATGCGACCCACTGAATACAGTATGTGCAATAGTGTTTTTCCTGCTGGCCCCGCCTGCAAGTTCTCACTCATTTTCTTTCTTCAATGAAAGCTATACAAACACAAAACCTCAATGGATCTCTGAGCAGTACCACTTTATTCAGTTCACCAGCGATCTAGCATGCTTTGAGCAGCAAATAAGCTGCTACCCATGAACTACAAATGACGGGGAATGTTGACAGCAGCCAGTTCATGAGCAGTGGGGCTGCTCCATCAGGTTTTATTGTGTTGCTTTAATAATTGGAATGACCTAGCGACGCTGCATATGCTGAGAGGTGTGGCGTTTGAGCTTAGCTTTCAGCTGTCGCCCTGTTTATATTCATTCATGTGGCTAACAATAAAAGCACTGTATCATGGATGAGGAACAGTTCATTAAGCAGTGATCTATGTGATACCTCCTTATTTATGGCTGGCTGAAGGGTGATCGCCGGAAAACTGAAAGTTTCTGGTAAGAAGAACACGATCTCTACTTCCTGTTGGCTGTACTGCATTTCATTTCCATTAAGAGACATCTAAATATCACAATATAAAATGAGTTTTGAGTTGAAATGTAAAAAAAGTAGAAAGATAGCTTGTACTCACCCATCTTTTTCTAAGCCCATTGCACACCACTCCATCTGAGTGGTTACATCTCCAGTCTGATCTCCAGCACACAGCTGATAGGGGTGTGGTTTCTTTACATAATGTTACAGAATTGCATAATGAATGAATTTAGTAAGGACAGACAGCATCTTATTTAACGCAATGATGTCGGACACCCACCTGCTGTGTGGACATGGTCTAAGACACAAGTAGCCTACATTATAAATCTGTCGCTTATTTCCACTGCACACAATTATATGTGATACATTAACATCATTGGACTACAGGTCACGCACTCAGGAAAAGGGTTACATCAACAGAAAGAACATAAAAAATGAATTTTGCCTTTCGTCAGAGCAAAGTACCAGTACAATGACCAACTATCAAAAGGGTCCAGATTGTTAGTAAATCCAAACTAGTTAAAATCCCATTGGGAAAAACCCATCAGAGACGGCTTATGGTTTAGCAACATGCCAACTGCATGCTTTCACAATGCTTGTGGCATCTGTTGAAATATGTTGTTTAATAATATTGCACATTTAAGAGTAGGGCTGCAACTAACAAATAACTGGTCGACTAGTCAGATTATGAATTGCACAAAAAACAATGGCTCTTATTTATTATATTTATTTCAGTGGCAGCAGTAATAAAATAAACTTTCTTTCCTTTAACACAAGTGCATTTTGTGCATACCAATCAGCATGTATAACATAAAGTTTGTTAAACACACATTCTCTGGTCTAAAGACTCAATAGTTGCAAGATGCAATTTAATGAGGCGACAGGCTAATACAGTTTGTTCATACTGAGGAAAGTCAGCATCTCCAAGTGGTCTCGAGTGAGGCTTGCTCTCTTCTGAGAGCAGATATTTCCAGCTGCAGAGAGGATCCACTCTGCTGGGGCGGATGTTGCAGGAATGCACAGAAGAGACCTTGCTAGCTGAGACACAGCGGGAAAATGACCCTCATTTTCCTTCCACCATCTGAGAGGGTCTCTTGCTCTTGCTGACTTGCTTCACGCCAGACAACTCCACCTGCACATACAGTAATAGGCTAGCTACTGACATAGGAGCTAACTATCTTACCGAGGTGCGTCTGAGTCTTCTAAAATGTGTTTCTTCATCAAATGCATTGCTGAGGTGACCCCATGGTGCGCGAGTTTCATCTTACTAATTTTGCAAGTGATCGTTTTCTTTGTTGTGTTCAGGATGAAATGTTCCCAAACTTTTTTTATTTTGTGTTGGTGTCACTTTAGCCGCTTCCATGTTGCTCCTGTTCCCGGCCACAAGTGTGCATGTGCTATCAGAACATCAACGAGTTGGGAAAAGTGAGTTGTCTCACTCCGGCTACAATGAGACATTGTTTAGCGTGGCATTGCATGCCGTGGGATACACCGATTGACGTCATTAACGACTAATTGACGACTAAATAAGTAGTTGGGAGGCTGTTCAGGGTGTGCAAACAAGAGAAGAGACTGGACCAAAGAACACCTTGATGCCTTCAAACCTTCATAGATCACAAGAATGACACAAGTGAAATACTGAGCTTTCAGGGAAAACCTAAAGCAATTCCATATTTGACAAACCAATCTGTTTAATGCAGTTAGAAATGAATTGTTGCGTCCAAATACCAAATGGGTCACCGTGCCAAAATATTTTAAAAGACAGCAAAAATGAGAGCATTATCAGAGCTCTGAAATGGAGGGATGGGCAGAAGGATGGAAGGAGGGTGGGGGGGATGGGGAGGGGGAGTGGGGGTCAGGAGAACCAACTGAGAGAGAGAAATCCCAGGAAGACTTTCTCTCATAATTAATAAATGAAAGATGTTGTTAGTGCATTTGATCAATAGAGTTGTTAGGGAGAAGCAGCGATTGATCGGACGATGGGATGAGGGATGGAGGGATGAGGTTGGTGGAGGTGGGGGTGAGGAGGAGGGGTGGGGGGCAGGGGTTATGCTATTCACTCTTGTGGCTGTTTCGAATTTTCACCCTCATTCAGAACAAAGGAGTCTCCTGAGCCTCATCAGCACTGATAGACACTTAGCACCATCCTGACCTTAATAGGGGCAAGGGAGGGGGAGGGAGGGGGTGGCATGGGAGGGAGGAGAGAGGGAGGGAGGGAGGAGGCAGGGAAGGAGGGGAGAAAAAATATGAAGGAAAGAAGTGAAAAGAAGGAAAATAGAGAGGACAAAAAAGTAGAGGAGAGAGACAGAATGGGGGAGAGGTGGGAGAGGGGGGAGAGAGGGAGAGGATAACAGAGGAAGGAGGGAAGTGGATGAAAAAAATAAGGAGGAAGGTGTGAGAAAGAGGGTCAGAAGTTGGAGGATAGTACAAAAGAGGAAGAATGGACAGGGGTGTAGAGAGAGGTGTGAGAAAATGAGAAGAAATGCAGGTATGGAAGAAGGTAAAGGAAGGAAGAAATTAGAAGTGTGGGTGTGTGAGGGGAAGAAAGCAGAGATGGAAGGGGGAATTAAGAAACAAGAGAAATACGTAAAGGTGTAGATGTGAGGGAGAGAGAAGGGAAGGAAAAAGAGGAAAGTGGAGGAAGTCCAAAAGTGAGAGAAGAGTGAGAAGAGGGAAAGGATGAGAAGGGAGTGACTGGGAAGGAGAATGAAGAGAGGGTAAAAGGGGGGAGAGTGAAGAAGAGCAGAGGTGAAGAGGTGAGGGGGAGAGTGGGGGCAAAAGTAGGAATAAGGAAAAGAGGAGGCATTAAAGGGTGAGAAAGAGGAGGAGAATAGAACAAAATGGGGGACAAAATGGAAGAAGAGTAGGAGAGATGGAGTAATGGTACAATGACATCAGGTTTCTTCTGTGCTGCTTAATTTGTTCCCAGATTGGAACAGCACCTATTTTGATGCACCTGCACTTCCTTGGTTACTATCAAATACATTTTGTATAATATTTGATGTGATCCATCTTATCCCTTTTTTTTTTTTTTTTTTTTACAAAGTCCCCCAAAATCATTTGTTTGCCTCTTTTGCAGTAATTTTAGCAGTCGTGTCATGTCACGCAGTAATGCAAAAATTAAAAATTAATGCTTGGACTTTTGTGGATGAAACACAAATCACGGTGGCAAGTAAATGTATGCTTTTAAGTGTCAATCACGGTAAACCCTACTTTGTTGTTTGATGGACAGACAGACAGAACATGTGACCAGGGGCGTCACTAGGTTTTAAGGACATGGGAGGCTTAGCCCCCGAGAGATGCACAAGATGTGAGCGAACGCAGCGCACAAGCACAAAATTTATTTATTATTATTTCAGTCTGGTTTTTTAATACAGTACAAGAACAAACACAGGTTTGCACAGTAACAGTATGTTTACAGATTTATTGTGTTGTGAGCCTCACAACACAATAATTGTTTGCTCCCAAATATTTTGAAGTCGCACAGATTATATTTTGGGCACATATGTGACTAAAATGGTTATAATTTCAAGCCCTGAAAAATATTACTTAATTACTTAAAATTAAAGTGATATCAAGATACTACTATATATTTGGGTCAGGCTAATTTGGCTTTTACATATATATATATATATATATATATATATATATATATATATATATATATATATATATATATATATATATATATATGTATATGTATATCTTGGCTTTCTGCACTTTCTAATCATTACTCTCTCAATAAAAGCTCAAATTAAATAAGTCTTACATGTGCACCATATAAGACTTATTTAACTTGAGCTTCAGCCCCCTAAAATAGGCCTAATGACGCCACTGCATGTGACTTCATTTGTTTTCTTAGCCTGCCGCTTTTTCTACTTGTCCAGCCCTATTTCATTTCCCACCATTGTAGCAATCCACAAACAGAGGGGAGATTAATCTGTTTGTAATGACAGTTTTAGCTTTGTTAACTGCTGGCCCCCAGGCGTTGTCCAGTGTGCTCCAGATTTTGATGTGTTCTGTGACTTTTTGTTCCCTGTCTGTGGTCCGGAACTTTTGGATTTACGAAGTAAACTTGTACTGTAAACTGTACTTGTTGAAGCGCTGGTATTGGGGTCGTGCAGAATGTCATTTTTTACATTGGAAGCTTCTGTCGATGCTTTTGAATTAAGCTTTTATTATCTTTAATGATGTCATCGCCCCAAAAACAAGATAAGACAATCTTACGATAAGATCAAAACAGCCGTGATGCCCAGTAGGATGTTGATGTTTTGACCCATGAGTATTCAAAGGCTCATTGAGTTGTTATTTTACATCATAGGGTTGTACAACAAAATTAAGTTGTAGAAGTCGGTCCTGAACTGGCCTCTGCATTCTGCGCATGCACCACAGTCCCCACACCGGTCACTGACCCAGAAGTCATCCTTGGCACAAATTCGTAGCAGGAAGCCGGGAAAAACATAAGAGGAGGACGACAGCAAAGGTATTAATACGATATATGTTATGTAATGTACATCGCTGAAAAATCATCCATGTTTTCACCGTGCGCTGTGCAGCCCATTTACCGCTTCTTAACTGGTTTGGTATGTTATGTAATAGGTCAACCGGATGAAGATCCAGTAACAACTAGCTGAAACAGTGCATACTACCACTTACTGTGGTGAAGGGTTAGGTTTTGGACATACTTCTGTCAATAAATCAATTCTCCCCTGGTGCTTGTATACCAGGACAATGCCAGTAGTCCAATTAAATGGCGTTACGTCACTTTGACTGTAGCTGGACTTAAGTGTGCATGGAAACATCACTTGTTTATCAGTCTCAAATCTCGAGTCTGACTCGAGTTTAAGTCAAGTCTCAAGTCAGTGATTGTGTGACTTGAATGCAACTCGGTACAAATCACAAACTCAAGTCTAAATCTCTGCTGTCAGCTGCCCCAGATCCTCTTCTCAACACTTGTTGGCAATTGTAGTCCGACTTGGAAAATAATGACGTAATCATCCAGATATGAAAGCTTCAATATCAAACATGTTTGATATGATCTGGACAGGTCCAGTGAGTCGGAGAGCAGTTTTGGAGGTTAAGACTGGATCTGTACATGCCTCACATTACCAGATAATCTGGGCCAAACTTCATTACCAAATTTCTCAGATTGGTAAATTGCAAATAAAGGGGCCCTAAACTCTTGCAGTGTGATCCTGGACAAAGACGGTTAACATGGTAAAGATGATGTGTGCTATGTCAGCATTTTATGGCCGCTATGTCTCATGGGTGAATGTGGTAAAGGTTGTAAAATTGCTTTTCCAAGTCCATTTAATATCATCATTTTTAACATGTTAGCATGTTAAAATAAGCACTAGCTCACAGAGCTGACTTGTCAGATTACGATATAAAAGAACTAGTTCTATACAAAGTGTAGATCGACTACATCGAAAGGTAAAAGTGCAGCTGTTCCAAACCCTTTAGTGACTGGAATGTCTCTCTGATGCAGGTACAAAACATTTCATGTACAGGTATAGACACAAATGTGACTCGAGAAACCAGTAGTATTTCTGATGGTGGGGGCCCTGGAAGCATGTCAGCTCATCAAGCAGTGTCCAGTACCTGATGAAGACTGAGAGCCACTGTCATGCTTTGGCTCATTGGCCCTGCCCGCCTACTGGCTCAACAATTCAGTACGTAGAACATGAAGATGGAACATATTTTAATCCTGCTAAAACATATTTTCTATTGACTTGAATGAGCTCTCACTTAACTGTTGAAGCAATCCAGTGTGTGTGTGTGTGTGTGTGTGTGTGAGAGAGAGAGAGAGAGAGAGAGAGAGAGAGAGAGAGAGAGAGAGAGAGAGAGAGAGAAAAAAAAGAGAGAGTGAGAGAAAGCCTGTAGTGTGGTCGGGTGTTTGTCCATTAACAGCTAATAGCAGCTCTGTTTCCCCATTATCACTAATGGATGGAACTCTCTGGACACACACACACACACACATACACACACACACACACACGCACACATACTGTCTGCCGGGACCATTACTTACTCTCTCATTCCCATGCTGTCAAAATTAGCCATGCAACATAAAAACTACACACCATACACACAGCTCTCTAAACGTCTCGGCGGACAGGAAGTGAGGGCGTTAGGGCAAACAAGGAAGTGTTTCCCGCGGCAACCAAAGAGCTTCGTGTCTGGCCCGCCTGTCTCACTTCGCCTGTAAACTCGGTGTGCGTGTGTGTGTGCCAGTGTGTGTGTGTGTGATGTAATGATGAGATGCAGTCGGGGGAATCCAAAGTGCCTGTTGACTGTTTTAATTGTCTTCTCACCTCCCTTCTCTCGCTCCCATCTCTTCTATCCATCCCTTCTTTCTCTTCTCTCTCTCCTTCCTTTGCTCTGTCCCTTCTTTTATAATTCCTTTCTGCCTTTGTCATTCTTCTCCTTCCTCACTCGCATCTTTTATCTCCTTTTTAACATCTTCCTTTGTCCCTCCTTTCTCCCATCTCTCTTTTCTTCCTCCGTCCCTTCATTCCTTACCTCGACCCACCTTTCACGTCCTCCTTCTCTCCTTTCCTCCAGCCTCAGCTCCCGCACCTATCCCTTCTTTCCTGCATCACGTTCCATCTTCCATTCTTCCATCTTCTTGTCTGACAGTAGGGTTGGTATGAAAATGTAGCTTTACGTACAGTCAGCTGTCAGAGCTTTGGGCTTCCTGCCTGTTATGATTATGTGATGATATGATGTGGAAGACTGAAGAAAGTAAACTCAGTTTTCACTGAAGTGAAAAGATACATTTGTACAAAAGAAGAAAGAAAGAGCAGATAATCTTCCCAATGTGACAATCTCGAGTCAAATCTAATTGTTTCTGTAGACTGTGACGGTGGTTGAAATGAAATGGTTGGTTTATGATTAACATTCATAGACTATAAATGGCATTCTGTGTTTACTGACTTGGAACACTGTGATGATAACATGTGCAGTGCAGGATATCTGCAGATCATTAGCTGTACCAAATCAATTGTCCTTTCTTCAAAAGCTTTCAGGTGCTAAAGTTACTCTAAATCCGATTTAGACGCACACACTTATCAACCACAGACTGATCTGAAATTATGTATGTCGGCATTTGTGGGGGGTCCTCCAGGTCCCCATCTTGCAGGGGCTGCTGCTGGCCTTGGACTAGTCTACCAGTCAGTAGCCTGTATGGGAAGAGCAGAGCTAACGAACCTGGTCAACAAGAGAGCACTACTGGATCTGGACATGCCAGACAGCTCTGCAAGAACTGAATTGTGGACTCCTGTTTTAGCTTTTATTAAGACATTGGATTCGTGGACTTTAAAGCTTTATTTAGGACAAAGCATTCCTGGATTCAAATGTGTTCATTAAGGACTGTATGACTGACTCTTACCGCCTGATTACTTCTATGTCTCTTTTTACCAGGCTGCTGTAAAAGAAAATTAAACCACTTGTTGTTCAACCATCCTACTTTGAACTTTCTGCCCAGTTAACACCGCTCTCCCCAGCTGAACCACAGTTTGAAGGAGTATTGTTTTTTAAACCTTGACAGTTCCTAGGCCCTTACAAATCTAGTAGGTGTAGTCGAACACAAATTTACAAAAATGGTCACAAACATACAGTATACTTCCAGCTAAGAGATATTATTTGTATGTTTGCAAGTCAAAGAGCCCTGCTTTAAATGTTTTTTCTACAACAATTACAAGCTGCCTGTTGTCTGCAGTCTTGTCAGGACTGTTAGTATTTCTCAAGTATGTTTACTTTGAGTTACACATTTATGTTCTGTAGTGGCATGGAAAAGTCTTAAAATTTGTAAAGCTTGCTAAAACCTGCAGATACCATGTGGTGTGTGTCAGATTCAAGGTCTTATAATGTAAGACTCTGGTACATCTTGCTGGCATGAGATCAGTTATAGCCTCCAAATGCATTAAAATGTATTCTGTTTTTGTCAGTCCCTGTCCCAAACCTCCACTGGTCTGTCTTACACTCCTCTCTCTCTCCTTCCCGTCTCCTCTAACCTCTCTCTTTCTCTCTCTCATGCACACACACGCACGCACACACGCACGCGCGCACACACACACACACACACGCACACACACACAGTTCTTCCAGTCCACTGCTCCTATCTGTCCAATCAATGCAATATTAATGAGCCACAGCCCTGCTGGCTACACTAGGTGCTGTATGTGTGTGTGTGTGTGTGTGTGTGTGTGTGTGTGTGTGTGTGTGTGTATGTGTGTCTAAACAATGATATCTGTGCATTCTTTCATCTGTGTCCCTGCATTTGCATGTGTGTCATCAGTGCAGCTCATCAGTATGTCCCACACATTAGTACATGTATGTGTGTGTAAGTATGCATAATGTGTGTGTGTGTGTGTGTGTGTGTGTGTGTGGGTGTGGGTGTGTGTGTGTTCGTATGTGTGTGTGTGTGTGTGTGTGTGTGTGTGTGTGTGTGTGTGTGTGTGTGTGTGTGTGTGTGTGTGTGTGTTACCCCCAGGTAAAGGACATGCCCAAGGCTAAAGTTAGTGTCAACGTTACACACGCACACACGCACACACACAAGCATTCTACCCTCTGTTTTATTTGGATTTTTGTCCTTTGACTTCTTTGTGACCATACTATTCAGAAATCTAAAAAAAAAAACACAAAAAAAACACGGCAGCAGACAAATATGGAATAAAAACTGTATCAAATGGGTGTAAGGTTTACATGATGAGCAAAGGAGTGCACAAAGCGTGTGAAGGAACTTTTCTTTTAGCCTTGCCTACAAGCCTGATGATGATGCTGTGTGATCAGTTTATTTTCTAATTTACTGTATATGACTACACTTTAAAGTCTGACACTGTATTTACCACTCGAGCATCCCAAATTGATTGTATTACTAGTGGAAAAAGTCCAATTTGAGGTTTGGACAGGGTGTTTGGATTAGTCTTACGGCAGGGTTTGAGTCCTGCGGGTGACAGGTGTCAAGTTTGATTGTCGTTACATTACGTAAGTAAGTTACCTACGTTATTAACTTAACATTGTGATATAAGTGACGGGACAGAACTGACGTAAGGCGCATAGTTATGTTAAACCAAACCATGATCCTTTCTTCAACCTAGCCAAGTGGATTCTGTGCCCAAACCGAAGTCAATGGTGCCTTACCCTAACCAAACCATTTAACAATTTTATAACTGTCTAAATGTCAGAACATGTCATCAAAATATGTGTAATGTTTGCTGGCATTTTTGAAAACTCGACTTTGCATACCATATTTACTACCACTAACTCTGACTGCAGAGCGTCATACAGTGAAGCTCAGGGACACTGACCAGGCTGCCATACTTGACGAGCTGGGAGTGAGAACATGTTGTACAGGGCTGGAGCTTCTCACTCAAACATTTTTTTGAGTCCCATCACAGTTCTATCCACTGATGGGGAGAAACAATTCCACAATGGAACATTCAGTGGTGTACCTAGGCACAATCACACACTGGCTTACAAACACAACATTGGTTGTCTCGTCAGCTTGTACAGCCATGAATAATCCCTGCAATATGTACATGGTAACTGGTCAACGATGTCCAGACACACATCGTGCTGGGGTGAAAAAGGCGATTTGTGGCCAATATAAAAGTTTTCAATACATTTACATTACTACAAATTGTTACATAAAGCCCCTTTAAGTTCCACCAAAATGATAGTTAATGAGTCATGTTCAAGTTTATATGATGGGAGAGGTTTAGCTGGTCGGCCAAAATCTTTAATGTAACTTCATTTTGATCTACAAGACAATCTCAATTTGAGGAGGCCAGTCTTGAGAATCCAACATCACCACCAATTTGAAAAGACCTGGTTAGCTGTTCTCCTATTGTTTTAATACATTTGTACCTGTGGGTTCAATCCCCATTTAACATAGTTTTGAACTCTCCGACACACAAACACAATAAAAGAGAGTAATATCAGACCTCTCCCTCCCTCTCCCTCTCTGCAGTAATCACAGGCCTCTCTCTCTTTCTGCTTCCAGCTCTCTGTCCAGGCTCCGAGAGTATCGATCCGTCCGCTCCCACCAATCTTCAGCCTTAACCAGTCGATGCTGCTGCTGGTCACATCCTGCTCGCCGCCGTCTCTCCTGCTTGGCTTCCGGCTGTAATAGACCTGAGGAATCTGGTCTGAAGGTGATTTACCTCCGTCAGGTGACAACCTCGCTTCTCCACGATGTGTCTCCTGCAGACGGGGGGTGGTAATTTGTTATTGTTCGTTGTTAGTTTTGTTTTTTGTTACTCAAGCCTCGCTCTGAGGTGAAATTACAGAATGATGTGAGAGTGTTTCAGACGTGGTAGCTTCACGGAATTGACATTTGCCATTTAGCAGAGAAAATAAATCTTTCCTTCCCTCGCTTCCTCTGGACTTGGTTTGAGGGATTTTCAATTTCAGAAAACTCGCAGCATGTTTCTCACCCAAAGTTTCTAATAATGCTTTTGCTTCAGTTTGAATCTGTCACAAAGTGCCTAGAGCAGTAACAACAGACTTTAAGATGCTTTAAAAGACTGTGCTCCTGATCTTGCATTTTTATTATTAAATTGTGAACTTTAAGATCTGGAATTATGCACAATCCTATTCAAAATTGATTTTTCTCTTGGATACTCCATGCCTTTATTATTAAGTGCCAAAAGAGAGATGACAGGAAACAAGCCAGACTCCAGCCAGACAAACATTGGTGATGTCCAAGTCTTTCCTCTATTGTAGTTTTGGTAAGGTGTTTTTTCATAAGTCTCTTTTCTGTAAATATTTCCTAAAAAGGGAAAGACATTATTGGTGTACACTTGGTGGCATACCCTTTTTTACCAAGCTCAGCTGAACTTCTACAAAGGTATTTTTCTACCTGATAATATAGTGCTGGCTAATGGTGATCCTAATGAACATGAATCAATATACTGTCAATATTCTGTAAAATGGCTTTAAATGGTTCTGTCACCTTAAAAGGTTTGAGCAGCTCTTTCAAAGAATTTACTCTGAAAATCCACGGCTGGTCATGGACTACCCAACCACTATGTTACTATAGTTATCCATTTCAATAAAAAATATTTACTATATTTACTATATAAATACAAACATACATGTCCGCATACTCCTAAATTACGTTTTTCTGTTTAGGAAACGTTCAGAAATTATACCATACCAATATTGTTAAAAGATATGAATTTCCAACGACAAGAAATAACTTTTATGTCACTTGAATTATAGTAAAATCAACACAGTGAAACTGTGTGTGTGTGTGTGTGTGTGTGCGTGTGTGTGTGTGTGTGTGTGTGTGCGTGTGTGTGTGTGTGTGTGTGTGTGTGTGTCTGAGTGTGTGTGGTGACATATTTTATTAGCTTTTAATTTTCAGTGTCTGCTTTTGAAATAAAACATCAGCTCAGAGAGACAAAAAATGTATTAACCAAGAGCTTTGAGTTGCCGAAACAGATCCATAAGATTCAGAAATAGTGGTGGTCATGACTCATGGTTCAATAATGTCAGCGTGGTAACCCAGTTGCCGGCAATGTACGTTTCTGAAAAACTTAACATATGTTGTAACTTTATAGTTCTTAGGTTAAATTCTCTAATGCATTTGGGGACAACACTGTGCTCTTGGCCGAGTCAGCTGTCAGCTCATATACATTTAACACGAAAGTAACATGACACATATTTTAGAAATGTCAATATGATACGTATGAGACATAAATTTGAATGCTTGGTTTGAAGAAAAGTTAACTACTAGCATTTTATCTGGAGACTTGGCTGAAAAATGTACATATCACCTGCCTAAAACATTCATCAAGTAATTCATCAGTTTATAGGTCAGTTCCCTTCTCTCCATCCAGCCAAATGTTTCAGTTATTTTATTTTAAATTCAGATTTGCAGAGTTGAATATGACTGCAGGCAGGGGAGCCTTTATTTGCACTTTCACCGGCTTTAAACAATACCATTTCTTGGCTTGATCAGCCTTCAAAGCCTTTACAGCCTTGCACACATCCGGACCCTGATGAATACAAACTGAAACACAACTTACCAACAGCTGTAAGCTGGAGTTACAAGATTTCCTTCTTCATTTATTTTCCCATAAATGGATCACAGGCTAAAGACAGCCAGCTGTCAATCATCTGAGCTGTGATTATGAGCAGCAGCTCGGACATATAGAGCGGATGCTACGCCACAAAACCAATTCATCTCCCATCAGCTGCTCATAAACAATCCATCGATATCCTCACTGAGATCGTCTGTGTCCAGAATGAGTTCACATCAACTCGTGTGTTGTTAGGGAGTCATTTATCGACACGCACAAAGATAAAATATTTATCATCAAGCAGCTCTTGGTTTGGTAACATGATCAATCGTTATGCCCTCTGGTGTACAAATCACTACGGTTAAGAACGGAATCGTACCGATGCTTGTTCAAGACATCAAACACAAGAACTATTGATCTAATTTTTCAAACCAAGCATGAAACTGATATGGCCATGGAGACAAGAGTTTATCTGCTTCCCTTAAACAACAAGAGGGATTCAAAAACATTGCTTCCTGTTTGTAAAAACTATTGTTGACTCTCTTCCTCTCTCACAAGCAGGTCAGAGGTCAAGAAGGCTATGATGGGGCTTTTCAGCAATTAAACAACACTTGACAGGAGCTTCATTGTTTCCATACATTTACATTTAACATCAACTTCCCTATCATTCATCCATCAGAAATGAAGAGAGACTCTTGATATATAGTGAACATAACTGTGTTTTTTAAAAAATACTCTCCAGCAAAAGAGTAAAAACATAGTAAAGGATGTGTTTCTTTATTTTTTCACCTCTGTTTGGTTTTGACAAAATGTGATGTGATCAATGCAAGTGTGTTTGAATAGATAAACAATAATTCTGAAAGACAAACTTTGTCCGTCTCTGGATTGGTGTCGTATTATCACAGAATGACATTATTTAAATTTGCACTAACAGATTTTTTGGCCACTGGAGGAAAGCACAAAAAAGATCTATTTTCAGGCTAATGTGTATTTTAGGTGTCTACAGTACTAGGAAATGTTTACATACTTAAATATTCATTACATTATTTTCTGCTGCAGCACTTCTATTCGTCCTATTTGTCTGAACACTCTGTTTTAGTGCCTGTCTGCCCAGTCTGCTCTGATTGGTCAGCTCTCACAGGCATAAGCAGGCATGGCCCACCATGTTTCCACATGAACTCTACCGGAGTTTAACAGAATTGGACATGCTGTGGGCATGGCTGAGGGGTGGTGACTGTATAGTTATGACATCACAACCTTAAAGGTTGAAACTCACTCACTAAGCCATTCCATAAAGCTCCACAAAGGAGAGCTCAGGTGATCCAGGTGACATTTCTTTGTTGGTTCATCAATAGTACCATTTTTTACATTGTCACATTGTTTTTACCTTGCAATATGATGCATTGACAACATTAAAAAAAATGAATATAGCTGCGTTAATTTATTATTTCTGACATTTACTTGATAAACAAAAAAAAATCATAAAGCATGGTCAAACACACAATCTGTAGGGTCTATTAGTTGTACTGCCAGCAGATTACCTTGCCAGCAGTCCAGCTAGCTCAGCTGGCCTTGTCAGTCCCATGACTCTGATATATGATATTACTGATATGTAAGTTCTGCCACTAGTGGGGTCTCTATCAAAGCAAAGGATGTTCACAGAGTGTTGAGTGGAGGGCCAGGTGAAGTGTGAGCAAAATTTGCATTAGCTGGCTTGAGAGATAGATAGAAAGTCAATAAAGACAACGTTAAGCGATTGCCTGTTCCTCTTACACGTTTGCAGAATCCCGTTGAACAGAGCTAGGTTCTGGGAGCATCCAGGAGACTTCACAAAGCCTTTCTGCCCTGTGTGAATCTTTAAGGCCTTGGCCAACCTCTGGGTTAGGAATCCAGAGAAGGCCCACAAAAGAATTGGTCCGATTGTAGTAGGTCGCCATTGGTTCACGCGTGGCTAAACTATTTTTCAGACAACTGGGCATTTTCCGCAGTACACCATTGCATTAAACAGGTCCACCATATTTTTGCCTTTTGGATCCCACCTTAAGAGGTCATCCATCTTAACTCCAATCGGGACTGAGAGCAGAATTACGCTTCACTCGAGTCAACAGAAGTGTATTTGTTAGAAATCTTTATTAAAAATTCCTATATATTATACTTTGATATTATCTTATTTTGGCCATTAAACAAAAAATCTCTGTCTTGAGTCTTCATTCTCACCTAAATCACGTAACAAAGTCTTCCCTCATCAGGGAGTCCAGTAAACCTGTCTGTTTCTAGAGCTAATGGTGGTATACCTAAACCTAACTGTGCAAACAGTTCAGTGTTCAGTTCAGGGCAGCACAAGTGTGGTCAAAATGAGAATCAGAATTATTTCCACTCTGTATTCCACCATGGACCCCCTTTTCAATGAAAACAATATGAATTGCAATCCATGCTTCTATAGACAGTACAAGCAAAATAATGATCAGCTGCTCGTAAAGCAAACAATTCTTTTTTAAAACCGAAGCTATAAGACACAGCATATGAAACCACCACACTCCAGCAGTTATTAGGATTCTGTGCGATCTTGAGGAGAGAAAAGAGGAAAAACTTGTTTGTTTTTTACTTATTATTTGTATCTTATTGTTCCCTCATAACAGGTTGCCAACACAATCTTACAAATAAAGCTGCAGAAACTGTTAAACAAAATCCAAGAAGAATACACTCACATTCACATAATGTAGTTGTGTTACCTAAGACAATAAGATTTAGTTCTGTACCAAACATAAACAGACCATCTTTCCTTACTGTCATGTTTAAATTGCAGTATAATACATTTGTGTTGCTGCAGGCTATTTGAACATGTGTGGTTTGGGGTTGATCTTGCCCTGTGTGCACCCACACAGTTTCTGGTACTTGACCTGGATGTGTGTTGGTTTGGGGATTAAACCTCTGATCTGAAAAGACAGTTTAACAGCTCCATCTGCTCTTTAAAGCACCACACAGTTGGTTTTGCATTTTAGAAGGGATGCGAGCTCTGGAGCGTGTCGGAGCTAAACACACATATTGTCCTGTTTTTGATCTGCTCTTCACTCAGCACTTAACATCGACTTTCCTTCGTATTTTTCTTTAAACGTCGACAGCGTGTACTTTGTCCCACGTTTAAGTATGCACAGATACTTTCTCAGGATTAAAGAGAATTTAGCATGTTGAAGGCTCTGATGTTGAAATGTGCTGCTGCTGTCACGAGGCTCAGAGGAAAGATGCGGGTGGATAAGTGGACTACTTAAAACTGTTTGTAGGGATAAAGGTCTGACAGTGGAGGCTGCAGAGAGAAGTTTTCATCTGAAATCTGAATTCAGAACACAGAAGCGGGGGGTGGGGGGACCCTGGAGGAAAATGTAAACACAAGGTTATAGGGCTACACCAGTGTTTTTTCACGTCCATGTTGCTTTTAAATTGTGATCAGTTTTTAGATTAAATTTCATCCTTCGTCCTCGTGAAGGTTAATTTTTTAAAATTACAGTTCTTTTTTCTTGTTGGGTAATACTGAATGATTACAACTACATGTTACTTTTAGGCTATTTTTTAGTTTATTTGCACAAATACTATCACATGGTAATTTCTCATAATTCCAAGTTTATTATTATATCCATAAAACTTATTTCTTTACACCACATAATTACTTTTGCATTACTATAAATTCATGTCCTGTATTTGTATACATTAGAAAATGTATTATGTGGTAGGAAAGTATTTAACTACTATGATAAATTAAAGAAGATTTTAAATCAAAAGAAACCCCAGGCGAACATAATACACTTTGTGTATAGTAAGGATAATATTCCATTATATTACTACTCTACATTATTTGGGGTTAACGCATTTTAGAGCAGAATTTCTTTTCATAACGTTGCTGCTTGTGATTTGAGACTCTGTGGTGTCTTTGTAGCTTTCCCTCTGTGAGTCTTAAGATAAAATAAGATCGTATGGACCTCATACTGGGGAAATTGGCTTGTTTCAGTAGCTCAAGAGTCAGAAGGAGCTGGGGAAAATTATGTATGGAAACAAAGCAAGACAAAAATAGAGTAATACAAAAATAATATGAAAAATAATAAAGACTGTTTATACTCTATTTACATTTCAGAGATAGACAGACCAAGATGGATAATGCAGTCATGATACCAAGTAAGTGTAAAGATATATGGATAAAATTGAACAGAAACATAGCTTGCAAAGAGGAGTAACACAATTTAAAAATTGCACAGGGATGGTTGTTTGGCAAAAATATGAAGTTCTGTCTTGATTTCAGGGTTAATGTTAGAATTAGCTTCAGGTTAGGACAGAAATACAAACATCTGTGTGTCCTAAGAAGGGACAGATGGGTTGTTTCCAGGAACTCCTCCTTCCCTCCCTCCTCCCACGCACACACACACACACACACACACACACACACACACACACACACACACACACACACACACACACACACACACGCACACACACAGATGGACGTTGTGACATTGTGATGAGCAGTGCAGGGGTCAGAGGTCACAACCCTAGAGGGTCAGAGGACGTGTGTGGAGGCGGGATGGTCTAAATAGACAGTAATGTGTGTGTGCCAGTGAGCTGACGCTCACACACACATATGTAGCTTTATGAATTCTTTGATTGTAAGTTCGTTTGCAGGGTCAAAAAATGCGGGGGTCATTTCCTGCTTTTACTTGATAACAACAGGGAGAAACTAGTACGTGTAATCTTGGCAGGCATACGTTGTGAACAGAACACTGGGACACCCTGGCACGTGTTTCCTGACAGTCCGACTCTTCCGAGCTGCTCAAGACTTCAGGCAGGACCAGCGGTGGGTCATCAGGCGGTTCTCAGCCCAGAACACACCCATCGTGTCTCGCTCTTCCCCTCAGTAACCTGCAGCCAGTGAAACAAGCTCAGACAAACAGCAGAAAAATCAGACAAGGGTCATTAATAAATATTTAAATATTTATGACAGAGAAAATGAGAAAGAACAGAAAAATACTTCTGATGCTACAGGCCTGCTCCCTGTAGGCTGTTACAAGTGCTTCTACTTCTGCTGTTAGGTAACTGCAATAATTACTGCTGCAGCTGCTTACTGCTGCAACATAAAGGTAATTTCTCTTGATTTGTGGTATGAAGTATTTGTATTGTCTGCTGTTTGTGTGAGACTACTTTTGTTTCTACTACTATTTTCACCATTGATACAACTGTGAGCACTTATACTGTTAGTGCAACAGCACTATTATAACTGGTTAACTTACAAACAATCAGTTTAGAATCCCAAACTACTACTGATACTGCCCTAGTTTATTTATTTCTACATTTATTAAGACCATTATGTCTAATGGTCAGGTGATCAGTGAGTATCACATAAAATAACAATTTGTATTCCTTAGTTATCACAGAAAACAGTGCGTGAAAAGACCTTCTAAATTATTCTTTTGAAGAATAATTATTTTTTATATAAATAATAACATATAATTTTGTAATTTTTTAGACTCAGTCAAATTTAAAACTTAAAAACCCTGATTGAACAAATTAAGCATAATTTAAGGGATGCCTGCATTTTCCTTAGATTACACAATAATAAATCAACCCCAATTTTGAGGGGAAATTATAAAATAAATGAATGACTGAATGACTGAATGAATGAATGAATGAATGAATGAATGAATGAATATATTAATGAATTAATTGTAATGTATTAAAAGTTTACATGATGTGACCTTGAAACCCCTTCATTTGTTTCCATTTTCTTTTCTTTTTTATCAATTGGACTAATCCCGAATTTGGGGTTAATTAAAGGTAATTAAGATGTTTTGAGACAGATGTTAATTTAAGGGCCTTTTAATGTTTGTATCAAATAATATCATTAGCATTACTTCTTTAATTTGAAGGGGTTTTAACCTTTAAATCTTTTATTAATGACCACTGACAATACAAATTTAATCATTTAAAACTGAAATTTAAATACCTCGTGTGAATCATTATGTATGGTGAAAGGTAAATTAAGGTAGAATATTAAGTGGTTTCAGTTTCATAGTAAACTAGAATGGCACTCAGTAGAACACATTCCTCCACCAAGGCCCAACAGTCCCCTTTGATTCTATCAAGCTTTATACAATAATTCAATATTTTTAAATCCTGCTTGCTATAGATTTTATTAGGACCTGCCATAAATTGTTCTCACTCAGATACCAGCACCTAAATTTGCCATATTATAAAAATAAATAATCAATGATGATCAATCAATGCATTATTCCCTAAGAAGTTAACAAAAAAATGTCAAAAAAAAAAAAAAAAACAATTTCAGAATATTAAAGAAAGGGAGAAAAGAATGATCTGTTCTATCATCCGGATCTGCTCTGGCTGAGACCCATCCAAGGTTCGTGGAAATCTGTTAAGTAGTTTTTGTGTAATCCTGCTGACAACCCAACAAACAAATGGTCACAGATGAAAACACAACCTCTTTGGCAGAGGTGATAACAACATCTTTGTGAATCCTACTGAAATTAAAGTTGAATTTCTTTCCTATTTGATTGTTTTTTGGCATTTCAGCCTGTCTTAGAAACAAGTAGGAGAGAGAGGGGTATGATTTTGTACAGCATGCACCTTTAACAATACCACCGGGCTGTCAGGACGCCCAACAGTTCCGCCTGCTGATGGAGCCACAGCAGTTCAACTGCTGTAAGAAGCCAAACATCTGACAATGGGAAAAGTTAAAGAGTGAACTTCTCAGCTTGTTCTTCTCATGAACACGAGTGGAGACCATAAACAGAGAGCAGCGGATGAACTCTTTCTTTTCTTCATAATAAATAACGAGGTCATTCCAAGATAAATACTGCCTCCGCTCCTCACCAGAAGGTTTGGGCCACGCTCGATGGAGAAAAGCCTTCACACCGCCTGATGAAAGGAATTAAGAGAAGCAGAATGAAGAAACGTGGCCTAAATTTTCTGCATAAGTAATTTTTGATCAATATGTAACATTAGAAAGTTTGTTCTTTGAGGTTCGTGTACCTTTCATCCCGAGCAGAGAGGAGTTCACCACTGCACAGGGCTAGAACACTGCAAAAGGTGAAGGGGTACAGACGGGTGTTGTTTAAAGGAACATCACAGTAATTAATTGATCATAATCATGACTATAGCCTAGTTTAAACAGCTATATGACACCTGTAGTCTTTAGTTTCTTTACACATTCAGATTTTACATTCAGTGTACGGGATCTGTTACTTGTAATGTTTGATATCACTTTTAATTATTCTTTAATCAATAGCATTTTAAGACCTCTTATTGAGCATGTGTAACAAGTTTATCATTATTATACAGAATCAGAATCAGATCAGAATCAGAAATACTTTAATAATCCCAGGGGGAAATTATTTTTGTTACAAGCAACATCTATTAAGAGCAAAATATAAATTTAAATATAAACATAAATATAAATAAATAATAATAATAATAATAAATATGTATATAGCTATATATATACATATATATATACAGACACATATATATATATATACATACATACACAAAAGATCAAATATACAGTTAAATAATGTGCAAGAAGTACAAAAAAGAAATGACTGTCCATGTTTGAGTCAGGTTACAGATACAGATACATTTAGTAAATTGTTGATAACACATGTTTAGTATAGTTATACACTTGTCACTTGTTAGTGTTGTTGTTAATGTTAACCAAATCTCTCAGCGAGGAAAACTGGAGTCGATGTATAAACAGATTATGACGATATTATAACAAATGTATAATAATGGTCTACATGGGAGAGGTAGTACATATTTCATTTTTCAGATGTTACAGAGGTAAATTTGACTATTGATCGTGATATTGATTCCCGGTGATACTGCCAAGCTCTGCTTGAATACTCAGATAAATAAGACAGAGGTTAGAATAAAACTACATTTTTCATATTTTTTAACTGTATTTTTTTGATGTATATACTTTTAAAGATGAAGGCAAAACGTTTTCATCATGTGGAGTATTGATAGTGTTTGCCAAATGAAGCCAATGCAGAAGAGCAACAAACTTTAGTTCCTTGAATGGCCAATAGAGGCTGGCTCAACCCCATGTATATAATGAGCAAAGTCTGGATTCACATTCAGAGTCATTTTCCATTCCACTGAAATCAGCTCAGTGGTGCAGGAGGTCAAAAAAATGTGACTGCCTGGGCGTAAAACTACCAAGATCTTCTGTACAGCCTCTGCAATATTTGGCCAGCTGAGCACTAGAGACTTCTGGTTTAGCTCCGCTAACCTGAATGGGAATAAAACAGCAATTTAATGGTGCTGTCCTTCTAGACTTTCCAAAATGCTACCAGCCTGAATAGATCAAATTCTGATAACGAAGAGATTGTGATGCACAAAATAATTTATTTTTGGAATCTTTCCGGGAGTGTGCATCACATACTGCTGTCATTACATGGCTTGGCCACTAGGGTGTAATTGGCTTCAAAGTCCAGCGCGCTCCCTGGGTGTTTGGTCAATATCCACAAGACCTCATGTTAAAATGTGCAACCTGACAGCAGCAAGGAAACATGTTTACAGCCTGGTCCGAAAAATGGTTTTGGTCTCCATCGCTAAGTTCCCTGCTCATGACGAATTGATATTAACTTTGGAGATCAAAAAGTGGAGGTTTTGGCACCTCAGTGGTGGAACAAACTCCCGACCAATGCCACGACAGCGGAATCACTCTCCATCTTTGGCAAAAGAATCAAGACTCATCACCTCAGCCCCGCATAGCATGACTCCTCGACTTTATCCAGAAACCAAGCCGAATACAAACACATGGAAACACACACTGTCTGTGCCTGCTGTTACATGCTAGCTCATGGGTAATGTAGGTACAGTGAGGTATTTTGGACGTTAGGGGCATGAGTGAATCATGTAATGCACAGTTCTCAGCTCCTCGTTCTCAAACGACCGTGCTAACGGTCAACATAACACTGTAGTTCAAGTCAAATACATCTGCAACTTCATGATTATGTGTACTTTTAGACAACACACCAGTGGATAATGTGTATATTCACCTTGACATTAAATTGACATGTATTGAAGGTAAGCCAAGGGTGACTGACTGAATGAGAACGATGATCTACGAACTAAATGAAATGATTTTTTCATGGAAACGGTTGCTATGCTTTCCTGTTTCTCATTGGCTAATATTTGACGACAGTGTCCTAGACTCAGCATACGATTGGCTGGCTGTCAGTCCTCTTCACCACTAAACAGTAAACAGTAAACAACACAGCGACTAGTCTGTGAGAACGAAAGAACGAACTGAGAACGTTCCTTCGAACTGATTTGTTCGCAAACGAGCCATCAGTGGGCAAGTGTTTAAACCGCTAACGTAGGCTTCAACTCCGACTTGTGACCTGTGACCTCACAAACTAATGTAGTCAGCCTCACTACTAGTTACTAATGTTGGAAATAAGCTAGTTAGTTGGACATGCTTAAGACACTTACACTTGCACTTTAACACATGCTGACACGTTTTACTCCACCGCATGTTGCAGTTTGAAAAGCTCTGCTGCAACCGCTGAAATAATCCAAAGTTTAATTCCAGCATAAAAACATGCACAGTCCTCCTCACTTCTTTGAGTGTATTCAGATGATCTGTTTCTGATCTCCTCACCTTGTTAAAAACACCACACACACAATATTCCCTCTCAAAATCCCACAAACCCCCACATCTTAATAGCCGTTAGTAATGTTAAGCCCGCTCTAAGCTGCAGTGCAGCTCGACACTGAATTGATAATTGAAAAGTAAAGCGGCGGCGATTAGTTTTTGACAGCGCTGTGGTTTTAAAGACGGCGGCCCCTCCTCAAGCTGCGGGCCCCAAAACTCCTGCAGTTGATGTGAGAAACCCCGGTGAATCAAAGCTCCGGCTGGGCTCTTGGGGGTTTCTACCCCTCTGTCTCTCCATCCTTCCATCCCTCCATCGCTCGGCTGGGTTTTAATGCCTACCTGAGGGACTGAAGGGGAGGGAAGCGAGGGGAAGCCGAGGTTCTCTGACTCCACGTCAATACTTTCTCTCTCCAGCTGAGCAGAATCACAGCCTCTCTGCTCTTAACTAATCGAAACCTAACCCCCTCTTCTCCCGTCCAACCTCCCTCCTCTTTCTCTCCCTGCTCTCTTTCTCCATCCTCACTAACTTTAACACCAAACTCCAAGCTTGTCGGAGTTAAACACACACATCGTCCTGTTTTTGATCTGCTCTTCACTCAGCACTTAACATCGACTTTCCTTCGCATTTCCTTTAAACATCGACACTGTGTACTTTGTCCCACGTTTAAGTATGCACGGGTACTTTCTCAGGATCAAAGAGAACTTAGCATGTTGAAGGCTCTGATGTTGAAATGTGCTGCTGCTGTCACGAGGCTCAGAGAAAAGTGGACTACTTAAAACTGTTTGTAGGGATAAAGGTCTGCAGAGAGAAGTTTTAATTAGAAACACAATCTAGAGTTTTACCAACTGCGTTAGATTAACAATTACCACAAATCATGTAATAAACATGTTCCTGCTTGGTGTTTTCCATGTCATTTACATTTGACATTTAAGGGCATTTTAGCACGCTTTTGTCCAGAGCACCTTACAGTAATTCATACACTGATGGCGGTGGCTGCCATGCAATGCGTCGACTCGAACCAGCGACGCTGGCTCTGCCCCTGAGCCACAGCCGCCATTTATCAGTTTCTAGATTCAGTTCATTCCCTCCTGGCAGCCGTTGGTTTCTGATCAGGTCAAAGCAGCTACAGTAGTTATGACTGCACCGGCAGTCAGCATTGGCTTCTTTTCATCATGACCATCACTGGTCAAACCTTAACCAATGAACCATTATGAAACCTTAATGAAAAGTTATTTGAACCAAACCATGATCCACTACATCTGAACCTGAGTAAGTGGTTTTTATGACTAAATCTAACCAAACCTTCATCACAATGGTTTCATACCAGGATAGCGGTTCTTTGTTTATTTTAAATGTGTGGGATTTATTGCTGTTCTACCTCATATGAAATCCAAATAAGTAAAGTAACTTACGTACGCCGTCTTGTGAAAGCAAGCAGTAAATCTCCGACCTAATTGATCATAGATGTAATGGTGCACTGGCTGATTCCTAATCTAAGATTTTGGTATCAGAAGCATTCTGGTTTCCAGAGGTTTGCATTTGTGGTTTGTTGTAGTGCAAGTAGTATTGACCAATCATGTGAGCGGATTTTGGTTGAAGGCAGTAAAACAATCCATGTGGAGAGCAAAACAGGTTGGAGACATTTTTAAATGTATTTCCATATTATTTATTAGCTTATTTGAATTTGTCTGTATTCAATTGCAAATGCAAACATCTGTTTGTAAAGATAGGTGGGAATGATTCAAACAGATGACAGATACATGGCTTAGATATCTGTTATCTGGATATCAACTGGCATCACTGGAAGCCCCCAAAGCACTGGCTGGGTTAAGACACTGGTACACTGGCTGATCTCGCTAGATGATTAACTAAATGTTCAATGCTGCTCAAAACACTACTAACAAAACAAACAATGAATACTGATTCTTTAAAAAAACTGCTGCCAATAGTAAAGTGAGTACATACACATATCTTTAAGGGCTCGATTAACTGCTCTTTTATTCCATTTATTTAAAAATGACAAACAGTATCGGTCCTGTAGCTGTGCTGTATCTGGGTCATGTCCAACAGTTTGGTCCCTGCAACACATTTGCAAAATGAAGTGTTCTACTCTTTTTCCCCCTGAAACTCTCTCTCCCATCCAGCTGTGAGATCGTATCGATTCTAAACAACCGCAGATCTTTTGATAATCTTTTTATCTTGAGAAAAATAAACCACTCGCAGCTGTAATGTAAGAACTTTCGGGAACATCAATAATGATAAATACACAAACTGGAACAACACGACTTTCTGATCTCAACAAAACTTTAACATCCAGAGCAACGCCAACAAACGGCAACATGATTCCAAAGTGTCTTCAGTGCTGCTTCAGAGAAACGCCTCCACTCTGACGAAACGGAAAAAACTAACTGAGCAAACTTGAGTTAAAGCGAAAGTTATCCACATTATGAATGTGTGGTGAATTTTCAATCAACATCAAGAAAGGAAGTAAAAGAGAGGGAGAAGAACGAAGAATCAAAGGAGGAGAGGGAGAAGTGAGAGGGAGGAGGGAGAATTTGGTCGGCTGCCTCACTCAGTCGATCAATAAGAAAATATGAGACCAAAGAGACTGAACCTCCTGCTGCTTTTTAGACTTTTGGACTTTTCTTTGTTCCTCAATGACCCCTCCACACTGTGGGAAATGGAAAATAAAAAAATGAAATTAAAAAAAAACATAAAAAGTCAGGGGACTGCAGTAATTGTTGCCTCGTTTTGGTTAAACACAATAACAAAGAATATTTAGAAGAATGTGTCTCCTCTACCTCCTCTTTCTCTCTCTCTCTCTCTCAGAGGATGTTGTTCACTATGCAGATTGTAAAGCCCACTGAGGCAATGTGATTTTGATTTGTGGGAGTATTAACAACATTGATTTTTTAATTCTTAAAAGAGCATCCAATGGTTTTAAAATTAAAAAATGAATGCATTTATCAGCAGCCACTCTGCAGAGGACAGAGGAGGCCCCGAGCAGCCAAGCTGTTTTTTTTGTGTGTGTGTGTTGTTTATCACTTGAGCATTTTCAGGGTAAGGGTATTTATTTCAGCCCTGAGTTGTGTCAGCGGGTCATTTTTTCAGTCTCCACAGAGCACCAACAAGCTGCAGCAACAAGGTGGAGCAGGCTGTGTTTGGCCTTTGAGGCAAGACTCAGGGCTCAAAGTGTGTAAAGAACTCCTTGGATAGTACAATGGTAGTAGTGACAGGGACAAGTTACTTATTACCTTTCTGTTTCAGCTGGCCCCTTTAAATGCTCAATCCAATTTGATTTGAGACACACACACACACACACACACACACACACACACACACACACACACACAGATTCAGAAAGTGAAAACATTACCAGCCGATGCTGTCGCAGCTGGAAACAAAAGGATAGCTGAAGTCAACAAAATAACAGGCATTATCTAACATTATAACCTGCGACAGGTCTCAACTCTTAGTGCTAAATCGTAGGCAACTGGACCTGACTGAGTCTCCATGACCACGATGACTGAGATTCTTCACCAACAGCAGGTCTCCTTTCAGAAGAATGAATACAAATGTTGTCCAATCAAACTTATGCTGATAGACTGGATTTGTTTGCATTAGCAATGAATATAATTCTTGAAAGTAATTTTTATATATTGTCATTTTAAATGTAGTTATAGGGAGACATCCACTTCTAAACATACAAGTGTGTTTATAGGTCTTGGGCAGAACTACTGCATAAGTTAAAAAAGTAGCATAAAGCCTTTTGTGGCTTCAGAGGAAGCTGCATGTAGTCTGATAAATGAATCCCACTGATCTGCATTGTGGATGATGTAGGCACCAGGGGCCAAATGTATAAACCATTCTTAGACTTGAAAAATATATTCACACCGCTTTCCACGCGGGTTTCCTTATGTATAAAAATCCACTGAGGGAGGTTAGGATTAATTCTACAGTTCATAAAAACCTTCACTATAATCAAACAGGGACGTGTGAGTTGTTTCCCCTTTTTTAATGTCTTCTGTAAATATGTTTGTCAGTGTGCATTATAAATATAATCTTTAGGTAAATCAAAAAATAAATATCTGATCTTTATGTACATAAATAAAGAATATTTTCCTGTATTATAGGGGAGTAAGAATACGTTCAGGTGTTACCTGCGCTGTATAAGGGCTGTAGCCATGTACACAATAGCTGCTTTGGCATTACTAGAGGATATTACCAATGTGCAATTTAAGCTAAAGTGAGTTTTCAGGGACGGCACTGATGTTCTGGTCTATGATCATGACCGCTCATCAAGCAGGGAGAGCTTGGGGACCCCCTCTCCCCCCACAGTAACTTGCACACTGTCACTGTGAGCAGAGATGCTCTTGGCCTCTCACTTGAAATCAAATCACTTTTTTTAACTCCTCCAAAGTTTGTGGCTCTGAACTCGTGGCATTTTCGGTCCTTCCAATTACATCATTTTGTTGCTAAAGCCAGAACTGAATAATACGTTTTTCGTCTGTCAGTTTGAACCACCGTTACTTCACCTTCATGGTCCTTAAAATTATGCTTCCTGTTCTTCAGCTGCTTCTTTGCTTCTGACCAGGGGCGTCGAACTGGGGGGAAAAGTGGGACTGATTGCCAAAAATGTTGTTTTCATTTATCTTTTTAAATTTCTAACTAATTAGCATCATAACTAACTTAAAATTGGAAGAATAAATCGGATAAGAGACTTTACTCTGTATGAAAAAAAAAATAGTGGAGGCTGTCTGAGGCCCCTCTCACCCCTCACAATACATAATGGTTCAGTCCACCCCTGCAGCCTCAGGTGCACAAAGATGCATCTCCAAACAGGTCTGCTGCTCATCAACATGTCTTTCCCCAAGAAAGCAAAATCAGGGAGCTTTAAATGAAAGGAAAAGGCAGAAAGGGAAAGAAAGCAAGGAGAGTGAAGACAACTCACACATTAATTTCAAAAGAAAGGTGAGCACAGTTCACAGCTAACAGATTCAGAACAGTTAAAGCTAATGTCATCAGTTGTAAAGATTGAAGACAGTCAGACAGCCATGAATCTAGTTTCTCAGTTTGAGCAGCAGCAGGTTCCTCATCCTCATCTCATCCCTCATTAAGTGCTGACTGAACCTTATTATTACAAGTAATCGTTTCACATTGAGGTCGCGGAACTCGTGGTAAAAACAGTTCAAATTTGGAACGATGTTTAGCTCCTTTACCAGTAAACTAACATGACATGTTTGATATCAGCAGATCCATTTCAATTTCAAGATTTCTATGATGCTCATGGCTTAAATAAATCTTAAAAATTGAGCCCGTGACAGCCTTCAGAAGACAGTATATGTTACTACGGTCTTTGAGAGGGTACTTTGTGTGTGTTATAGTGGACTTTTTTTATATGTGAATGTGTGTCTGATATTTTGTCCACCTCACAACTTCACACGCTGCAGTTAATGTTATCTGACACAGAACAATTCTAACATTTCACAAATACTTGATTATTATAATTCTTATCATTAAAGGTCCCATATTATACTGTTTTTCATCAATTTCACACAGCTGTCAGAGGTCCAACAACTCTGTATTCGATATGCATTGCCCCAAACCCATCCGTGGTCCTGAATTTCAGCTGTCTAAAAGTAGCTCTACTGAGCTCTACTGAGAGCAGGCTGTTTCTGTGCCTGCACCTTTAAATGCTAATGAGCTCCGTCTGTCAACGCCTACTTGGAGAGCCTTGCCTGCTACACGCCCCTCTCAGGGAGATGATGCTTCTTGCACTAGTGGTAGCATGCGCTAATGTTTACGGTGGATGTATCGCTATGGCTCACAGAGATATTTTTGTTCAACCATACCAGTTTGACCCAGAATCGGACCCAGACGGAGAGGCACCTGAAGAAGTACAGACTCTGCAGCTGCAGCAGGACGTTTCAGAATGGTTAGTGTGTCTGAATAATGTTAGTTTGTTCATATGTGTTGTTACAGTTACTGCCAGGTAGCTAATGGCTAACAGCTAGCGAAAGCTGTGTTTGTCTCAAACACAGTCTCCAAACTCTTGGACACTGTTCGCATCGTCTCTGTCTCCAGTCTGCACAAGTTTCCAGACTTTTTACCGTGACAACCAAGCTCCATCGTAATATCATTAACATTAAACTCGCTTCAAATGCCATTGCATAGCGGACCGAAGCGGAGCTAACTAGTTAGCCAGTTTCAAGCTGACTTCACCATACTTGTCGGCAACTGTTAATACTATCAAACCGCGGCGACACTTATCGATGGTTCGGGTGCAGTTGCTGGGTGCCTTATGGGTGGGACTGATCCTTTTACGAGGGTCAGTGTCGAGGCAAAGCCAGCTTTGTACTGACCCTCGTTACTGAAGCAGTCCGATATGAAGTGGTTAGCACACACACACAAACTGACACGAACCGTAGCTGGCACTTTGTCGTTAAAAAATGAAAGACAACCACTGTCTCTCCTGTTGTTCTTTAGCTGGGACAGAATATAGGCACTGATGTTGATTTTTACAACCAACAACAGAGTAATTTGTGTGTCTAGCTCTGAGCGACGACATTGCAAAACACTGCTAGCTTACCGCTGGACACATCGAACGGAGGCCGGCCAATGTAAATGACTCCTTTCGTTACGTAACGAAAGGAGCTGAATCTGAACAGCCTGTAGGAGCCCCGTGTTACCAGTGCGTGGGCTGCAGAGACCATGAAGGAATCGCTTGTTTTCCTCATTCTAGGAGTTGGCAGGCTCAGGGAGCACCAGTTTTATATGTAGAGACTAGAGAAAACGTGTTTTTCATAATATGGGACCTTTAAATAAGAATTTACAAATGATCATGGGTAAGAAATCAAATCTCTGTCCACGTATCAGTTCTTGTAAAGGTTGGGTATGGTGTATTTATGGGTGTGGGTGAATCTCCTGCTGGGTCTAACTTAAAAGTCCAGGGCTGACTTTTATTCCCTATCCATCCCTCGTTAAACCACCTGAACTGCAAATACACTGTGCACACGATCGCTCATGTTCTGTGTGATGGCATCATGAGGCAAAGTTAGTTTTCAAACTTTTTCAAAGGTCTGCAGGTTGTTTCCTGGTTCTGTGTGATGGAATGTGAAGTTGTAGGCGAGAGGAGAGAAGAGGAGGAAAACGTGGAGCTGTGACTGCAGATTACAGCTCCTGGTCAATACCATCAATACCTGATGGTGTTCGTACTGGGCACTGATTAAAGACAGAGAGGAGAGCAGGGAAGAGAAGAGATCCTGCTCATGTAAGGGAAGAGGCAGACGGGGAAAAAGCAGCAGAGAGAGAAAGAACAGAAAGATAGAGCAGCCGGAAGGTCAAAGGTCGAACTCAGCTGGAGGTTTGATCTGTTGCGTGAGATGAGAAGATGATGGAGGGAAAGTAAGAAAACAGACAGAGATGACAGTTCCACCATCAACACACTGCAAAATACTTTTTTTTTTTTTTTTTTTTTTTTTACTTTAGGCATGATTCTATGAACAATTAAGGAGCCATACTAATACCTCTCATCTTGTTACAACAGTTTTATATTGTCTGCTGGCTCTGGAGGAACTTTGTCAAGTCTGAGAAAAGTGACCCCACAGGACGTCGTAATGATGTCATCAGGGTTATCCTATCTCAGAATTGGAGAGAACAGACTTATATAGAAGACCTGCATTACAAACTGAAGCGTGAAAGACGAGCCCATTTACAAGGCGGGGAGGATCTGACAAAAGATCCAATTGAATTATGGGAAATTTACGAATCCAGTGTGTTACAAAATGTTAAAAAAACAACAAAAAATAATTCTAACATTTCAAAACAAGTCCCCATATACCTCAGTTGTTTAGGAGAATGCTCAGCGCAGTTTTGCTGTGAAGCTCTTGAATTATTTTGTGGACTACAAAACCTCACCTGACTTCCTATTGGCACGAGTAGATGATGACTGTATTTAAATTTCTGGGTGAACTTATCCTTATTTTTTTCAAACAAAAATTTAAAATAATGAAAACAACAAGGAAAGAAAGAAAGATAGCCATGGAAAACACTGACTCTTTGTTCCTGTTTTTAATTGCCCTGTTTTGAAAGCTTAACTCAGCATCTGTTATCCCGTTAAAGTTAAAAGTGAATAATTGAGCACAGTCGACTTACATGTAACCCCCACCTACAACTTTAATCATTGTTCACCTTTAAATTATGGACGGACTTCATCTTTTATGCTACCAGATTGAATGATGTGAGAACATGAAGTTCAGTTTACATATGAGACGGGTGGAAACAGAAACTGTCAGAATGTCAGAGAGAGAAGATTAAAGGAAGAGACTGATCGACTTCTCTGTGATCAGACTCATTAAAGCCCTTCTCCTCTGAACTCATAATGATCTTACTTAGGATGGAGAGTATGTGTGAGTCTGTGTAAACCAATAATTAGTCAGATAGAAACACGGACAGGTACAGAATTCTATCATTTCATCTTAGTGAAGATTTTTAAAGAATTTAATTTCATGTTCAATATTTTTTTAGCAAGTTATTCGATGTATTTACACTAATTACCTTCTTATACAGTAGTTTGCCAAGTTGGTGGTGAAGTCAGCCACTTCTGTGCCTAATTAAAATGTGGTAACTACCTGAAATAGATTTAGAGGAAATGATGGCATTCATCTGTTTCAAGTTTTTCTGTGAAGCAGTCACAGGAAATGCAGTGATTTGTTACTGACTGCCGTTAGTCACTAAAAACGTGTCTCAGAGCCAGCATGTACAATGGCAGGGCCCTGAAACTGGTAAAGGGAAATGGATGGCAGCCGTTATTTAAGATCCCATATAATGTTCATTTTCAGGTTCATACTTTTATTTACAGTGTCCACTCGTAAAATATTTACATGCTTGCTACATGTTTGAACGCTCCATTTTAGCGCCTTCGAGGCTAACGTCAGCCAGCATACTACTGTTGACAGATAATAGAACTGACAGGTAAAATTTCACCTCCAGTTCTCATTGATGAATATGACAGCCCATGTTGACCACACCTTCCTGACCATTTTATCAAGACCCACCTTAAAGTGAAACTCTCGCCAAAAAGCAACCGAGGCTTTATTTGCGATTGAATATTTAATTTTGAACGGGAGTGCTAGGGGCAGAGATACGATGGCATCAAAATCGCTATTTTTAAAACACTAAGAAGGCTCGACACAACATGAAACTTTGCTCGTAGCATCACCAGGGTCTCTACACATGAACACGAGCATTGAGAACATTGTTTGTGTACACAGTGTTTATGAAAAAGAACGTTTTTGAACTACTCATGTTAGCTGCTGCATCTCTGGCGTGTTCTCAATGCTTGTGTTCATGTGTAGAGACCCTGGTGATACTAACAGCAAAGTTTCATGTTGTGTCGATCCTTCTTAGTGTTTTAAAAATAGCGATTTTGACGCTATCATTAAAGTTGCCCATAGCACGCCAATCGAAAATGAGTTTGACCTGAAAACAAAAATACAGCAAATCTTAAAAGTGCCCCTTTCGTCGTAATTATGCTTTTACACGACGGTTTGACTCGGGTACATTCACAAATGAAGGTTGCCTTTTGGCGAGAGTTTCGCTTTAAATGCTGTTGGGTTCATTTTTCTGTTGCCATTACATTGTGCAATCAGCATTTTCTTCATAATGATACTTTAAGGCAACAAAAACGTCTCTATTGCCAGTTTAACTTTAAAGAAACTACTATGGAGACCAAGAAAGGAGCACAGAGAGTTAACACACACACACACATCTCATTTTCATCTTTATTGGACACAAAGTCAACCACAACACATTTTTAACACAACATGTGTTTATATGATGCACAGTAGATTCAACCTGCTCGGTGTTACATCAAGGGAAGCTTATATACATGCACTACATCACACACGCACACGCACACACACTCTTTAATATCTAGGCTGAGTTCACTGTATAAACATTAAATGCATAATCAAATAAAAGCAGAGTTAATCAGAAAAACTGCTGATTACATTAAGTGTGAAAGTCAGAAATGAACACTTGCTGTTATCTTTCTAAAACACAATCAATCTGGTCATCACACATCAGACATTGTGAAAACTGAGGTAAATCCTGTGTTATCCACAGTCGGAGGGACTGGAGAGGCTGTTTTATGTGTTGAGTTTCACAGGAAACAGGAGGAGAACAGTTGAGAAAAAGAAAATCGGACACAGGGAGGGATGGAAAAATGGAAAAAAAAAAAAGCATTTCTATATTATTAAGTTTTAGATTCAAATCACAGACAAGCATCAGTCTGTCATAATTAATCTTTACAGTTCTGTGAACATCAACTTAAGAAACTAAATCTGCAGTTTTCTGAGACGTTACTAGTGCCTGCTCCACATGTTGTCTTATTTATCCCATGAAGAAAAACCAAAGGGTTCTTTTAGCCATTTCGGTTCACTACCTTCACCAAAGAACCTTCTTTTTCTGGCTGGATGACCTGATCTTCCTCACTTGTTACTTACTCTGCAGCTTCTTCTCTGCCTTCTTTATTTTTCTCACCTTTCCTCCCCCATGAGGCTGTCAAAAACAGATTTTCCTTCAAACTGTAAAGAGTGATGGAGAAAACCTAAGATTAAGATCTCAAAGCTGTCTAGACTTGACGAGCGTGCGTGTGTGTGTGTGTGTGTGTGTGTGTGTGTGTTTACAGAAACCCATCTGACTGCCTATTTCTTTTTCTTTTTTTTAAGAGACAGAGAACTTGTGAAAAGCTTTGACACGCTCGGGTTTACAGGTGTGTAACAGTGTTAGAAGCTTTCTGACAGCACTAATGAAACTGACAGGAGATGGTGGGAGGAGAGGAGGGAGCAAGACAGAGTAGAGAAGGAAGGGCGGGAAGAGACAGGAGAGTGGATAATACAGAATTAAAGCAAGCGAAGTGTCATGTCGAATTTGCGTGCATCAAATTCTTCAAACATCTTCAAACAATAAAAGGTGATTCTGAGAGAAAACTATCTCTATAAATATCTTCTATCTATATATATATTTTGTTTATATCTCTCTATATTTCTCTTTCTGCATTAAACTCTGAACACTGAAACATTGACAGCATTTTGAAAAAAAAAGGTCCTGATCAACAGATAAGGAATCATGTGTAATAACCATCATCAACTACAGTAATGCTGGAAAACTTCCTGCCGAGAGTTCAAATTATGTGGTCAGAAGAGCGCTATGGCATCTGTAACCCCACCTAAAAGTGATGTCATGGTGTATTTACACACCATCAGGTACGAAGACATAGTCAGCTGCTGTTATGTTGCTCTTGAAACAGATGATGTTGTTAAAGCTATGTTAGTATTTCTCATAAGAAGCGATGGGATGGTTGGTTTCAGGCTAACAAGCTACAGCATGTCTGCTTTTATTAATATGGAATGTTAGCAACATTTAAAAGAACAGATGCAGTCTTCTTTAATACTGCAAGAGAAGAAAAATAACAAATACTGAACCCTAAATGTGTCCCTGGTCTAATAACCTTTTGCTTTTTTTAATAAAAGCAGTCAAGACCTTCATCAAACAACCACTAATGTATAGGAAATTCAATTCTGTGACGTTTTAGAGATGCTGCTCTAATGCCTTCACGTATGTTTAATGTTACAGGAAAGTTTTTGTCCCTTTTAGCTAATCCTTAACACAAGTTCACAGTGACAGTGCACTGATGTCAATTTGGACACAAATTGGTGAACTAAAATATCCTGCTCTTATTACACATGTATCTTTGTCACAAATGTTTGATAAACCCATTTTGTGGAATTGCACAAAAATGCGTGTTTATGTAAAAAGAAATGTCTGTGTTTATAAGGATATCAGCAGATATATTGATATATTTTAGCTGGGCTCTAGAAAAAGTGGTTGAAGGTTAAAACATGTCTGAATGTGAAAATGGTTTAAATCAAACTGGAAATTCACTCCTCTGAAGAACTCGTCAGTGCCGGGCAGAAAAGTCACATTAGCCACAATAACTACACCAAACAGGATCAATGCTCACTGTACAAGATTAAGAGACTACATTACACAGCAGTTCTGATGATATATATACTGTAAACTGTATGTACACATTTATCTGTAGAGATACTCTCTTGGAAATCACATGGGAACAGGATGAATGAAAGAGAAAAGCTGCAAGATGAAGAGACGTCTTCACAATCAATCAGTGAAGTATAAAGCGAAATCATCTGCAAACAAACACACAAACAAGGCGACAAATAAAGGAGGTCGGACTAAAATGGAGACATGGAGACACTTTTTGCAAATGAACCCTCTGGAGACTTAGAAACTACACTCAAGAACTGAGTGTCATTAGGGCCTGCAGCCCAGAACCTCTGTTGTTGAACCACTGTGTTATATAATATTATAATATATAATAATATCATCCCCTAAAAATGTGACCAAAACAATTAAATGCTTCAGTTTTTGTCCTTTTTGAACTCTCTTCAGTGAGTCATGCTACAACTCCACTGTCTCAAGGTTTTCTGTGGGTGTGCTTTCAGGAAGAACAGTCTGAAGTGAGAATGTGTGTTCATGAAAGTACACTTGGGTGTAAACACACACACACACACACACACACACACACACACACACACACACATTCCTGAATAACGCTCAGAGAAGATGGAAAAGCTTCCAAAGTGTCACAAACACCAGTGTATTCACACACACAGACACAGCATGTATACAGTTTGAGATGTGAAAAGTGTGTACTTGTCTTACAGAGGTCAGAGAGAACCAAAGCATTTGAGTGGAGAGAAGAATATATTTTTTAACCCTCTCCAACAGTCAGAATTCATCCCAGCAACGGACATTTAAGGATTTCCTCTTAAGCCGTTTCACTTTCTGACTCAAACTTTAATGTAAAGAGCTGAAAATTGTGGGAAAAGGCCAAGATTGATTAATTTTTAGTATCTATGTCAAAAATGTTCCAGTCAGTGTTTCTACAAGTGAATCCACAAATATCTGCACAATGTTACAAACATTCAATAACAATAGCACACTGTTACCAAGCATCGAAATAAAGCAAAAAATATGTGGGAAGTCAAATGGCAGCGAGTCCAAGTCTTACTTTAAGTGAACAGCAACAGTTGGACCCACAATGATTGCAGCAAGATGGCATCCAGCCAAAACAGCAAATAAATAGGAATGACAAGAACTAAAAAACACATGAATCCAGGTCATTATGTAAACAAGCCTTCTATCACGGCCTTTAAATATATTTCAGAGTGAGTTTTCTCACAGTTATCACTATGGGACATAAAAACAAAACTTCATCCAGTCCAAACCTGGACCTGAGCTGGGTTTTTTGCTTCTCTGACCAGACTTCAGATTTTCACTTGAGATTTCACTTTTCTTAAAACAGACCCTTGAATGAATCTCAGTTAAAAACAACTCCGGATTGCTTGATTTTAGACTATCAACAATTGGACTAAGCAGCTACAAATCTGAAGCTAAAACTTAAGTGACCACTGACTGAATCCATGCTGCAGCGCCTCAGATTCTGCCTCGAAGCAAAAACCCTAAAACACGTCCAGGTCTCTAACACACAACACCGCGGGCTCTGCTGGAGGTACAGAGACAGATGTGGTTTAGACCATGAAGCGGTGCTCCTTGCCGTCGTGGGCCATAAGGATGACATTGCGGTTGGAGGTCCAGATGAGGCGCGCAAGCTTCAGGTGGTTCTGGGAGCCCGGGGACGCCGGCTGCACAGGAGGAACCTGGTAGGTCTTAATGCAGCGGAGCTGAGGGGCCGAGTTCAACATTCCAATGCTGCCCAGCAAACTGGTGTTCATCTGAGGAGGACAAGAAAAACCTGAAGCTGCAGAGAACTCAATCAAGTTCACCTTCCATCACGTGACTGGCACGAGACAGGGAAAAAGGTCATTCAGGAGAAGCTGCTGTATATTTGTAGTTGGTAGCTTTCTCTCATTTGTTTCCTCTCTATTCCGTTGCTACTCATTCTGGTAACATTCTCTAAATACAAACTGTACTGTCAATTCTTGTACAGAAAATGAGTTGCTAAACATTTTGAGTTTCATCAGCAGTTCCTGTTAGTGATGGAGCTGCTGAACCCTCTGAGAAAACCAAGAGTTCAGTCACTGCGTCCTGTGGAGAAATTGGCAGACATAGTGTGTGTGTGTGTGTGTGTGTGTGTGTGTGTGTGTGTGTGTGTGTGTGTGTAGGAAAAACACAGCAAGTAGAAACTCTATCGTTTCCTGAGACGACACCGCCCCTCCCTCACACAGCTACACACACACACACACCGACAGAGCGTCTGCCAGCTCATTACCACAGCAGCCGTCTTGTCGGTGCACTAGCAGCGGTTTATGCTTACAGTAATGCCATTAGTGTGTGTGTGTGTGTGTGTCTGCAGACAGTCGTGACATAGGTCGTAAAGACTGTTCATTCAAAATAACAGTTCTGGGAAGAAGATAAGAAGTGTGCGTCTATCTGTGCATGTGTTTATCATTTACCTGTGTGATTGGTAACTTGGCATTTTATTATCGGTTATTTAGATGCTATTAATATTTCTTTGTGAATGGGACTACAATTTATTCAGTTTTTTTTAAATGTAAAGCTTAAGATTAACATACTGCAAAAGCAAATAAATGAGAATCAAAATCAACAAAATATAAAAATCCAGTGGAAAGGATGAAAATGTGTTAAACAAAAATTAAAACCAAGAACATTTTAAATACATGAGAAAATGACTAAAATTGCACAGGCTGTCCTAGGCCTGGGCTATCATGTTGGCAGTGTTGGGAAGATTACTTTGGAAATGTTGTTGGTTATAATTACAAGTTACCCTGTTGAAAATGTAATAGTAGTGTAACTATTTCAATTACTTTCTCAATGTAACTAACTACATTTGATTACATTTTGATTACTTTTCTTAATTTTGAATGAAATCTCTCAACTGTTAACCATTTTCACATTTTAAGACCTATAATGTGATAAACCTTTCAGCAATATTTAAGACTATATAAAAACAACATAATAAAAGACTTCTGTAACTTTTTTACAGAAGCGACAACGGTCTGATTTCAGCCAAGAGGAGCAGGTTGTTTTAATGGAGAGAGTATGAGCGATACAAAACAGCCTGATCACAGCCTGAAGCAACAGTGTTGCTGCAAATATGACAAAAGGAGGCTGATTTTAATTTCTTACAGCTCTATATTGAGCTGCTTTTAAAGATGAAGCTTTAGAGCAACAACAACTGTTGTTTTAAACTGTCTTTTATATGGTTTTCATATATTTCACTGATGGCAATTATAAAATGCCAGTGTGTGTTTATTGAAAGCGAGGCTGGCTGTGCGTATGAAAATAGGTTACAGTGGGTTTTTTAGGTGCTGTAGCTACAAGCAAATCTCATGATGTCTCTGTACAAAGAACTTTTTAAATGTGAGAAAACAGAGTAGACCTACTCAAGATTTGCGTTGGGGCAACACATAACAGGCGAAACAATTAATTTATTCATGGCCACATTAAGTTAAATTATCTGTCCTCCTGCGAGCGCACAACTTCTTTCAGTGGTGACTGACTGTATATAAAAGTAAATAGGCTATAGCCTAATAAATGACCTCCTGACGCCAGTCGGATCAACAGCTGAGCAGCGTATCAGAACAGAACCTGGTCGGGACCAGGTTATGAGCAAAGTACGGCCGTACGGTTTGTCGGTTGAGTCGAATGGCACATGACCAGAGAGAGCCAATCACATGCGTCAGTATTAGAAGGAAGATGTTGAAATGTAAAAAAACTAAAAACAAACATGAATCCATGGGGGGGAAAAAACTATTTGATAAATCCGAGCTTTTGCGGCGATTTTTCAAATGTAACTTAAGTTGTAATCATTGAAATTTCCAAAAACAACTGTAATTTAATTACATATTTTCTCCCAGTAATGTAACGGATTTCAATTACGTAAATTTTGTAATTAAATTATGTAACGTCGTTAGATGTAATTCGTTACTCCCCAACACTGCATGTTGGTCTATCACGATAGTGAAGTTTCATACTGGTAGATATCGTTAATTTTTTCAGAAATTTTAAAGAGCAGGTATAAAAAGGTTGAATTATTTTTAATTGAATCACCACCTCATTACCCTCTTGAGTGCCTCAGACTTTTGCTGTGTCTCAATTCAGCGTCTGCATCCTTCGGAGGAGCATTTGAAGGCCAATTACGTCACTACGCCACACGAAGGCTGTCCCAATTCGAAGGCTCCTCCAAATGCAGCCCAAAAATGTGCTTGTGTTTCTCTCACGGTTGGTTTGTAAAGCACTTGGCCAGCAGCAGAGCTGTTGCAGGAGATGGTGAGCTATATATGCCCCAGTGGCCAAGCCGACTACTTTGGCTGAAGTGTCTCTGGGCTCATTGGCAGAGCAAACAGGCCGGGTGGCAGAGATGGTCTGTCTGGTCTGCCTAACGAGCCCAGACACACTCCTGTAACAGAGAGCTGCTCTGAAGGATGAGTGACTCAGAGAGGAGCAGCAGAAGACCAGCACAGAGGACGAGGGGTCGTTGTGTTTGTTGATACGTATCATTATCGTTTTATCACCCAAGTCTATATTGTCCACACATTGTTCAAACTGATGCTGATTCATATTTAAGAACAGACTGTTTTGGAGAAGCCTCAAGAATTAAATCTCACATTATATAAAGTCCCTTGATTTCCTCCGAATTACTAATGTTGTTTTTTCTACAGAAACACATCTTCATGGTGCTTTTATCGACCGTCTGAAAGAGGTTTTTGCAGATTTTTCATTTTACATCTGAATAAAAAGAAATCTTGAAAACATTTTGGGAAATTGTCAGTGTGTAAAGAACGGGCTTAGTAACAGAATCAAATGGGCGGGTAAATTACTGATAATAAAGTACAAAGAATTGTATTTGAACTTTGGATGGACTTTATAACAGCAAAATCCCAGAGCTGGTGAGTTATTTAAAATCATATTGTCTGAAATTAAATTCCAGAAAAAATGTAAAAATTCAAATTGGGAGTGGATTAAAATGCTTTTCTCTGATTAGAGTTTTGAAACAATCATTGGCTCTTAGACATAAAGTGAGACACAAATGAGAAATATCAGCTGTGATGGCTGGACTTTGTGGGTGTGTGTGTGTGTGTGTGTGTGTGGGTGTGTGTGTGTGTGTGTGTGTGTGTGTGTGTGTGTGTGTGTGTGTGTGTGTGTATCATTTACCTGCCAGAAAGAGATGTGGCTGTCAGCGTTGGAGTAAGTTGCAAGGTAACGACCATCAGGGGCGAACGAAACTGCTGTGATCGGACCCTTATGACCCACGATGTTCTACAGAGGGACATAGAGGGAGAGAGAGGATGGTCAAAATAAACTGAAACAGAGTCATTAAATCAAATGAACGTCTTGCAGGGGCTGAACTCCTCAGATATCTCGTACAAACTACAAGCTGAATGTTACGGACACAATTTTCATCAGTGAATCATTTGGCGGACAGATTTCTTTCATGTTTACTGGGAATTTTTTAAATAAAGGTCAGACTCTGGGCTGGGATTGTTATTGCTAGTTTCCAAGCGACGTTGTCGCCATTTAAGCCATACACAACAAAAAACCTGATCTAATGTCAATGGCACAGTATATTTCCTGCTATTTAAAGGGGTCCCTGCTAAAAACTACAGCTAACTTCCTGTCCATTTTGCAGTTAGCAATTCCCTCCCTCTTGTCTACGTCAGCACATGAACGCACAGCAGTAATCGGCAGACATAGCAGCAAACAGGAGGAACTTGCTTTCTGCGCATTCATGAACATACAGGACCGCCTCTTTTTGGAGTTCTCTCTCCTGATTGGATAATGTCGGAAGGGATACCAGAAATCTAATTTTCTCTGTTACTACATGAGCAGGGGGAGGAGAGACATGAGTTACTGACCAAGCACCTTGTTGCAGTGATTACTGCTGGAATACAGTTAATTAACACTTATTTTAATTAAAATATATCACTTACAGCAGCTTTAATTATAATTGCAATAATGTAATTGCATCTTATAAAGTGCTTTGTATAAAAAATATAAATGAAGACAGATGACTTGGATCAAACATAAGTGCTGAGCTGTGAATGGAAACAGGAGATCATAAGTATTGAGCTGTTTTTAACAATGCAATACAATTACAACTGAAGTTACTTACAAGTGGTTGGATTAAGTGTGAAGAACTAACTTCGGAATCCAAGTCTGTATCGGAATATTCTAAAGGTGCTGGTGATGATCAAACAGTCCTCTGCGTGTTTCATTTTCTTACATTTCAGTGCTAGCTGATACTCCTTTTGTATTTACTCTGCAGTCCTGCTGAATAATAGAACACATCTTCTGCTGCCTTCATAAAATACATTTGCTCAATAAAATCAAATAAAATAATCAATAACAAATTACACATTTAGGCTTGTTATTGTATAGAAGTGGGTAAGTATGACATTTAGTAAAACGAGATTGTATGACGTCACGGACGAGTCTAAGTTAATGGAGTGATGCTGTCTGCAGCCGGAGGTAAGTATGACTTTGTCTGGATGCTGATGGTCTGGGTGCTCAACTGTTAAACTGTGATTAGTATTTTTCTGGCTGCACTGCACCACCATGAGACTGGAGGCCTGCGACTTTATATTCACCAAGAAACCTGAGCTCTGTCTGTGTTATTCACACTCACTTTCTTGCTTCCCTTATTGTCCTGTCTGGTATATATCTTTGAATGTTATTATATTTCAGGGTTCTCATAACTGTCTTCAGTATAAGTGGTTACTGACAGGTACTATGCCATAAAAAGTGTGTTTAGGTGAAGTGTGTGCGCAGCTCCGTCTGGCCAAAAAATTGTTCCGCAATTTCATCAGTTTATGGAGTGTGTAGCAGTGTTATTGAGGTTTATAGAACCTTTTCACAGAGGAAAAACAGACAGGAACAAACAGCCACTTTATACCATCAATATCACAATTTTTTATAAAATACAACCAACAGAAACCCTCAAGCGTATCTCAAGCACCTCCACATCGTTCCTCATCAACCACTGTAGCTAAACTTGAGTTCTTCACAAGATTCGTCTTGTTGATGAATCCAAACTGCAGCAGCAGCAGCAGCTCAAGGTTCAAGACTTGATAAAGACGAGATGAAGAATAAAATTTGGTGGTTGCTGAAATTTCATCGAGGTATCTCAGAAAAACTCGTTCTGCCGCCCAGATTTTACTTGACAGTAAGTGTTTGGTTTGGACGAGATAATTCCATCAGATGAGGGCCAGCTTCTGGTCCAACAGATGCTGCCATTCGCCTCCAGAACTCAAGGGACAAAATAAAGCGACGCCACGCCGTGTGTAACGCAATAAACTGTCCCACCAGATGCAGGGTGTGTAACGCAATAAACGCCCTTCCAGAAATCTCCACCCTGCCTCTGCCTGGGATTACAAACTCTCACCTCCAGATGAGATTAAGACGCGTCGCCGCAGGCACCCAGACCATGAAATAATAACCCGTCTGTGACGATTAAAGCAGAAAAAAAAGTAATAACACAATGAAATCAAAATTTCATCTTTTTAATTCAGTCTCTCCCTCCTTCTTTTAGAGGAAATCCTATTAGATTCCAGCAGTGTGCTGAGGAAAAAAGCTCAATTATTTTGATTTCTTTCCAGCCTCCACCCCAGTCTGCCTGTTTTTCTTTTCTCCCTCTCTCACCTCCTCAGCTTTTTTTCCCCTTCTTTGCATCCTTCACCTCTGTCAGTCTTTTTCCTCCATTATTTTCTATTTGGCAAGATCCCAAGTCACATTTCCCATCATTACTGTTGCTAAAAGCAAAATTATCAGGAGGTCGGCATAACGGACACAGTTCGTCTGCTAACACTCACCATTTCAAACTAAACCATATTTAAGTCAATCAGAATGAAGTATAACACCAGCATCTAGCTTTTATGATCCTGATAAAATCTAGATTCATTATATTCACTTCACAAGTTGAGTGGAATCCTCATAAAGTGTTTATGATTTTCAGAATATCTTAGTATTTGGTATGTCCCACTTTTATGAACAGCATGCATGGACTCCACAAGTTGTGTAAAACCTCATGACTCATGTTA